>WHYT01014561.1:9893-54553 GCA_009806455.1 Tetrax tetrax
AAAAAAAAAAAAAAAAAAAAAAAAAAAAAAAATCACAAAGTCACTTTCTTCATTTCAGTCTCCTTACTGGGAAATGAGAAGAAAACTATAAATTCAAATTGCTAAACTCATCTGGAATACCTGAGATAGGCTGTGCTTCCAATCATTTTTTTTTTTGAAAGCACACTGGACACATGACACTTGCCTCCTTTAGTTGTTCAAATGTTTGTGGCTGCACTCTAAGTCATCCCTATTAAATGGCCTCTGATTTAAGACTCAAAAATAGCATTTAAAACAAGTAACTAGCAAGTAATGAGCCTGAAATTTAGGAAAATGGGCTCAATTCTCTGCTCCAGCCCTAAGTCAGAAACGAAGCCTAAGGAATTCACTCAGTATCTCCCTCTGCTCTTTGCTTGCACGCAGGAACAGAAGTAAATCCTGATCACAGACTGCTGTAAGGAAAAGCACATTAAAAGATCATGAAGCACTCAGTACTACAATCACATGGTCTGCAAAATTTAGAAAGGCTAAAATACTGGATAGAAATCTATTAATCTATCTAGGTAGCACACCTAGGAATAGCATTTCAGAAGTAAGAGCTAAACGATAGTTTAAAACTTCAGTCCATGAAGACTTACACACCACTATTTTAAAGGAGGCTTACATTCACACTAAAGGCAGACCCACTTCATTCAGCAGCTCCTTGCAGTGGGAAGGCTGTTCTAAGGCCAGTTTCTTAAATACGACTAGAATTACAGAGGACATCTCCTGCTCCTTCAGTAAGTTAGATGGTTGTTGGTTTTGCAATACAGGCAGCAGATTATCACCAGCCTTTGTCACAATTTTCCAACAGACAACTCAATATCTTTGCTTACAAATGTCATGTTTACAATGCATGTTTATAAGAACAGGAAAAAAAAAAAGTATCTGTAATGGTTGATGGGCAAGGAGACTTGTGTGTGCTGACATCTTCAGCATTATACAGCTGTCTAAACACAGAGACATGCAAAAACTGACTGAAAATATTTCCATTGTGAGAGTGAGAGTTGCAGATGATAACTCCAGCAGCTATTGATCTATTTGAGTCAAGAAGACAGTAAAATGTTCTGAAAAGACTATGATTTTTGTTTGATAATGAAACACAAATCAGGGCAAGTAGCTCATTTTTAAAAAAAATACTGTTTATACTACTATTCACTCTGGTATAGAGCTTGTGATACAAATATCTGAAAAGCACTTAAGCTAAAAGTGCCTTTCTAAGGATGGTACTATATACAAATAACTTCAAAGATGCTAGGCATCTTACTACCAAAGGTAATTTTAGAGATCAGTATGCAGAGGCACAAGGTACAAGGCCCACTCAAAATCACCACAAAGACAGCAGATCAAACAAAAAAAACCCCGCAAAAAAAAAACAAAGCCAAACTTGAAAAATCTCATTTTCTTGCTGTGTTTGAAATTTTTCTCTTGTGCATATTCTGGATATAATATCAAACACCTTCCACTTTGAAAAGATCTGCAGTTTGTTTTGAGGACTAGCTGATAAACACTAACAAAAAAATCATAAAACTGCAGGACAAATCTATATACAACGTAAAACTTTCATCATGGCCAAATAATCTTTGTTCAACAACAGACATAATTAGAAAATACTCTCCTTCTTTGGAATACTTCCAGGCTCAGCAACCAGGAGAAATCTTGCTGCCGCTGTCTGTTCAGGAACCAGCACGTTCTTCCTCCCCAGACCCTGCTGCTCAGGCTGCAGCCAGAAGCCACACGACAGGAGAAACCAAAAGACTACAGCAGTGTTGCTCACACACAGTGAAAATACAATGTTTATGAGAACTGGTCATTTATTCTGACTAAAATTTGTAACTTCAGGCTTAAAATGGGATAGCAAACAGCAACATAGTCTACAGGAGTCCCTGTACCAGATGAGAGAAGGAACAACTATCAGAAACCAGCTCTGAATAAAATTTTTCCAATTTCTCTTGCTAACATCGAAAGTTAAAAATAGGAAGCAGAAACCACAACCTTTAACATAGAAATCCATCCTTACATTCACAGATGTAACATAAAGAAAGGCTTCAGAAGAATATAGGTCTCAGATGGTCACAAACTGATCCTCGTATTAAGTTAGCACCTGCTTATTGAGACAGATCAGAGCCTTGGATTGCACAGTAATTTATACATACTAATGTTATTATAACAGGTGCAGTGATAATTTATTAAATATCCTCTAGGCAGTCACACAAAGGCAAATCCTTCCAGAAGTCTGAAATATTTTGATGCTACCATGAATGCTGTCAGTGACATGGCGGGGGGGGGTTGGGGGGGGCGGAGAGCGGGAAACCAAACCCCAAACACTTTTACATATGCAGGCTGTATTCATCTTTTTAATACTCTTTTGTGTTCCTACCAAGAAGCCATCTAGGAGTTTAATCCATTCAGTGTCTGACAATCAAATGCAATTAGTGATCTGTAAAAATATAAACAATTTCAAACAAAGACTGTTTTTGAAATGCAATGCCTAATGAATTGCATAGGGAATTGTCTTTCAGACGCCTATCGAAAAAAACAATACAGCAGATTTTCTTTAGCACCTGGAAGAGTATTCTTATGGATTTGTAATAATCAACTATAAGTATGTCAACTCCTTTTTAAGCAGAGCTGATTGACAGAAATAGTCTTTTAGCTGGTGGATCAGAAGTCACTAATCTACAGATCTCTCTCAATCTTTGTCTACATTTAGGTGTTTTCTGAATGTTTTCAGTATCGCTGGCATTACCAATTATAAGAACAGAGACATTACAAAACACTGTGGGGTAAACTAGAGGGTGAACTCTCAACAACTCCTCACTGACTACCCATAGAGTGCTTTCATCCCAAGGTAAAGCAGACCACTCTCAGAAGAGTAATGGCTATCTAGTTTGTTTATGAACAAACACGTCTGCACAGAGAAGCCAGCATGCAGCAAATGATGACCCTAAGCTCATTCCTCACCTGCGTCCATACAGCAACTCCATAAAAGAGAAATTAAATACAGGAACCTGTATTTTCTACCATGGTAGGGATGATCTCCACATTCACCAGCAACAAAGGAAACTGGATGGAATTCTCTCACAAGTACACTTACTAGAAAATTCCTTTTTGCAATGCAAGACTATGATGTCAAAAGTCCTTTCACCAGCTATTCAACACATCATACAGTTGCATATTTCTGATAAGCTTCTAAATAAATTATCTTTGAGGTTCATAAATAATCTATCTTCCTCTCTTGAGGCTCAAACAGGGGACCTGGCCCTTCTGCCAACTCCAAACATCACGGCCATATTAATCCACTTCAGAGACATTAGCTTTTGATAGACTTCAATAAAATTTTAAATGTATGTTTTCCAGCATGACATCTTTTTTCTTTTCTATGAACCCTGTCTGAGCTACAGTCTGACCCAATAAATAGAGCAGACCTAACTGGCAGAATTCAGCATAAATCTGTTGCTTACAAGATCATTCAGACAGCATCCCAACATCTATTTTTACCTCTTCTAATTTTAGCTGTTTCTTTGCTTTACATCTGTCAACTGGGACCTTTATGTAAGTTTTGTATAATTTCACTGGGAAAAAAAAAGCAACTATTTAAAGAAAGAAAATACAATATGTAGCAGCATAGTGCTAAGACAGGAGTTCTGGAGGAACAAGCAGGTGGCAGAGTCATTTTTTCACTGCCAGATTTAGCTACTGCCTGCTATCTGCTCACCTCCTACTGACTGAAAACTCCAAGGTCTAACTCTAGAAGTAGAAAGATTGGAGGAAGGAACCAAAACTGAGTAAGCTTTTTAGGGAAGAGATGGAAAGGCAGGTGGAAAGAGATATTTGGAGATCCCTAGGCCAGTTTCCCAACCCAAGTGGTACCATCACAAACACGAGACCAGATCAGCTGAGGCTTTGTCCATCTAAGTCTCAAAAACCTCTAAGTAGACAGGTTCATCCTCTCTGGGCAATCTATTTCAAATCATAATCAACACCAAAAAAAAAAAAAAAAAAAAAAAAAAAAAAAAAAAAAAAAAAAAGAGCAGAGACCTCGATAACATTGTGTCTCTCTTATGTATCAGAGGAAATAACAGTTTGTGAATAAGACAGAAGCAACCACCAAAAAATTCAGGAATCTGTAAAAGAAAATGAAACAGAATAGAAGATAATTTCAGAAGCCTAATAGATAAAAGCAACGTACTCAGACGAAAACAAGAGGAAAAAAATAGTACAAGATACAATCAAAAAAGCATAAACTCTATGCAAATATTTACACAAATCATGTGCAGTGACAGCAAATGCAGCCTAGCTATGGAGTTTTTGTGCAGCTCAAGCTCAAACCGACAGACACAGCCAACCTACAAAAAGAATTTCTGGCTATCAGTGATACAGGAATGGAAAGGAAAGGCAGTGTAAGGGTTTACTTCTGCACAAAAATAACTGCATGAAAACAGTAGTCCTAAATCAAACCAGTGGTCCTGTGAAAGCAACCACATCAAAAGTTCAGAGACAAATTACGCAAGTGAGCACATTCAGAAGGCTGCTGCCCCATTACAACTTTCCAGCCTCAGTAAGTAGCAGGTAAGGGTTTCCTGAAGCAGAGACAGCATTTGAGCAGCTATGGAGCACTGATACCTGCCTAAATTTGTCTGCTCTATTTTTAAGTACAACTCAAACTTCAGATTTCTCATTATCCAGTTACATTACGATCTAAAATATTACTATATTCTTTGTAAAAAAATCTGTATTTACTTTTTTTTTGTCTTTCAATGTTTAATTCCCCCTGTCTCAAACCTGCTGTCAGTTCCTCCATCAGGCTGCTGCAGTACACATGTTTCTGTGTGTTTAACTGTCCACGGTCCAAGACAGAACCTTTTACAGGAATCATTCAGTGTATTTGCACATCACCTTTTGTATCTGTCCCACTCACCCTATATCCCTTTAGAGAGGGGCTGCCCAGAAAACGCAATGTTGCAGACATGTCTTCTGCTTCGTTCTGTATTTCTTTTCTAATCACTCCTTTGCTGATGACAACTGAACACTGTACTGACATTCATTAAGAAAATGCCATAACTGCTTAACTTCCAGAATCACAACTCTGAGATGTATTACAAATTCAGATCACAACCCAGCTAACATGAGCAGCTCCCTTTCCTTCACAATCAAGATATGGAAGTAACATTTCAAAGAATACCAAGCAATTTTTTTATTTTAAAACTGAGAAGTCAGAAGAGGTAACACTGGCACCACTTTCAGCCAGTTTCTGTCAAATTATCAGAGAATCAGTCGAATAATCAACCAACAAGAGAAAATGAAAAGTGGATTCTTTGAAACACAGTGACTTTATGCAGGCACCGAGAAAGAAGAAACAGAAATGAAAGAATATTATGGGTTTTTTTTGTAGAGCTAAAAGAAAATTTTAAACACAGAAAGAAGAAACAAAGCATACATCAAATGGCACAATCTACTGACATACATTGTTGAGATATCACTACAAAAGTTCTTGAGAACACAGTTTCATCAGTCCAGATCAAGCCTCAAAATGTATGTCCTTTTACAGTAAATTCCCTTCCTGCAGTAGCTTTCCAATCTCAGAAATCTGCACAAGGGCATTTAAAAATTAGCAACTAAGAGGAAAGACGGGCATTCCTTTTTTTTCCTGCACCAGGAGGTGAGAGGGGGGAAAAAATCAACCTCCACTTACTTCCTCTTGTTTGGAAAGAAAGGTTTCTTTCTTCTGCTCTTGCGTATCCCTCTCAAAAGGCAGAAACGTATAAGGATGGTCCACAGAGGTCAGCTCTAACATACATCTCAATTTGATGTACTCATTGTCACGAAAACCAGTCTCAAACTGTAAAGCCTTAGTTCCTTCACCGTGTTGTTGCAAAACCTCCAAAGTGTTGCAAACCTGTTACCAATACCAGCTCGCTGCTAGGAAACCCCACACCCTTTCCATCTCAATCTGGGCATCAAGGACTTTAATCAGTAGAATTATAATCAATAACAATATCAATGATTGATAACAGAAAAATACTGAATCAATGTGAATTTGCAATGTAAATGTAGGGTGATTCTTACTAACCATAGAACTATAGGGTTAAGTTTTATATATGAAATAGCCTTATCCTAATTAGTTTGGTATGTCGGGGGTAGTTAGGAGAGTGGTAGAACTAGGCACCAGTTATGCCGTCACTTTCAAGCCAGAAGATTTAAGGGCAAGGTGACCTTGCTCTCAGAACTACATATGGAGATTTCAAGGAGGGGTTCAACTGACAAATTTGAGGAGGGGGTGTCCTGACAACCCCCGAGACCACCAAAAGACCCCCGACTCAAATGACTGCGCATGCGTAAATGGGAGGAGCCGTATTATAATGATTTCTCGGAATGCTGATGTTTATGCATGACAATATCTCGTAAATCTATTGAATATGTATATCGAATGTGTATTTAATGGTGCTACTGAATCAGCCAGGCGCGCACGCTAGGTGGAGCGATCCCCCATGCGCCCAGCGCTGCAATAAAGAAGTGCCTGCTTCTTAACTTCTCATTGCTGTTAAGGAGTTTTATTCCGGATTTCAGTAACAATGTGAAGCCTCTGAATTTCGCTTAAACTTTCTCATACTTTTGCTGTTCTGCTTTCCCAATTCCTTTAAGGGACAGCTCCACTGAAATAGATGTAACACTCAGAGTCTCTCCAAGGTCTGAGACTGCTAATGACTTACAGGGAGGGAGACAGAAGAAAAAAAAGAAATACATTTTTACTGTTGGTGCCTTTAACATATTATTTTACTTATACATGAAACTTTAATTTTGTCTAACTTGTACAATGCTTGTTATCATGGCAGCAAGGTGCTCTTAAAGAGCCCTGCACATCATACTCAAGTGATTTTGTTTTTAATGAGGTCCTGATGAAAGTCAAGGGAGGACGCACGAGTGCCAAAACATTCAACAAGGCACTTTTTCCTTTTTCCTAATTCAGTGAAGCCATTTTCCAATACTTGTTTCATCTCTTTGATGTCACAGCATCCTTCTTTATGCTGCTCTGTACTTCTGGGTATAACGATAACATCACAGTAATTTTGCCACTGTACAAAGCTGAGCTGCTCAGGAAGGAATGCTACAAACAGGTACTGAAGTGAAATATCTGCAGAAATGTCACTAGCAAACCTTTAATAGTCTTTGTGGGTCCAAGATATGGCTAGAATCATTACATAAAATTTTTATTTGGCAACTGTTTTGTTTACTTTTAGAAGTATTTAATGTTACCGAAAACCTAATATGTAAATAGAAGTGTTCATTAAAGTACAACTATGCAAAATAACCTTTTAAGACAGCATGCTGAGAAACATTTTCAGATAGTGCAAATGGATAGTTAACATGCTCATATTTTAACATAAATAAACAGAAAGAGCTATTTTACCATAAGTAAAGAGGAAGAGCAGACTTGAGCTGGAAACCTAGTCTTGCCTATTTGTCTGAACCAGATATGATGAATATGTGACTGACAGTCTAACTGAAACTCTGAAACAAAGTGATTTAATAAAATGTTCACACCTCAAAGGGGAGAGAATTCACTTGGGAAGGACCCAAAACTTATGTGTTTGCACCTAAATGGACACCATCTTTAGTCAGAAAAGAATATAATTGAGAGTAAAGCTAAATCAGCCACTTAGGTAGCACTAAGCACCTACACCAGTACCTCTTCTTTGAAAGCATTGAGCAAACATTAATTCTTAGAATATATTCACTTTTACACACACTCTCTTCATTGTATCATGCTCCAACCATGACCTCTGCCTCACTGGCCAAACCGCCTCAGGGATAATTATTCCATGTGCTCTTCTCATTGAAGTAAAGTAGACTTCACTCCAGTTTAACTATCTAGAGGTAACAGCACCATAGAAATGGTGGGAAGTCTTGACCAGGCATCAGAAAAATAATACCAGTGAACTTCTAAACTAAAGAGTTCTTCTAAACTAAATATGACAACAATAGCACATGAGTGATTTTAAAATTTAAACAGAATAATATAATCTTAGTCAAGGAAGTGCATTACCTTTTGTATTATTCATAGAATTTTACCACATAAGCGCCTGGGAAGGATTAATTTCACAAACTCTATACATCTCCTAAGTTAGACAATACCTTGAACAGTGATAATTACCCTAAGCGCTGCTTTTGTAGATATGTGATCTGCTAGAATATTAGGTGATGGGAAATAAATGCTAGTAACTTTTGACATTTTTATCAACACATGAATTATCAAAGAAAATGGACTGTTTGAGAGTGCCATTTAAAATGAAGCTTAATGATCTTTATGAGCTTCCAGCTCAAATAGCCACTCATGTTAATCACATAAACGTAAGTTGACTGTGACTGTAATTAATCAATCACGTTCCCTTGTCCACCCAACAATTTCTCTTGCTGAAAATTTCAAAGCTTTGGCAGATTGTCCAACAAGAATGAACAGAGGAGAGCGACACACTTGTATAAACCAAGTCTAATTCTATTACATGCTGCTGACTGATTTTTTAAATCAATTCATCCTTATGAGCATCCATTTGAAAAACTGTTTTCTGATATAATATACTGAAATACTGTACAGCATGATGAGGATGAGGCTCTGGGCAACCTGATCTAGTCAGGGATGTCCCTGCTCCTTGAGTGGGCGTTGGACTAGATGACCTTTCAAGGTCCCTTCCAACTCTAACCATTCTATGATTCTATGACCTGAAGATCATACATTAACTGCTCGGTTGCTACCCGTATAACTACACATAGAAAAAATCAAGTAGCATATAGGATTAGAAATGCTCTTTCAGCTTTTCACTGTGATTTCTCCCGCTACTGACTAATGTTTAACCTATCTTTCTATCAGTAGTAACTGTTTGCTTTGCATAACTGCTTGCGAGGCAATTCTACTTATTTATAAGTATTTTCCACAAAGCAAGAAGATCAGCGTCAATGTACTGTGAAAGTGCAGTAACCCATTTTTTAAGATATGGGACCTTTTTGTCCCCCATGTCACAAACAGAAGGGCACTTGCTAACCTCTCATTAGTCTAAAGGGTCAGTTGACTATATTTGTTATCTACCACCACACGGCAATGGTTGGAAAATTCAGCACAAAAGAATCCCAAGAACAAGTACAAAACCCTATAACTACAAGGCCCCCTTCCCAGCTGCTGTTCTAAATGTAGAACAATGTGAGAGAAAAATAACCTAAGATTATTATAGATACGGTTCAATTCCATAGTAGTAATTTAGAAAATCTCACATGGCAAGACACTAATTTCCCCCTTCGTCAGTAAAATGGAAGTTCAAAGACAAGGGGAAAATCAAGTACCAAACAAAAGAAGGAAGAAACTGCACAAATACACACGAGGAATTGGGACTACAGGCAAATACCACGCAAACAGCAAGACAGGCTTTGATTATGTACAAAACAAAAATCACCACTAACATCTTGGTATCTAAGGAGTTAAAGCAAACCTATTTCCAGATCTCACGGAATTTCAAGCACCATGAAAAAGAAAAAGGATGAGTAGGAATGCCACTATACACTTTTGCAAGACCTGTATGTAGAGTTCAGCATGTGCACAGTCACCCCAACTACAGATGAATTCATACACAAGTCACAGTTCTCAGCTGTTACAATACAGCAAATTGTACTTCCCAATGATAACAAGGATAGAAATGATACTAAGGAAATTAAAGAACCACATTAAGAAGCCCAATTTCAATTGTTTGGCAAACAAAGTATTTGCAAACCAACCCTTCACAGCCTTCAACGAGCAGCTATTACATTTAAGCATAAGCTTTGAGAACAGCACCCTACTGCTCCATGTTCTCCATGTCCAGTTTCATGCACACATTCTGCCAGTTTTTAATGGCATCTGCACAGGGTGGACAAGGCGGGGAGGAAAGGAAACTGAGCTCAATCCTTTTGTTGTGCCAGATCCACTCTGTGCCATGCACTGCAGTGTAAGCTTGATTCCAAAAGGAACTCTACTTGGAGGACTTTTCCCTATGAAGAACTTTTTTTTACTTCAATCAGTTAGAAAATGTCACGGTATCTCCCCTCACTTGTCTTCCTTCTCTATTAACATCAGACCCTTTTTGAGTTTTTCCTCATGTTTTCTGGACTTCTTTCTACTACATCCTTTATGAGCTGAGAGGGACCAGAACAGCAGATAGCTCCACAACTACACTGAGGCTTCCTGGATTTACACCTCCCAGAGAAAACTTCAATAAAAAAAAAAAAAAAAAAAAAAAAAACAACAACAAAGTGTGAGTCCATGCTAGTTCTAGCACAGCTCTAAAGACAACTTACATATCACAATTTCAAGTCCAGAAAAGAACTCAAGTTTCCTGCATCCAACTCCTATTCGCAAAATAAATGTTAGCAAAGAATAAAACCTGAGTATTCTGGAAAATACAGACAAAAGATACAACAGTTTGAAAAAAACCAAAACACTAAGTTCTAGAGATAAGGATGTTAGCAATAGTCCAGCTTATAGTTTATGTATACTTGTTGTTTGTCAAAGGATTTTTATTAATTTATCTAACAGAAGGCACTCACACATTAAGCAAATACAAACACTGAAAAGCTGGAAAATGTACAATCTCCTCCACTCATTACTACACGCTAACCAAACTCCGCGTTGTGGATCTGGCTCTGCTGGAATTGCTGGCCAGACAAGGGAAAAACAGAGTTATCTCTCTTGATCTGCATCACTACATTTTGACAGCAAGAGACAAGCACTGACAACTTTAATTCTGGCTTTTCTCAGCTTACAAGTAATTAGCTTTGAACCTTTACTGATGCTCTTTTACCAAAAGGTTTCTTGTGAGAAGATAAATGCATGCAAGGAGTAATAGAGACTGAACCTCTTCCAGCTCTCCCTACAATGAAGGAATGGTGGGACTGGAAAAATCAACATTTATCCAGCAGTTCCAACTAACTGGAACTGCTCAGCCCAGATAAATATAACTGGTATGTATTTATTTGAAGGAATGTCAAGAAAATATGAGACAGTACAGAAAGAAGAAAACAAAACAAACAAAAAAAACCACACACAAAACTTTTCCCTAAAATACTAAGCACATTTCCTGAGGCTTTGCTCCCAGATGATGCTATTATCTTTCTTCCTGTGGTTCCCCACTGCTTCTGCTCTTGGTTTCCACAAGGCAGAAAGTAACAAAATAGCAGTAGCTTGAATTTAGCTCCTTGAGAAGAAACAGAAATGGGAATGAGGAAGCTACAAGATATGAAACCTAGAAATCCTCAAGAAATTTCACAGAAAACCAGAGGAAAAAAAAAAAAAACAAAAGGGAAAGGAAACATTAAACAGAGAAAAAAAATTGAAAATAAAAATAGTCAGGCTTAAGGAAAAGAAACCTTGAGGGAGACCTGGAGTCAACACAGGAAGACATAAGTCCTGGTCCTAACAGGTGCCTCCAAATAGAAGGTAGTGCTTGATTTGGGGGAAGCACAGGGCTTACCAGACTCCCCATGCAGTCTGTTAAATAACCATATGTGTCAGTTACTAGTTTGGCATTTCCTAATCACAAGCTGCTTGGTTTATTAATGCAGCTGATAGTGTTAAACAACAGAAAACCTGTCACAAACACTGCATGCTGTGGTACAATATGGGATACTGCACTACTCCTGATCTAGTATATCTGCCAAAGGAGGACTGATAAAACACTAAATCTTTATAAACTGTCTCAGAAAAAAATATATTTATTGAGAGAGTCATAAAGAGCTTTTTCCTTTTCTTTTAATGCTCATGTAAGTTTTAGCATAAAGCAGCTGGAATCCTGGTGACTATGTGACCCTGGACTATTCTGAAAACAGCAGTCAGAAGAATTTTAAAATGTTGGCAACTGCAGCATTATCAGTCAGAATGCAGATAATGGTTTTCTGATTGCGCAAATCAATTTTCATCACTAGTGGCAATTACGACTGCTGAGAGTAGCTATAACAGACTATGTACAATATTGAAGCAGCACATTCCAAGAATATAAGCAGGGGGAATGCTGAGAAAACAGAGCTGCTTAATTTAAAACTAACTACAATTACCTACTGCATGAGGATGTCAGCATCATCAAAACACATCTGAAAGATTACGCCTGCTCATCAGCCGATTAACTCATCCTTGAGAAGCTCATACCAGGGATACGCAGCAGAGTCCCTGCATGTGAAGCCTAAGAAAGTTTCAAGTACATAAGGTAAGTTGGGAAGTGTCTCCAAGTAATATCAGAACAAACCAAGATGCAAAATAAACAAGTTTGAACAGTCTGATTCAACTTACTTGTGAAATACAACCACCTACATAATATTTATACAGACAGAATTGAGGCATGTGAATACACGATTTTCACAACATAATAGAAAAAGACCTACCAATCCAGAAAGAATTTCCACTTCCTAAGTAAAAGCTTTGTGTGAAAGCTGCTGCAAGCCTCAGATCACTACTTCTGGATTGTCTGGGATTTCCCACACCTTTAGGACTGGGAGTGGAGGCAGAAAAGAGTGTTAAGATCTCCAAAAGTTCATTTCCAGGCTATTCTACTGTACTATGCTGGCTAAGGCATCAAAGGACTATGGTGAGGCAAAGAGAAGAACGTCACACTAACAAACAACAACTTGATTTGCTGCTCAAAATGTATACGGAACACAGCAAACAAGCTTGGTGTAACAGCTTTAAAATCTGTGCTTTAGAGGGAATGAAATTTCAAATATTGGTTACTAGACACTACTAACAAGTAGCATAGAGCAAATTAACAAATAAAATACCATTGTAATTAACTTCATATAGTGGGTCTGTTTACTAAGATGAAAATGCCTAACAGATGGTTTGCAACATTACAGAAGAGATTCCCCCCCCATTTTTTTTCCCCCTTCTTCCTTTTCATGCTGGTGGATGTGCTGCTCCAGCACTGTCCATTGCCTCTTATTCCTTATCCAGAGTCAGGCAGGGGCAAAGTGGCCATTTGTGTTCTGCTCAGACTGAGACTGCTGAGGAGGGCATCAAATCACTGAAGAAACTGAACAAGGAATTTTGGAAGAAAAGATACTCCTAATTCACCACATTGAAGTGGCTAGTTATGTTTAAATTGTACATTTGCCACCTTTACAAGAGAGCATATTAAAAAATGAAATGATTACATATGATGGACAGTGACCACAAAGCAAAGTCCCAGTGCTCTCTCTGTTCTTCCCCTATTTAAGTTTACAGAACACGGTGCTGTACAGTTAGCACAAAAACATTCAATCAATGCTGAAATGCAAATCTGAAGCTCAGGGTGACGGTCTTTGCCCTTGAATATATGTGTTTGCACTTGGCAATGCACAGAGTTCTCGTCTGGTTTCTTGCATACCTACTGTTTTTTTATATACATGTACTGAACTGAACTATGTTGCCTGAATTGACAAAGTGTGTATTCAAACGGAGAAATGTATATAACCTTAGCTACTGGGGTTTAATCATTAGCCTCAGAAAGGCATCTGTGCAAGACTAAACAGAGCTCTCGTATTGCTCTCCCTCTGCTCCACCACACTGCTACACGCAGGGAGAAATCTCATGGTAGGATCCTGTTCCTAATATCCACAGACACAGGCAAAGACGAAAAAAGAGGCAGAATAATACATACCTCCCTTATTCAAAGGAGAGACAGAGCTCAAGCAGTGACTCAAGTAGCCACTCAGTCATTTGGTGATCCCCATTCAAGAGCTTGGGTGGAACAGCGCCAAAGCACTCCTTAATTCTATAACTACCAAAGAGTTATTCATAACTATATGATCCAAAGAAACTATAATAAAACCCACACAATTCAAGAGGAAGAGAGAAATGCATACATGATGGCACATACTTACTTCAACAAGCAATCCCGCAATTTCCATAGCCTAAGCCTTTCAACAAAAAAAAAAAAAAAAAAAAAAAAATAAATAAATAAATAAAAAAATTTTTTTTTCCCCAATGCCAAAATATTGTTGATTCTGAAATAAACAAAAATGTTTAGCCTTTAACATGGTGAAAGCTCTGTCAGCAGTGGAAGTCTAAAATGGCTCCAAAGATTCTGTTCCAATGCTATCAAACGTACAAGACATTCTAGAAACAAAAGGTTCCCTAAAGAATATTCCAGTGTAATCTTCCTGGGGTTTAACTTTAACTGGGGTTTAACTGGAGAAATTTTGTCCATATTGCCCTAGAAACTTAAGAAAATAATTTGCAATCAAGACAATAACCTTCATGCTCCTGAACACACCAGTTCCTCCACTCTTACAAAGCCATATTACACCTTTCATCAAAAGCTCCACTAGAACTGCAACTCCCAAAAATAAGAAAAACAACAAACGTTTAAAAAAAGAAAGTATCCTTTCTTTACCATAAATTTGAAAGTAAACACAAAACAAAGCATAGGCTACAGGCATGTCAGACACTAATGAAGATACATTTGTGTTGATCCACTGGGCATCCACCTCATTCCAGCAGCCCTTCAAGAGATAAGAGGATATGAGTGAGGTCCATGCCCCCCCCACTCAACACTTCTGCCAGGACTATGGAGAAATCACCTCAGTGGCGGGTAAATCATCAGCTTACTGCGTGTAGGGCAACAGACCGTCATCACATATGACATATGATTAAAAATAACAGTTACGAATATTATACTCACAAAATTCAATTCTTATGGCTACGGCCAGTTGTTTTGAATGGTCAACCTGATAAATATATTTAAAATCTTCAGTGTGCTGGTGGCTGCAATGAAAAGTTTCACAGAAGCGTGCATAATTGGCAAATCAATCCATCAGAATCCTTTCTTGTTACTTGTTCAGGGTTATGACACAGAAATACTGGTTTAATCATATACATTCATAATTGCAGAAAAAAAGTAGGACTTATTCCAGCTTTCCTTAAAGAAACTTAAGTGTTATGGTAACTGGAATCCTCAAGATGTTATTTTCAAAAAGCAAAATGCGGTAACATTTCCATATAGGTATGTAATACCTGCTTTCAAACATTAACTTAAATATTGTAGAATATATTGATTTTTAGAAAATATTTCAAAATACAAAAAGTACAGAATCAGCAATTTGTTTATTTTCCATTCAACAACTTGCACTTGAAATTGTGATTCTGCCTTCAGAAAACTGTTTGAAATGACTAAATTAGTAGCTTAAAATGTTACAAATTACTCTGTTTATCCACAGAGCTTCTCAAGGAAATTCAAAACAATACAAACACAAACTTGTAATGAATAAATAAAGCTACTTACAGGTTTTTTTTAGCAGATGTACAGAACAGAAGAGCTAATAGACCAGAGTTACTTCTAAACTAAGATTAATTGAAGTGTTTTAAGTAAGAAGTTTGGCTGAATAAAAGGGA
Source organism: Tetrax tetrax (assembly GCA_009806455.1). Classification (NCBI taxonomy): domain Eukaryota; kingdom Metazoa; phylum Chordata; class Aves; order Otidiformes; family Otididae; genus Tetrax; species Tetrax tetrax. Next base: position 25,294 of record WHYT01014561.1, read on the forward strand.
TCTAATTCATATGGTAATTTCAGTTGTAAGCTCCCCACACAAGAGATACTGAAAGATTTTGTGGCTGAACAGAAGTATCATTGCTTCATTTTCTGCTTTCTTTGTGGTTTTCAGAATCAAGAATAATTACCGATGAAGAACAACTTTAAGTCCTTTGCAACTCCCAAACTGCAGTGACAAGATGCAGCCTGTCCTGAGGCTGTATCAGGACAACATAACCCTCTCCTGAGGTCTGCTACGAACAAAATGAACTCCACACAATCTCTGCATCCTCCAGACCACCAGAAGGATGTAGCCCTGAAACCTTACTCCAGCTCCAGAAACTGCAGGAAGCTAAAGTAATGGCTCCTCAACGCCATCCATGATAGGCTCGTGAGATGTGATCCAGAAGTAAAGCACCTTCACCATTAACTGTCAGCATGCAGGGCATCCCATGAGACTTTCCGGAGAGCACTTAGTGATGAACGGATCAAAGGGATTTGGGAACCTGTATTCACAGGAGGCACAGACCAAATTCCTCCTTCACTCCTGCAAACCCCTTTCCGTGCCAAAATTACCGTTCACATCCACTCTGAATCTAGAGCCTCCAGCCTAAATACCAGGTCATGGGCCAGATCTCAAGGAAAAGGAAAGTCAGGGCAGAAGCAGAGTTGTGAGGTATGAGAAGTCAGTTCCAGTAACCACAGGAATGATAAACAGTGGATGCAGAATTTTCATTGTATTTTAAAGACTATATTTCTCCCAGTGGATTATTAGCAATAGCTACCCAAGACACCTGACTCTGTCCCTTTCTTATTTGAATTTTGCCACACCGTGCAAAGATTTCTTGAGCTACATCCATGAAGTGTATCTCAAATCCCATGGAAGGCACTGGAGATTAAAAGAAAATGGTGGTTTCAAGTATTTCTGGTTAAAATCTCAACAGAGCACAGCACAAGGTGCAGAAAACAGAATGCTATACTGAGGATTATACCTTGCACTGACGTGATACAGGCAGATATCAATGCCTGAATCTGTCATATCTTTAAGTATATGCTTCCTGCTCACCCAGGTGTATTTTGGAGATGTGCTCACATAAATCCCTTCATAATAGAGTAGAAAGATTCCTAACTTCACTGTGACTCCATGAGAATCTTAAATTATATATATAAACTACATTGAGTATATTTTTTGTAAAATAGGTAAAATCTCATATACAAGTTCCTCTGGGAGTAGCAAAATATGTTGGGGAGAGAGCAGGGGAGAAAGAGAGGCAATAAGAAAAGTTAAAGCATACTTATTATCCTATTCTTGCTGTTAAATTTTAATGCTCTAAAATTATTCAGCAATAATTCATTCCTATGAAAAAGAGCCCCTGACAACCAAGTGCTTGGATCTCTCTCAGAAGTAGTTTGTTTTCCGGCCCGATAACAATCCCCATCCTAAACTTTATTCCAATGATTTGCCCTCTTCATTCTTTTCTAAAACAGAAAAATCCTCTCACAAAGGAATATGTACTCAAGCTGGATTTCCCTAGGTTTCAGCAGGCTACATTTTTCTTACAGACCTTGGGTAAACAGCCTCAGGTCTGCTAGTCAGTCCCTTTTCAGGTTTTTCTGTTTTGCCTTGGACACCAGCATGGTGTAACTGCTATAGGATTTGCCAATGGCTGAAGTGATGCACACGAACTTGTCATGACTGAGCAAGTTTTACCTCCCAGCACTGCTTACAGATGCTGTCCGAACTATTTCTAGCAGATACTGACGCCTTCTTTTAGGGGCTACTTATCACTTCTTGCATGATGTTTGGAGTCAATGGCTGAAGATCACACAGCATGTCAGTGCTGGGGCAGGAACCAGTACCTTCTTCTGACTCCTGCTCTGCTCCTCCACCTTGACCCATAGACCTGTTCAGCTGCTCATGGAAAATGCCTTTACTACAAAAATAAGATTCTTTTAAAAAAAAATAAAATCAAAGCCTTTCTCTCTTCATAATTCTTAACACACCAATACTGCTCTAAGGCATGAGGACAGCAAAACACTGAACTCACTAAAGGAGAAATACAGTCCTGTTTAGCTTCACTGCAGTTAACAGTTGCTTGCAGAGCAAAGATCTTTAAATGCTGGTTGAAATCTAAAATAAAAGCCCTTTCTGTATACCAAGAAATCAGTATGTGATAGGTTACTAGAAGCAAAAGAGTAAATTCAAGAGCTGAGCACTGCATGGTGCAGGGATGTCCTGCTTGGGGCCAGGGGCTGGCTTCACCAGGTAATGCCCAGCTGCTGCCTCGGAGCAGTCATCCATCTTGCTGCTGCTTCTGCACAATGCTGGGCCTCTTGGACAAAAGACAACACAGTTGCCTTTCTCCAGCATAGAGTATGTTTGAGGGCTTGAGGACTGCAATGTTATCAATACCAAGTGAGGACAAACTATTTGCTCTTTTTCATCTTAAAATATTGCATTTGTAAATATCTCATCAAACTCTCCTAAACTGGGAGAAAATTAAATATCTGATGACAAAAAATTCCCCAAAAACTAAGCTTCCAGTTTTTCTTCAATAGGAATGTAAGAGGAAACTTTTTATCTGTTTTCACAGCCTTTTGCACTCAAATTTAATCAATGTTTATAAATTCCCAAAAAATACTTTCTCCAAAGTATCCTTTAAGAGCCCTCACTTCTTATCCAGTTTATTTACTGCATAGGGATTTATCCAAGGTGGAGTCAATAACACTGCAGCTACCTACTCATCTAATCCCCTGCCCAAGCACATTCAGCAGAGCGTGCCAGAATCTGGTTGTTCAATTCCAGCTGCAGGGAGCCTGCCCCGTCCCAGTGCAGCGAAGGCTGAGCAAAATCTTCCCAGCAATTGCTCCTGTGGCACCAGAAGAAGAAGGAGGGCCATCTCTCCTGTGATCTCTCCTTTTTGTTGGCATACAGACAAAAAAACATGCACTCATGCAAGGCATTAAAACTTTGAAAAGAAAGGAGGAAAAAAACCAAAAAAAACCAATACAATTTAAAATGCAGATACTCCCCCTACTCCCAAAAACAACATGGGAGTATAAAACTGAAGGAATGCTGTTATTAAAAAGGGTAGGCCATGAACTAAAAATTTACAGGTAGAGTAAATGAAAAATGTCAAGAAGTTAAGATTCCTGGCACAGGAAAGGGATGAACATGTACAGGACAAAGAAATTCTAAAGCTAAGACTATCACAATCCAAGAATCTAAGATTAAATTAAGACTAAGATTAAATCCCACAAGTGTTTTAAAGGCTGAAAACAAACAAACTGTAAACCATTAAGGTTTAGTTCCAAATAAATTCCTTTTTCATTTTGGAAGAAAACAGTATACATTAAGAAAAACATGTCAGGCCCTGTCCAGTCAGCTGCAGGACACAACCAACAAGAAGAATTATACTAAAGCAGAGATGCAAAAGTCATAAATGATGAATTGTTATTTCTTGTTCAGAGTGGGAAAGTAAATTGCCGTTTTGGTTACGTCAGACTCAGTGAGCTGTGTACTAGTGAAAGATAATAAGTAATGATCTGTAACCCAAGGAGTTTATAAGATGAGACACACACAGTTAATAAAAGAAACAAAGGGAATAAAGCAGGTAGACATGGAACAACAGTTTGAAGTTGGCTACTCGTAATTATTGATCTAGCCCACTTCTCCAGCTGCTAAAGTGCTTTAATATAGCTAAAATTACCTTTTCTGCTTTTTTGGTTCTCCTTATTGCTTTCTCTTTTAAGAAAACACTACTAATTGCCAAAAGAGTTGTGTATGGCAGAGCAAGTGGGTCACAAGTCATATTCTGAAAGCACTAGTGAAAATGTGAATGTTTGAACTTCTGATTTAGGTAGCATATATTTTCTAAATTAGTTTCTCTTTCAATAATTTCTGTGTTCTACTGTTTCCTCCTTTTTTCTTTCCCCCGTGTGTCCCCTAGGAGCTGCTTGAGTCATATCCCACATAGACTATGGAGAGCTTCAGCAACTGTGGCTTCATCTCTAAGATTCTGTGAAGCAGGGAGCGTTCTTAATTAATTCCTCAGACACCCAGCAGACAGAAAATGTCACCTTTATCTACCATCTACTGCTCCCTTCCACTTCCAGGCGTGAACTGCCCGGCTCCAAGCTGGCAGCCTTTCCCAGTGGAAGCATTTTCCCCTCAAATAAGCCCCACTGAAAATGACAGGACTCAGCTGCACACAGTTCTGGAAAAAATAGCCTCTAAACAAGAGAAAAAGCCCAGCACTTTTCATCAAGGAGACATGTCAGCTCCTGAGGCTTACACCTTCTTGCAGAGAGTGAGCTAAGTGCTTCAGGAGTAAAATTAAGTCAAAGTAAAAGCAGCTTTGCACAGTTGCCACCCTCACAGAATGCTGATCTCACACCAGACCAGGACTACTTTTAAATGAGCTTTTCAAGTGTGGCACAGAAGAGAGGCAGAGGTGAATCAAATTGCGGCTTTATCTTACACATTTTTGAGGGTGAGGCTCCACATTTAACCCGTACTGTAGCCACAGACACACACACCACACAGACAGATCATCCCTCCACAGAGATCAACTTCATTCATTTTCCAACTGGACAGAGAGATTAATTTGGTTGGCAACAAATAGGATAGAAGTGCATCAGCAAGCAGATGCTTTTGAAAGGAATGTGTTTATTTCTCCAGCTGCTGAATAATGATATTGGGAGGTTTTTTTATTCCTTAAAAAGTGGCAAAATCAACAAGCAGCATTTACAAATGTAATACAGCCTGATTTGATCAATGTTTTCTCCCTATATTAAGATGTTTGTTAATCATTCATTCCATAATTTTCCTAAAATACTTGCTCAATACATTAAAAAACATGCATCTCTATACATTCAACTACATGCAGAAAGTTTCTATTGCTTGACTGGGGAGTCACGATGCCAATAGGTCTCACAGTTTGCCATCTCTGAAGACAGAATCATACTTATTACTTAGTATAACTAGGCTTTTCATCTTAAACTATAATTACTTTCCACTTCAGAACTACAGAATGAAGCATCTTCCTATACTTAAGCCTCCCAGCGCACAGCCAGTTTGCAAAAATCGGACAAAGATTAACAGTTTTCTTAAGGGAGTAAGATATTTGCTAACTGACAAGAACAAAACATAACTATTCATGTGTAGCATAAGAAGATGCAGCATCAGAAATGACACACAATACTCTGTCCATATTCTGGAAAATCATTGCAGCTGAAAGTCTCAGTTTTTAACAACCAAGCAACACAAAAAACTAGAACAGCCTCTAGGAAATCAGTAACATACATACACCGAAAAGGATAGCAAAAGGTTTTATTTGTGGGTCTAACAAGAGGAAGGAATAAACTTCGATGTAAATACTTGCTGTTTGAAGAAAAGGTTCAGAAGAAACAGGTTCAAATGATATTTGACACCCCCCAAAAAAAAATCTTACTGTCTGCAAGTTATAAACAAGACCAAGTATGTAGAAAAAAAATGGCATCAGCACTGCAGCTGAAATTGCAACTCACTTGATATACAGCATAAAGAGGCTGCAATTCCAAAAAGCTTCCATACATTTTATATATTTATACACACGCATAGACATACACACATATCCATGCTTTCTCAGTATCCTTCCACAGCAAGTCATTATAACCACATCAGAGCAAGGGAGTAAGAAACGGCCATCAAACAAAAAATGCCTTTAAAGAGTCATTAATCACAACATTGCTTATTAAGGGAAGGAATGAAATAATCTAAAAAACAGTTTCAAACCCACAATCAGTAGCTTGTTCAAAACAACAAAAATCCTTACCTGTGCGTTCTTATTCCTGGCTTCTCTCCTTGCTGCTTTTTCTTTTAGCCGCTTCTCCTAAAACAAACAAGATGCACAGTTTTAAAGCAAGCTCTTGTTTTGTGGGGTGTTTTTTTTTTTCATTTTAATATTTTAAGATTAAAGTTGAGCCACCTAGATATTTTTAATGCATGTTCTGCTGGTGCTATTCACTCTAGACGTTACTGATGAAAAATGATAAATAAAAATATCTGATTGAGATATTATTCATTCTTCTTGCTCTTAAAGGAAACAAAGCTACAAGAATGATTCAAAGTCACATTTTAACTTCACTGAAACTTGTTACTTTTAAAGGAATGATGCAGCTCAGTATTTTGACAAAGAAAGTATTTGTCTCTAAAACAAGGTAGTTAAAACGGCACAAAGACATCCAACTTTTCTTATTTCTCAGTGGCTTAACCAGAAATCAAATTCATTTAACAAACTAAGATGATAATTTTCTAAATTCAGAATTGCTAAAGCAACTGGGGAGTGAAAGCTAAAATGTATTCTTCCTAGCTTGCACATCTTCATTATTACAAACACTCTACAATAGCATTTGCTTAGTAATTGATTCAGAAACCATAACCCTCCAACCAAAGGTATTCTGCTATGGGAAAATGCACAAAATGCAATGACAAAATTCATTCAAAGCTGTCTGCCAGATTTCTGAGCACACAGAAGTGGCCAAGATATTTAATTCAATTAACATTTATTGCTGCCTTTTTTGTGTTCTTATTGGGATTGGTTTATTTTTAAACCAACTGAAATATTATCTCTAATTTAGACTCTGTCAGGTCCTTGCAACTGAACATCCTTTGAATTATCTATTTCATGAGGTAAGGACAGAAATTCAGGTGACTGCATGTGTCCCTTAGAAAAGCACACTGCTCCCTCTTTTTCATTTGTATTAGTGATGCTGATGACACTGGTGTTGAAACTTTTTTATGCTAGTATAAAAATGTTTATGGAGTACAACTCTGTTTCTTTGAGCAATATAGGCCATTCCTAGCATCAGCATATTTAGAACTGAGTCCACATAAAAGGGGACATTACTTTAACATCAGTCCAGGGGCAACACCTCAGCACAGAGCAGGCTGAAGACCAGCCACATTTCAGCTCACTCGTGGGAGTAACGAGAAGGCTACAGCTCCAGCACTCCTCGTGCCACGTCATCATGATGATGCTGCCAAAGCATATTGGTAGGTACCACACAAAGTTGCTTGGAAAAGCACTGTGTTTGAGTGCAGACGTGGGAAAAGAAGAACACAGCTGCCAAGATTTTCAAAATTGGTGTCTAAATTCAGTTTGAGTCATTTATCTGATATGTGCGATTTCCTATTCTCCCAATTGCTCAAACTACAGAAGTGTCAGCTTACTTTCGAACTTCCTTTCTGACCAAGCCAACCTCTCCTCTCCATACTAAACAGATTCATCCCCTCCCCAAAAGACAGAGACAAAACTGCACCAGGTTTGTGTCTCTGCTTTATACAGTTCTCCAATGCTGCATGCAAAGTTGTCTGGTACAAACACTTCAATACACCCAGAGCTACATGCCAGGGCATTCAACACATGCTATGAAACAAAACAAAAACCTCACCACTGCAGACACATACAACAGCTGTCTTATTATTTCAGGTTTGTTAAAGTAAGAAAAAGTAATTTAAAATAATAATTACATTTCAGGCCACAAGGGCATCATAAGAAGCAGAAGAAGCCACCAGGATCAAGTACTGTCAAGTACAGACACAGGCAGTCTACTCTCCAACAAGTTAGACCTAAGCATCATGACCTCATGGTGATAACACGGTCATCCATGTTACAATTCCTTCTTTTCAAAGTCAAATTTGTACCAATTCCTGTTCATTTTTACTTATGCTTTTCTAATGATTTTACTGAAGTTTTCCTCTTTCATCCACTCTGTTTTTAACTGCTTTAGTTGTGCATGCTTCGCTTTTGGGGGTCACCATTGGGCTTCTCTAATTTTTCTGCTAAAACTGTGATCATTTTCAAACACTACTGCTGAAAAAGTGAAAGAGAACAGAGCTGGGAAGTAATACATTAGATGTTAAAAACCAGGATAAAGCAGCTTTTAAATTGGCTAGTCCAGAAACTTTTAGATAGAAAAATACTAAGGTATATGAAAAGGCAGTGGCTTAACTGCAGCCACAGGCTTCAGCCAATACAGCAGCAAAGTCCCCGCTCAAGGGATTTACAAAAGCACACTGAAAAGACAGCTGTGAAATCAGGCGATTGAGGTAATGCCATAGAAGAGAAGTATGGCAGACAGCATAATATACATAAGTCTCTAAAGAACGGTAAAGACACTAAAATATTCTAAAGTTAATAGATGCAGAGATTGAAATCAAGAGTACAAAAGAAAAACAAGACAGAGCAGCAATCAACAACAAGGAGGACAGATGCAGTCGGGATCTTTTTTTTTTTCATGGAGAGAAAGGGAACTTAGTTCCTTCTCAATGAAAAATGAAAGCAGATTTTGCATAGGGTGCATATACGTGAGCACTGAGTTGCAGTTAGGAGTGCACTGCAGAAGCCAATGTCTAATCAGCCACGCTTATGCTGTGTTTCATACTGCAAGGCAGTCTTCAGGAGCACAGCTAATACACTCCAGCCAACACTGGGCATTCACAGGTTCACAGGATCATTCTAACTGGGAGGGACATCAGGGGTCTGTGGTCCAACCTCTGGTTCAAAACAGGGTCAGCTCTGAGGTCAGCCCAGGCTGCACAGGGCCTCATCCAGCTGGGTCAAAATCCAAAGGTTGGAGACTGCACCTCTGGGCAACCTGTGCCCCTACCTGACTGTCCTCACACAGAAGTTGCTCTTACATCCATGCTGCACCTCTTCTTTTACCTTTGGTCAATGTCTCTCGCTGTCTCACTCTGCACTGCTGCGAAGAGCCTGGCCTCATCTGTCTTCTCCATGACCTCCCTACAAGCATTGGGGGCTACTGCCAGGTCCCTCCAAAGCTGTCTCTGCTCCACACTGAAGTCCAGCTCCCCCAGCCTCTCCTCACAGGACCACTATCTCAGTGACTTCAGCCAATGCCCTCGTGTACTTGGGGTAGTGGTGGTGTGAAGGGTGTCATGAAAACTGAGTAGCAGGACTACTTCTCTCAAAGCGGTTCAGTTCAAAATATCAGATAAGAGTTAATCCAGTGTAACACAGCACCACAGAGCATGCAATCTGGCTCTCAGCACAAACTATCTTACTCCATGATCTTGCTTTTATTGGGCTATTTCGCTTGCTAATGCAGGAATAGCCATCAGGCTTCAATTCCAGAAAACAATCCTATTAAGACACTGTTTAAATTTATACACAGCTTCAAGCACATGTGTAAGTACACACAGTGGGCTGAGCAAATGCTTAAATACTTTTCCCCAGTCAGGACCTTACCTAGAGGACAACTCCATATTCTACTGTGACATGTTAATATCCCCACATAATAAAGACACCCTTTTATATGACTGCATAAAACCCAGAAATTAACTACCTTGCCTTAGGTTACAAAGAAATGCTACAGCACAGCCAGGAACACAGATCTCCAAAGACTCAGATGAGTATTTTAATGATGATGTCATTAATTCTCACATTGCTAGTGCTGGGAAGAGATATGGGGACACGCAGAACACACATGGACAACATACTTTAAGACAGCAGTAAAAAAGTAATCAAGTGCCCTGCATGTGCAGTACAACCAGAGGATTAGGCCTAGACAGCATGGGTTCATGAAAGGCAGGATCTGCCTGATCCTGCCCACCCTGATCTCCTTCTATGACCGGGTGACTCGCGTAGTGGATGAGGGCAAGGCTGTGGATGTTATCTACCTGGACTTTAACAAAGCCTTTGACACTGTCTCCCACAGCATTCTCCTAGAGAAGCTGTCAGCTCATGGCTTGGACAGGTGTACTCTTCACTGGGTGGAAAAACTGGCTGGATGGCCAAGCCCAGAGAGTTGTGGTGAATGGAGTTAAATTCAGTTGGAGGCCAGTCACAAGCAGTGTTCCCCAGGGCTCAGTTTTGGGGCCAGTCTTGTTTAATGCCTTTACCAGTGATCTGGATGAGAGGATTGAGTGCTCCCGCAGCAAGTGTGCAGATAACACCAAAACGGGTGGGAGTGTTGATCCGCTTAAGGGTAGGAAGGCTCTGCAGAGGGATCTGGACAGGCTGGATCCATGGGCTGAGGTGAACTGTACAAGGTTCAACAAGGCAAGGTTCCAGGTCCCGCACTTCGGTCACAACAACCCCATGCAACGCTACAGGTTTGGGGAAGAGTGGCTGGAAAGCTGCCCAGTGGAAAGGGACCTGGGGGTACTGGTAGACAGCCGACTGAATATGAGCCAGCAGTGTGCCCAAGTGGCCAAGAAGGCCAACAGCATCCTGGCTTATATCAGGAATAGTGATAACTAGGACACATGGGAAAAAATAACAAAAAAGTCTGGATTTTCTTGGAATATCTAAAGTGTAACACAACAGGAATGCCAGATTGTATCACTCTTCTATCAAGCTATAAATCATTACTTGTAAAAATAGCATATAATTTAAAGATTAAATGGATGTTTCATTTATTTCAATTTGCTAGGGCAGGAAAACAAAATATTATGTTTCAAGGCATTAATATGTTACTGGCTGACGTTCTGTTATAGCATAACTTTAAACACAGCACCATGCAGTTGTCAGATAAAGCTCTATAACATCACAATCTGATTAAATACTCTTATCTATAATAGTGAAGTCAAGCATCCATATTTGCTTTTGCATTTATATCGAATAGCTCTCCTTTGTACCCATAGAGCACCTTCTTCCCAGCTGAGAGATCTAGTCACGTCCTTTCCAGGCTATCAACACTGAGGATGAGAAAGAAGTTTAACCAAAAATCAATACAATCATTTGTCGTAGCTTAACTTCAAGAAAGTGCTTCCAGCCGCTTTAGACCAAAACCAAGCAATCTCACCTTAAAGGCAGTAGCCAGAACATTCATTTATCACCTTAGGTCAGCAAAATAGTATGCAGGTTTTGAACAGCAGGTAACTGCAGATTATCTAGACATCATTTAAGCATATAGGTCTACTTTCCTAAATATTTCAGGAACAGACATATCTGAGATCTCACCATCTCCCCAACCCTACGTGTCACTTGTTTGCATATGCAGTAATCCTACCAGTCCTTTTGATCCTGTCAGAAAAATCCCACTGCCATAGTTCACATTGACTTGATCAACCACCATATCACCCAAATCTTTTTCAAGGTCTGTATCTCTAAGGGAAGAGCTCTCAGTCCTAAAATTTTATTCTAAACTATTTCTTTCTCTAAATTCATATTTCTGCCTATCTTAAAATATAGGTTGCTTTGTTTGAGCCCAACTTAGCAAGAAAGTTGTCCTCCATGTCACTAAAAATAATGAAATAATACACTTAAAATGGAACAAATTCCATGGGCCCACTAGAAACATCTACTTAATCAGAAGCCACTGGTCTGAGATGTTCCAGTTACTGAGGTTTTGGTCCATTTAATTTCTGCCATGTTTATTTATTAATCAAAATACTTATGTGAAAAGGCTTGCAGAAACTTCAGTGTATGCGATAGATGTACTTACAGATCAGATTCTGCTCTGATGAAAACAGATAAACACACACACTTCACTGCACATCTACTTTCCTCAAAACCACACTTGTTAGCATTGTATTCCTTTCATTTGGTTCTTCATTAGTGGTATTACACAGCTCAGAGAACTTCTTAATCGGCTTTTTAAAACTTCCTGCAAAATATCTTTTTTAATCCCCAATTACACATCTAGCTAACAAGGATGGTTAATAACCTCAGTAATCACAGGGATTAAAGTTTTTAGTCATCATCATGTAATATGGCTAAATCATTTGACTTTCAACTAAAAAAAGAAGAGTTACAGTTACTGAAACCTTCCACCTCTCCTGTACTAGAACCAGCAGGACCAGCTCTGCCTAACAAGGAGCCAAAGCCATGGATAAAACTGCTTCCAAAATACAGAAAATCTGCTCACTGTTCTTAACTCTGAAGTTGAGTCATCCGCCATTGGCCTCTTTTCACACTCATATTTCCTTTCTTTCACTGTTAGGTTTTTAAAACAAAGACTCATAGACCTTTTACTTCTCAAGACTCCAACACACTTATTAAAAATAAATATTCTAACACTTACATTCCACATTCTCAAGTTGAGGCAAAAAAAAAAAACCAAAACAGTAGCATGGCAGCTCTCTCTACTTGGTGAGGTTAGGAATATATGAAAGATTCATATATAGACAGTTTAAAAGCCAAGTTTTCTTTAAAAAAAAAAAGTGTTAATTTTTAAAACTGGAAGTTCTTCCCTGCCTCCCACTCCCCCCCTAGAAAATCCCCTCTTCCTTTGACTGTCTTCTTTCTACAGTTGATTAAGAGTTTATTTGACTTTGTTTAGCAGGTTAGCTGGGGTTTATTGCCATGTATTATTAACAGCTTTGTTTCATATAGTAATTTTTCTTTTACTTTTGTAATTTGCAGACAATTTGTACAATGAGTCTCCTTTCCTTCTCTTAAAGAATTTGTCCATAAGTCATAACTGTTCAGATTTACATTAAATAAATTCCTTCAGCTGGTGCTGGACTGCAGTTTTACCAGCCTAGAATTTCACTGGCATCTTCCATTTGCTTACCTAAAGGCAAGAAATTGTTTCACTCAATACAACTAATGCATCTTATGGCACATTTAGCTCTCGGAGCATTAAAAAAGCCTACGGCAAACCTATTTCCTGTAAAAATTTCTTGTTCATCTGAGTAATCTGGAGTCTTTTTATTTAAATGCTCAAGAACTCCTGCAGGTTTTCATCAAAGACTTTAACGTTGCATTTTTAATAATTGATCCTTTGCATACTGAGGCCATAATTTGGAGCTACCAACCTGTTCTATTTAACAGCTGAGGTAATGGTCTACCACACAACAGTTCTTAAAGGTGGCCAAGGTTTGGAACAAATCACTTTGCCTGGAAAAATCGGGCTGTCATTTGCAAATACAGCTTAGTTGATACCAGTACCTGATATAATTTCTTGCTATTTCACTGTCTCTTGTTATTTTAGCACGATATAGCCAGGGACAGTCAGCTGTGCTGCAGAAAATACACACACAGCTGTGCAAAAGTTCATAGCATCTCTCATATACAGGCACCATCGTATTCAAGACCTGCTCTCCACTCAAATTTTAAAGCACAGATATGCTCTGAAAAGTGACTTAATAAATGGCACTGTGGTATCCCACATCATTTGTCTTCTCTCAGAACTCACACCCAGTTTGTGCTACTTATATGCAAAATATGTTTTTATCATTAACTGCTTCGCTTGCAAGCAACTTGCTATCAGAAAAGCCAGCTCTAATAAATACAGCACCAGCCTACAAAGCACAATTATAACTTCTGCCTACACAATCAGCACCCACACAAGCCAACAGAGAATCAAACTGTGCCCTCTTCCTTGGTGGTTTTGCTCTGCACAAGTGGATGGAAGGAAAACTAGAATTAGTGAGAACTATTTATTAATTACTTAAAAATAAACAGAATGAGGGAGGACTGAATAAACGTGGAGTAAGAAAATTCTGTTTCAGTAGTCACTTTTTGGCCATTACTACATTTTCTCTTTGTCTTGTTATAGAGATCAGCAAATCATCTACATGCAAGCAATGCTCTACCCACTAAAACAAACCAACATTCCCAACGGCAATATAAAATTGAAACAATTTCTCAGTATTTCTTTGAATACTATTTTTTTTTAAAAATCTGGAAATTAAGTATAAATTGATTACTATTAAATAAACAAATCCTAATACCTTCAGGTATCTGCAGAAATCAAAGGGATTCTTTCAAATGAATTCACAGACCCTTCCATCCTACTCTGTATACAGATAAACAAACACAGAGAGGTAAAGGTAACCCTAATTCAACTCAAAGTACAGTTTCAACAGAATTACATCAGGAATTAAGTTAGTTAATGGTGTTTAAAAGTAACATTTAGAGTTGTGAACTAAAATCTTACTGACAAAGTCAATGGGAGTTGCATTGCAAACCACATTAGTATTTTCTAGAGAGAAGGAGAGGGAAAAGGCCAGTGAAGAAGCAGCTTCACCTGATTCTGTGGCTGCTTTTGGTTTTGAAGGGATGATGCCATTTTGCAAGTGGGAATTCATAATCTAGATAGGTCAGAGACTCTTGAGCTGTCTTAATGCAGCTGCTCTCAAGGAAACACCCAGGTCTCATACACCAAATCTGAGAGAAGGCAGAAAAACCCCACAACTCTCTGCACCTGCTCATGCAGATACAGGTACCAGCAGTACCCAGTCCGCAGTGAGCGAAGGGAGCAGCTCCCACGAGAAGCTGCTAGGTTGCCTCCAAGACCTGTGACAGATACAGGACAGCATTTTGGGCAGCTGTACTGTTACATCCTCCGGCAGGACAAGCAGCCTGGCACTGGAAGCTCCCTTACAGCAACTCCACCATAGCTGAAGTTAAGTGAAACCTGCACTACTTCAGCCTCCACTCGCAGCTGCATTTTCTGATTAGGACGTACACAAACAACCTACCCACAGTTAATTAATTTTCTTATTTTTCACATCAGGGAAATGAGGCCAAGAACTCTGATTTTGCTGGAAAACTCTCAGAAAACATTTAAGAGCACTTGAAGCCTTAAGTGTAGCCTATCCAGCTGCTGCAGTGAAAGAAAAGCAAACAACAAGCAAGCCCTTGCCTCCACCAGCAGCACAGCAAGGCCAGACAGATGCTACTGCTATTACTGAAAAGGGATACCTGTCAACCCTCTTGTCAGTGTCCATTCTCCTTCTCTTAACAGTTCCGCACTTGGAACATAACAGCAGCATTGCCTGCACACAATAGCTATGAAAGAGCTCAGATAGGCTTTCTAACAAAGTAATACTCCCTCACTTACACATCTCTCCATCTCGAATACTTTTCTTCTTTGCCATTCAGCTAAACGCTCCTCTCAGCAGCAACATCTTCCCTTTATATTTTGCTTCTACATTGGCACATTCTATACATGAGAGAATTTTATCATCCTCACCCAGCACCACATTAAACCAACTGAACAATTACACTGAAATCTGACAAATTTCATCTCAAAGCGAAGGACTTTTTAACTGCTTTACTTAATAAAAAGCATAATAAATACTGCACTAAGATTTTTTTCCCTCCAGATTATTTCCTTTGAAATATGATGCAATCTCTCTTCAGAATTAATGTATTGATTGATTTCAAACTACAAACACTATTTTTCACAGGTGCATTTATCTTCCAGCATACTGAATGGTTTGCGCTGTATAGCATCTATTTTTCTTTTTATTAATTGCACATAATTTTTTAAATCAGGAGTAAAAATTTGATAAAAAAAAAATCCCTGGGGGATCTTTTCTGTTTCTTTCTGAATACTGTTATATACAGTATTCAATGATCTATTACAATATGCTACAAGTACTTTTATCATTAATTTATAGAACTGCAACACCTTAAAACATTGCAGAGGAGTTGGACCAGACAACCTTTAAAGGGGTCATCAACCCAAACTATTCTATGATTCCATTATTAAATCACAACTACTCTGCCATCAACAGAAATAATTTGCAAAAGCCAGACTGGGAGCAAGACAGAGCCTACAGCTCCAGTTGGAGAGGGGCTGTCAAAGGAAGGGGCAAGGCGCAGGGTCTTCTCCCCCAGGAGCTTTCCCCTCGGGGCCATGGCTCAGCCAGCACGTGGGGCTGCCCAGCCACGGCACGGGGTGAAGACTGTGGCAGGGGCTGGAGGTAGGAGAGAGATGAAGGCTACAGCATTACAGCAGGAAGTAAATCCCCAGAAATGCAGTGTGGCATGAGATGCACAACGGAAAAATAATCCATTATAAATATCAGCTGACATGTTAACTGATTTGGTCACACTGTTATTCTACAAGTTAAAATTACCACCGTAACTGCTTTTAAAAAAATAAACTCACAGTTTGATTCTAACCTTTGGCCAACTGCAGGTTGTAAAGTAAATTAATTCCTCCTTCATAAGTGAACCTGCCTCTCTTTTTCAAGTTTCTGCGTCAGGTGCATCTTTCATTGGATCAGTTCAATCCATACAGATTTTAGGTCATCATGAGGTGGCCATAGCTCTCCAAGTACTCTCTCCAAGCATGTGAGATATCCTGTATAGCTGTATAGTTCCTTTTCTTCCCCTAAATGCCCCCAGAAATCTTCATGTTTTTTAAGCATCAGCTCTAAACTCAGTACTGAGGCTGTTATATTATCCCTAGTATTATAACTCCATTTTTCTTCCTCAGAGGAAGCATCCTTTCCAGATTTTGAAGAACTGTATGTGAATTACTATAAAATTAATAAAGTTACAGTCTCTCTCCTTCTCTCTCCCCTATTTACTGAGGTAAAAATTATTAGGAAATGCTCCTTTTGAACTCCGTGTTTAAATCTACATGGATGGTCTCTCTAGGGATACCCTGAATGTAATAATGTGGTTTGAAAAGATAAGGTCAAGGTCAATAACTGTGTAAGGGCCCTACGGCATGGGTATTTTGGATATACCAATATATGGATATAGATTTTGGATATTGGACATACTTAGGGCCCACATTATTATTTAAGGAATCAGTGACTGTGAGTGTGCTTGTGAATCAAGGGAGCGAAGGTGTTGGTAGTTCTGCTAGACACTTCAACCTTGATCAGCCAGCAAGAAGGAATAAGCTTGTGTGCCTGTGCTGTTCCTGTTTACGTGAATGCTGCCTGCGTTTTGTCTTTTCTGCCTCTCTCCTCTCCGTGGCCAACCGCGTGTGTAGTGTGTGTGTGCACATCTGTGCAATACCTGCGCAGCCCTTCTAGGGCTGGGTCTGTAACCTGGAACAGCAGCAGCCTCCATCTAACAGACCTGCAGAAGAAGCCTCCTGAGTCGAAATCCATGGGATTTGGCTTCCCTTAACACTCTGCAGTCTTCCATTTTCAAGATTGAATTTTAATCAGAAAGTTATTGAATAAATTCACCGCGGTAAGCACACTCTTCCTGAAACTGCAAGTTTTTTATTTTATAAAAGTCCTTCCATAAAGTCTGGTATGAAGAATTTCCTCTTTTAGCTTGGAAAGAGTTAATTAAGTAATAATATTTGTTAGAGTGAATATACAAAGACTGAAATATCACAGTGTATTCTCCTCATTAAAACTATCCACTCTCCCATTAACAACCATGTTTAGCGAACAAGAGAAACAAAACAGCGGTACTCTGTTTCAATACAGCTTCTGGAGTTCTGCATTTTCCACTGACTTGAGAACAGTGTGAGTAAAACTAAGAGACTGTGTAACTTTGCACTTCAGGTGGTACAAATCAGCACCATTTCGTCAGCACAGGGGACACAAAATACCTCCAGTTTCGTCCCAGCAACAGCAGAATCTTCTGAAAGATCCTCCGGTGACCTGAAGTCTAACTGCTGTCTTGCCTCTACAGCCGTGGTTGTTTAACTCCTCCCAGGGAGGCACACTGCACTCCTTGCAATATCAGGCCCCTGAAGACAGCCTCAGTTCATTTGTTACTAAGATCGTCCAAAGAAAATAAAATCTTAAAAAAATTTCTTCTAGTCATCTTCTCCCATTGGTCATCCCAAGTTCACAGTATATCTTACTTGCTGGAAAGTGAGGTAAGAAATAGGTCTCCTATTCATTTTTCCTTTGGCACCAATGGGCATTTTTCTGAGCTTGGGTTAGTACAGAGTGAGAGGTTATTAAGAAGTGAGATGAATCCCTCTCTACCACTATTTTCCTCCTAACAACAGCACATTTTCAATTGAAAACATGAAAAAAGGAGTGTGAAAGCATGTTCTGAATACTTTATTCACTTCTCTCTTTTCTGTTGTTTATTACATTTTACACATTTCAAAAGAGCTCAAATCTATACCTCTCGCTGGGCTGTCATTAAATATCCATTAACGCAGAATTCTTTTCACATCATCTTGGCCAGTGTTACTGCCCTTTCCCTTGTGCTCAACTGCTAAAATTTACTTTGGTTCCAAAACTTCAATAAGCATTAATTACATCACAATCATACTTCAGATTTTTATTTATTTTTATCCATCCAATTTTCTTTTTTTTCCCCCTTTGCAGAGGATAACAAAATGTGAGACTCATGAAGGAAACCTAATTAT
Organism: Tetrax tetrax; assembly: GCA_009806455.1. Classification (NCBI taxonomy): domain Eukaryota; kingdom Metazoa; phylum Chordata; class Aves; order Otidiformes; family Otididae; genus Tetrax; species Tetrax tetrax. Next base: position 43,317 of record WHYT01014561.1, read on the forward strand.
AGCAGAAATACTTTGCAAGTTTCCACAAGCCTTAAGGCACTGCAACACACATCTCATCTAATCCAAGAAAACATATTTCTGATCATACTGAAAACTGGGCTCATTTAAATGACATTCACAAATGGATTTAAAAGCAATGGCCTGTGGATACTTTCTGAATAGTTCTGCTCTTCAATAGAAATGGTTTCACAAGGACAATTTATATTAAGCTGACAGGCCATATTCACCTAAAGAAAGCTATTTCGTGCAAGTTTTCATTTTAAGAAGTTCATTTTTTCCCCAAAGATCTTTTATCTTTGAGATTATACTGAAGAAGTATAATAATACATATGGAACCTGACCTATAAAAATAAAAGCTTTATAAATACACTGTTTTTTCTAAGGTGTTTTTTCTACATCCACTCACAATCTAAATCAAAATCTGAATCCATGCACAAGATATAAAAAAATGGATGCAACATGTGCTTTCACAGCCTTCTGTAAACTATTTTGTTATTCTAAGTCATCATTTTAAAGATAATGTAGAGACCTCAGGGAATAGCATACATTCAGCTTCACAGGACTCGATTACTGATGTACCTAACCATGTAGCAGACTGGTACATTTCCTTTATACAAAACCAAAACACATTTGTCTCTAGAGGTCTTCTAATCTACCTATATAATAACTCTATTAGAGTTAGCATGTTTCAAAAATTGATTTAAAGGAATAAATAAAAACCGCCAAACATACAAACCAGGAAACTACAACAAGAATCATCTGCAGTAGGAAGCAAAGGAATTAAGAGAAGGAAATATGATTTAAGATACAGACATATCAAACTTGCTGAAAGTGAAAGAACACAAGAAAGTTAAATTGATGAAAAAGTTAAGTAAAGATCTTGAACAAATCTGAAGCAAAAGTGGAGAGAAAAAAATTAACCACGGCTTTTTCAAAAAGCTAGGAAGGAGAAAGAGTTGTAGGAGAATTCAGTATTTAAGGTGGAAAAACCAAGAAACAGAAAATTGTCACATCTGGCTTTTAGAAAAGATGTCAAACGGACAAAGAAAAAATCTACAGCAGTCTGCTTGCAGGAAGGAAATTAAACAAAGATGAGAATGAAATAATTAACGTTATTGCAGAAAGGAAAGGTCAGATGACAGAGTTCGTGCTATGCCATGATGTATTTTGGCTGATAGTGAAATATGGAGGATTTAAAAAGAAGCAATGACAGTCACAAGTGATGTATTTAAGATTTTGTATAAAAAAAGGACTGCTGAATGTCAGTGAGGGGATGTATAAGACAGGATGAAAGTATGTGACTTTGAAAAGCTCCTCTTTCAATGACACAAGAAGGGGCACTAAGATATCCATACTTTGGCAAAATCTGAAGTCATAAAAACATGGGAAGAAAGTCTCCTAGTCTTTTTGTTGCTTTCACATCCTTTCTTGGTAACACACTTGAATCTTTTGTAGGTTTAATCCTATCTTTCCAAATGAGGCTAAGAAATATCTTACACCACTAGTCTGTCAGACTTCTATAGCCAACCAAACTTCTAACAGCAAATCCAGACAACAATCAGGCACCTGAGCAGGCTTCTGCAGTGCAGTCATGATACACGGACTTGGGCAGTTCTTCTTCCCTCACATCACTGCAGTGCCTGACAAAGATTCAAACTCAACTAAGTATCTGCTGTGTAGTGATTATGTTATCTTTCAGAAGGGGAAACCATACGAGGTGGGAGAATTTTTGAACACCATTGGGTAGTCACTGTGAAAGCGGCCACACGATTCCTTTTTACTGTGAGGCAGTTCAGATTTTTCCCTAGCATTCTTTCATCAATTAAGTACTGATGAGAATAACTTCTTAAGCCAGGTAACAGACAGCCCTGCCACAGGAGATGCGATACTGGACGTGATGGACACCAATGAGTGAGCTAACTGGTGACATGGAGATGGGAGCCAGCCTGGGCTGCAGTGATCATGCACCGGTGGACTTCGCAGTCCTGAGGGAAATGGGTCAGGCAAAGAGTAAAATCGGGACCATGAATTTTAGGAAAGCAAACTTCCAGCTCTTCAAGGACTTAGTGAATAGGATCACATGGAAAACTGCCCTCAGGGACAAGGGAGCAGGACAGGGCTGGCAAATATTTAAGGAACGCTTTTCATAGAGTGCAAGAGCTTTCGATTCCCCAGGTGTGAGAAAGCAGGAAAGGAAGGCAGGAGACTGGCATGGCTGAGTTGAGACCTACTGATCAAACTAAAGGGCAAGAAAAAAATGCACTGGAAATACGGACAAGCATCCTGGGAAGAGTATAGGAATGCTGCCCAGTTGTGTAAGGATGGGGTCAGGAATGCCCAGTGCACAGTGGGAGCTGATCTTGGCAAGAGAGGTAAAGAAGAGTAAGAAGGGCTTCTACAGGTATGGTATGTCAGCTGGAAAGGAGGGTCAAAGAAAGCGTACTCTCCTGATGAACACAACTGGCAAACTGGTAACAACAGACAAAGAGAAGGCTGAGGTGCTGAATAACTTTTTTGCCTCAGTCTTAGCTTCTCCTCCCACTTCTCTCGAGTGGATGGACTGCAAGACAGGGACTGGGGGAGCAAAGTCTCTCCCGCTGTAAGAACAGATCAGGTTCATGATCACCTGAGGAACCTGAACATATCTAAGTCTATGAGACCTGACGATTTGCATCCCAGAGTCCTGAGGGAATCGGCTGATGCAGTTGCCAAGTCACTCTCCATGACATTTGACAAGTCATGGCAGTCAGGTCAGGTTCCTGGTGACTGGAAAAAGGGAAACATTGCAACCATTTTTAAAAAGGGTAGAAAGGAGGACTTTGGGAACTACTGACCTGTCAGCCTCACCTCTGTGCCTGGGAAGATCATGGAACAGATCCTCCTAGAAGCTCTGCTGAGGCACAGGAAGGACAGGGAGGTGATTTGAGACAGCCAGCATGGCTTCACCAAGGGCAAGTCCTGCCTGACCAACCTAGTGGCATTCAATGATGGTGAGACTACATCAGTGGATAAGGGAAGAGCTACGGATGTCATCTACCTGAACTTCTGTAAGGCCTTTGACATGGTCCCCCACAACATCTTTCTCTATAAATTGGAGAGATATGGATTTGATAGGTGGACTGTTCAGTGGTTGAGGAATAGGTTGGGTGGTCACATCCAGAGGGTAGTAGTCAACAGCTCCATATCCAGATGGAGATCAATGACAACTGGTGTCCCTCAGGGGTTGGTATTTGGACTAGTACCGTTTAACACCTTCATTAATGACACAGACAGTGGGATTGAGTGCACCCTCAGGAATTTTGCAGACAACACCAAGCTGAGTGGTGCAGTTGTCATGCTGGAGTGGTGGGATGCCATTCAGAGGGACCTGGACAAGCTCAAGAAGTACGCCCACATGCCAACCTCATGAGGTTCAACAAGGTCACGTGCAAGGTCCTGCACACAGGTCAGGGCAAACCCTGGTAGCAAAACAGACTGGGGGATAAAGGGATTGAAAGTAGCCCTGAGGAGGACTTGGGAGTGCTGGTCGATGAAAAACTGGACATGAGCCAGCAATGTGAGCCTGCAGCCCAGAAAGCCAACCACATCCTGAGCTGCATCAAAAGAAGTGTGGCCAACAGGTTGAGGGAGGTGATTTTCCCCCTCTACTCTGCTCTGGTGAGACCCCACCTGGAGTACTGCATCCAGCTCTGGAGCCCCCAACATCAGAAGGACATTGACCTGTTTGAGCAAGTCCAGAGGAGGGCCACAAAAATGATGAGAGGGCTGGAGCACTTCTCCTGTGAGGACATGCTGAGAGAGTTGGGGCTGTTCAGCCTGGAGAAGAGGAGGTTCCAGGGAGATCTTATAGCAGCCTTCCAGTACCTCAAGGGGGCCTACAGGAAAGATGGGGAGAAACTCTTTAGCAGGGCCTGTTGTGGTAGGACAAGGTGTAATGGCTTTAAACTAAAAGAGAGTAGATTTATGTTAGACATAAGGAAAAAATTTTTTACAATGAGAGTGATTCAACACTGGAACAGGTTGCCTGGAGAGGTGGTAGATGCCCCATCCTTGGAAATATTCAAGGCCAGGCTGGACAGGCCTCTGAGCAACCTGATCTGCTTGGAGACATCCCTGCTCCTTGCAGGAGTACTGGACTAGACGACCCGTGGAGATCCCTTCCAAGCCAAACCATTTTATGATTCTATGATCTGCCCCACTGACAACGCAATAAATTCCCCAGAATTATTACTGAGGAACCAATGGCTGAAATAGGATATGCTAAAATAATGTTTATCTATGACTCTGTGTTGGTTATGTTTATGAGGGGGTCTACAGCATCAGCTTCTGTAAGAAGCTGCTAGAAGTTTTCCCTTTGTCCAGTGGACTTGGTCGGGTCCAGGGCAGACCCGCCACTGACTAGGGCTGAGTCAAATGCTGGCAAAACGTCCCCTAATAACGCCTCCGCGATAACATATTTAAAGAGGGGAAAAATTAAAAAACCAAACCAAACCAAAAAGATGTTAAGAAGCTGTAGTGGGGGCAGAGAGGAGGTGCGAGCCTTGCGGCCCTCACCCTCTGGCCTCCCACCAGGCAGCTGTCTGGGCCCGAATGGGCCCAGCAAGAAGTGGAAAGGAGATGAGAAGTGAGGAGAACCTGAGAGGCGTCTGCCTGAGCCGATTGTGAGGAATTTCTTATGAGAAATAAGATGCCAAGGTCAGTGAGCATCTAGCACTAATCATTAGCAATCGCTGGATAAAGTCAAACTGGATAAAGTCAGCATTTGCAGAGTAGGACAATAAAATAACACTTTTTAATGCTTTGGAAATCTGAAGTTTTGAGTGTAAAGCAGGCCTTTCATAACATATACTCCTGGGATTTCACATTTATCTGTTAACTGGAGAAATTCAAACCCTTCTCACAATGACTAACAGAACAATCCCTGAACTCAAAAACATCCAGCTGTGTTCCATACGATTGGTATGTGACAAGTTCAGAAAACTCTGCTTTGGTCCATGACAAATAATACAGAAGCAGTTTGCAAACTTATGGTCTGCAATTTAAAGGTTTTTTAAACATCAGAGAGAAGCTATGCTGCAGATACTGAAGTTTTCAAATTACAGGCAAATCATATGACTCTATCTGAGTAATTAATGAAGTTAATTCTGATAGCCTGAATAACACAAATGCAAAAGGTGAGCACTTTTGCCTACCTGATATGTAATAATGAATGTTGAGCAAGTGGTAGTCTGAAGACGTTTCAGAGACACTCCTTCACTTCCCCTTACCCCATACATCTTCAGCACTGTTTAGCTCATGTATAGCAAATCACACTTTCTTTTTGTAAAAAAAGCCCTTCCACTGAACACTGCTTAAAAAAAATATAATGCTCCTACTAAACTCTTACCAGATTTTAAAGCTGTAAATAAGGCTCCACTGTTGCCAACAACTGGTACTGCATAAGGCTTTGTGTTACCCAGCTACTTAAGTCAGAAGAGTCTTCCTGCGTGTAATGTAGTCCTGAAAAACCTGATGAATTTCAATGAAATTCTAATACATTTATTTCACAATATTTTTGAGTATTTTTCCTCACTGAGCAACCCATATCACAGTATCTACTTCTGCACTTCAGCAATTGAGGTAAAAATCAACTTACCCTATGTTTTTCCTTTATTTTCTTCCTGTATTCTTCTTTGTCAAATTTGTCTTCTTCTCGCAGTATCTCTTTCGCTTTATCTAAGTTGATACCACTGGCATCATCTTCCTCATCTGCTTTCGCCAAAGTGGATTTCTGCACAGGTGGCCACTGCTGCACTAACTTGAATCATACACATTAGAGAGAAAAATAATGGTTAGAACATTTTTTTCCACATCAAAGTTTTGATGCCCTAAATATTCCAATACTTTATTTCTCTAGACTAAATAAAAGTGTCATTTGCAAAGGAAACAAACAAACAAAACTTTTGCACAATACAAACTCAGATACTTTATTTAACACCACATTAAGTAAAAAAAATTAATATTTGAAAATAATGTCTCCACCACCCCATCTTACTGTTTAATGGATTCACTTGAACTTCTGCCCCTATTTTTCTCTCTTTGCCTAATGAAATAAATAATTTATAATCCTGCTAGTCATCTGGGGAGAAAAATTATATTTGCTTTCAAGAAACATGCAGCAGAATAAAATAACAGTAAATCTAACCAGTATGTTTTCATGAAAACAATCAATATTCCAACATATTAACTGAGAGAAAAATGAGATAAGCCTTCACCACACAGCAAACACAAAAAAAAAACATGACTGCAGGTTCAAGTTTTGGGGGAAGCAAGGAGGACAGATGTAGAGGGTTTTATTGGTTATTGTACAAAAACTGTGTTGGAAATGTTTGATGATTCAGGTTTGACTTGTGGATGACATGCTGAGCATATCCAGCTTCCCTCAAATATCTGAAACTCTAAACTGAAGATAAAGACCATATATTAACCAAAAAATATCTCCACCTATATCTTATGAACAGACATCACCTGGGGGTAGTCTGTGAGAAATAATTCTTGCTTATGGATTGGTAAAGTAGTAACTTTAAAAAGAAATTATATGGCAGAAAATATAGCTCAAATGGATACAAAGGGATACAAATGCAAAATCAAACCCTTTTGGACTCCCTAATGCACAAAGGGTGTTATTCACCTGGATACTGATGAACCCAACCCTCCATTTTGTAAAATGGAGTTTGTGTACCTGTATTTTCTAGGCAGATACATGTCCTAAAGGAGTTTTATTTTATCAAAGAGAAGCATGTGGAGTAGAACAGTGAAGCACAGTTTTACATAGCTCAGAAAAAAAAAAAGCAGGAACAACATTCATAAATGTAAACTTTATGTTTCCTTAAATATGTCACCCATCCTTTTTCGTGCTATTTTTCTAACTATAATCTTGTGCTACGTTTTTCTTTTCTTCATCCTTACTCTTTTTTGCGTCATTGCATGGATACAAAAAATATTTGCATACGTATTTTAAGATGAGACAACAGTTTTTTAATATCTAAAAATATCTGAAGATACAATTTCCAGTCAATGGGGCAACCTCTAAAACTATTTACATTTTGTCTAATGTCAGTAATTACACGGCTATACCCCCTTCACCTGGAATATAAAATGCTTTATTTTTACTTGGTCACAAAAGCTGATTTTATACTTGTAAAGGTGACCTCTCTTTTGGTTTATGCCTTACTGAAATTACTCTAAAGCGTAAAAAAAAAGCTACTTTTTTCTTAATGCTGGAAATGGAAAAACAACATACACAGCATATGAAGCTGTGAAATCAAATGTTAGAAAAGTTTGTGGAGTGTGAAGACTTGCTAGGGAGGTTATTGCCACAGTGAAACCCCAGAGTGACTAGCCTCCACAATAGTTCACTTCTGTATAAAATCAATACATTCTTCCAGGGGCTATTGAAAGATTTAATTAAATTACCAGCAAATTTCAATGTACTGCTACATCAGCACAAGTAGGCAAAAATTTGGTACTTCCTTAGCTTTCCTAGCAACACTTTCAACCTAGGACTAGCAAATGCTGGAAAGAAAACCAAGGACTTCCTCTAATTCCAGTAAATTAACTCAAGACTTGAGGGAGCTTTGGCAAATATCTATATGAAAACTGTTTTAAATTTCTGTAAGAAAAAAAAACAGGCTCTTTATTCCACCTGAAATTGAAGATAATAGGCAGAAAAGAGGCACAATCCTGCATATCCACTCACAGCTCTCATACAAATATCTTACATATATAAAGGTGCAAAGAAGTCAGTGCTCAGCCTTCCTCTTTTTCCCAGTGGAATTGAACTCTTAATGGAAGCCAAACAGTTTTGCAAAACTTAAACCAACTACAAAAACCACATTTTTTAATAATGTATCTCTTTATATACATATAAATTATAAGCATTTTTGCCTTTATAGAAACTACAAATTCAGTTCCCACCAAAACAGTTACTTTGAATTGATCTTACCTCTCCATCTTCAGTAAAGACTATTTTTGTGTTGACTTTAAATTTCTTCTTCAAGATTTTTTTGGCTTCTTGGGTTTTAGTTGGTTTTTTCTTCAGCTTTGATTTTGATGCATTCTGTATAAAAGAAAAATGAGAACCCTTATAGTTCTTTTTTTCTAGTCACAGATCATACGCTTCAAACTTTCTTAAAAGCAATTAGTTGTATTAGAATGTAATTCCTAAAACACACAAGAAAGAATAATTTTCAGTAAAAACTAGCTAACAGGTCTTTTTATAAAAGTGTTTTAAATAGGCCATATCATGAGAAACTCGTTTACTCTGTTAACAATTCAGCATAACTTAAATCCTATCAGCAGTAGGGCACTTAACTCATTCAAATCTCTCTCACCTTTTCTGGAAAAGGACATTAGATTCACCAGCTTATGTTGTTAGCAAGCCTCATCAGACAAGAAATCCAGTATAACTGATTGAAGCCTTTAGTTACAACTGATCAGATACCACTTTCATCTCAGTTGTCATCACATTGTCCCCAGGCACCGCAGCCCACCAGTTCATTTCTGTGTCAATGAAGGGCACAAGTGGCCATGTAAGAACATTTCTATTTCTCTTGTCCCCCCAGTCCCATTGGGGTGAAGAACACCAGCGCCAGAAGTTGTTTACCAAACTTAGCATTAAATAACATTTAGAGTCACAAAAGTTATTAGCATCATCACAAACAAAGGTGCAGTAAAACAAAGTGGTGAAGACACCGGGGAAACTAATAAATGAGTTAGCAGATTGTGAAATCCAGACATTAACACTGTTTAAGAGGTTGAGGGTTTTCCTTCCTGACTACCACTGACTGAGAAAACACCACTGACTAGAAAAAAACCAAATATTAGCAAAACATTATCTCTGCATAAAACACATTGACCCTGAAGTTACATTTATTTTTGTGTTCAATATAGCTGTTAGAAGGAAGAGGTCACTTCTATTTTTAACACATTGAGGATTTATCCACATTTTGGAGGTAGTTTGCAAGTCTGGGAGGACCATTTTAATTCTGTAAAATGCAGTAGAAAATAATGCACAGATGGCCCATCTAGGTTTCTACAGAGCCACCCATCTGGTGGTAACATCATGGAACCAAAGAATGTGAAGATTCCTGACCTCCAGCTCTTCTGAGAGCTCTCCTTTCAAGTACAAAGACCATATATGTCCAAAAACAATACACACAGAGAACATTTTAAGCAAGAAATGCTTAAATAAATGCAGAAAGTATTTTATAGCAGAAGATATTCTGCAGGAATACATGGAGACTCCATAGGAGAACGCCCACAACCCACTCATCATCCTATAAAGACTGCAAAGCTCTGTTACTCAAGAAAAAGTGCTTGAAAAACAGTCACTAAACTATCTAAACTTCTGATAAACAATAGAAAGTGGTCAAAGCAACCAGAGAGAAAAAGGAAAAACTGAACTTCTTTCTCTCACTTTTTTTATTTTAGTCATTTTAATCAGTTTCATGTTTTATACCAAATCCATTATAAAATGAAGCAAAAAGATTAATTCAGAATGTCACTGTCATTATGATCAGCCCACTAATGCACTGAAATATGAACTATAAAACAGAAAAATTACAGTCTTCCTAACAGGAAAAATGGTTTGTGACAGCTACTGTGCAGTGTTATCAAGTAATGATCATATCTATTATAGAAAATAGTAACTGCAGCAGCACTTATGTCCTCAGGATTGTCATAGGGTTTTTGTTGCACCATGTGGCTACTACTAATGAGTCTCAGGCACACCTCGAACAGCTCAGAAAGCTCTGCTATTTCCTCACTCCTGTTGCTTATCCCACAAACGCAAACTGTGTGAGAGTCTCTGTAAGCATAAAACGCTTACCATGAAATATGGACTACTTAGAACAACAGGAATTGTCCAGAGGAAGAATTTAAAGAGATACACTTCAAAGTGGTAGGATGCCACTTTTCACTACCTCAACATTTTCTTTCACCATTTACTTTTGGTTTTGTTTCTTTTTGTTTTTCAGTCGCTCGTTTCTGCACCGTCAGTATTATTGGTACAAACATAACAGGGTAATGTAAAAAAACAGGTGACAAAGTTTAAAATTGGTACATTAATATTTTGTTAAATTATATTTAAACATACATCTCAGCTGTTTACATTTCAGCCCCAATCAGGACCAGACTACGCAGTCTCTCTCCCACTCCCCCCACCCTCCAAGAGAACAGGGAGAGATAATATAAGAAAAACAGCTCGAGGTTTGAGATAAGGACAGGGAGAAATCCTTAAAGTTACTGTCACGGGCAAAACAGACTCAACTTGGGAAAAACTATTCATTTATTACTAAAACTAGCAGGAGAATGAGACAGGGAACAAGATAACCTTCCCCCACCCCTCCCTCTTCCCGGGCTTAACATTTATCTCTACTACCTTCCCCTCCCAAGCGGCACAGGGGGAAAGAGGGAATGGGGGTCGCGGTCAGTTCATCACACGTTGTTTTATGCTGCTGCTTGATCGTCGGGGGAGGAACTCCTCACATTCCTCCCCTGCTCCAGTGTGGGGTCCCACCCATACGCCACAGCCCTTCATTAAACTGCTCCGGCGTGGGTCATCTCTTCCAGAGTGCAGTCCCTTCAGAACAGCTCTCCCAGCAGGCCCCCCATGGGCCACAGCCACATTCAGACCTCCACCTGCTCTGGCGTGGAGTCCTCCATGGGCTGCAGGTGGATCTCTGCCCCTCTGTGGACCTCCATGGGCTGCAGGGGGACAACCTGCTCCACCATGGTCATCACCACAGGCTGCAGGGGAATCTTGGCCAGGAGCCGCATTACTCCTCCCACTCTTTCTTCACTGACCTTGGCATCTGCAGCCGTTCCTCACAACAGGCTGGCAGACGCCTCTCAGGATCCTTTTTACATCTTATTCACTGCTCATCTCCTCTCCACTTCTTGCAGCTGGACCAGGCCAAGTTGGGCCCAGTCGGCTGCCCGGCGGGAGGCCAGAGGGTGAGGCCTGCAAGGGCCACAAGGCTCGCGCCTCCCCCTCTCTGCCCCCGCTCAGCTGCTTCACATCTTCTCCATTTTTTTTTCTGTTTTTCCCCTTCTTAAATACATTATGGCAGAGGTGTTATCACGGGACATTCTGCTACCAATTGGCTCAGCCTTGGCCAGAAGCGGGTCCGCCCTAGGCCCGGCCGAGTCCACTGAACAAAGGGGAGCGACTTCTAGCAGTTTCCTACAGAAGCTGC
>WHYT01014561.1:54573-66866 GCA_009806455.1 Tetrax tetrax
TTTAAAAAAAAAAAAAAAAAAAAAAAAGGCAGGCTTTCCTGGCTAAAGAGCACAAATATTCAATGGGCTATCGCTGCATGATACATCGACAATATTTCCAGTTGTATCTCATTCCTTCTCCCTCCTGTGTGTGATGAAGTAAAAGTACTTCGATGCTGCAAAGTGGCAAGGCAAAAAATGGGATAGGATGAAGTTTCCAAACAGGAAATTTCCTTCTCTTTTGGAGGAGGAACAAGAGGAGGAGGAAACAAAAGGGAAGCTAAATTCCCTCACTATACACCTAAAAAGCATAGTATAATATCAGTGTATGAATTTGCCAGATTTACAGTATCCAACATTATGGAAAGATAAGAGATCAGAATTTAAAAAAGCATACAAGAAATAGGATTAGTATACAACTCTACACACCCCACAGATAACCAAACTGTGTTTTTTACTAGGATGCTTTCATTGCTTTACTAAACTGAGCACACTTGAAATACAACGGCTGTCAAGGCTCCCTCAGCTTCAGACACCATCCCCTGACTGACTCACAGTTTAAGACCAAACTAACAGCATGGAGACCAAATGGGCTCAGACACCACAACATTTTTATCACAGATGTAGGCACAATTTTACAAACTACAAGACTTCACTGTTCAGCAGGAGAAGAGCTGCAGCCCAGGAGGGAAGTTGGGTGGGTTAGTGCAGTGGTTCCTCACAAGGCCTCCCTGTCCCAAGTAGGAAGCTACATGGTCCAGGAGAAGAGTGAGGGAGGTCAGCCATGGGGCATATGTGGTGCTGGGACTACCCTAGGGTCCCATCAGTGCTGCTTTGCTTCTCTACTGGGGACCTCTCTCACATAGTTCTGAAGTCTCTATACAGTCCTAAAGTCTCTCTTTTCTGTCACCTAAGTCTGTCCCTCCATGTGTCTCCAGCAGCGTCTTTCAGAGCCTCTACTCCCCACGTCTCAAGAGCCTCTCCCCATATCTCCTGCTCCAGTGGCTGCCACTCTCTCTTGAATGTACCTGAGCCAGGAGTTCCTTCAACTGGCTGCAGTCTTGATGCAGGATGGGTTGTTTACATTCCTCTCAGCTCACGGCCTCCTGCCCCACCCACGCTACCGCTGTGATCCCCTCACACAAATATCTAATGCCCTCACCCAAATTTCCAATGCCACCGCCCGTCTTTGCTTTGAGCCCCTCATTTGAATGGCTACATTGAAACATCAGTTCCTCACCAAGCAGAGATCTGACTCATCCACTGTAAGAACTGTAACACCAATGGACAGCAGACCTCAGGCCTTCCTAATCTTCAGTATCAACCCCTGGCTCCCTGCATTTTCAAGCCATTCTGCTTACTCAATTCCTCTTTTAATCTTTTGTACTAGAAGCAGGTTGGCATTTCACCTTCATTTGCCATGGCTTCCTCCCTTTTCTTCACAAAGAGTTCACCACAGCAGCAAACGGCAGCTGCTGGAGGCTGCCAAAAGATCTTCTCCATCTGTTAACCTCAAGTGCTGCAAAGAATACAGCTGTGGCAGGAGCCATGACTCCTCTCTCACTGCTCAGTAAAGAACTGAAATCTGGTGTCACAGGCTTTGCAGGCAGCAGCACTGTCACATCAGCAGACATGAGTGAATGAAGGGTTTCTGCTGACAACCAGACTTTGCCCCCAGTTCCAGAGCAGGACGTGGGCCTGGGAATTCCAAAGCGAGCTGCGAGTGCGTAGCAGCTCCCCACACTGACCGGCTGACTCAGAAAACTTTGTGCATCAAAACCTGCTCAACTAATATTTACATCAGTAAACCTATTTCTAAAGTTGAATTATACCACCGTGTTTGCAGCTGGTACAAGTTTCCCCTTTGTCCAGTAGACTCGGCCGGGTCTAGGGCAGACTCACCGCTGGCCAGGGCCGAGTCGAGTGGTGACGAAATATGCAGTGTAACGCCTCTGTGATAACACATTTAAGAAGGGGGAAAATAAAATAAAATTAAATTAAATTAAAAAAGGAGAAGTGGTGAAGAAGCTGAAGCAAGGGGAGGAGGGGTGGGTGTAGGGGAAGGAGGTAGAGATAATTTGAAATTAAGTTAAGCCCAGGAAGAGGGGTGAGGGAAAGTTGTTTTTGCTGTCTCTCTCATTATCCTGCTTTGGTTTTATTAATAATAAATTGAAACAGTTTTCCCCAAGTTGAGTTTGTTTTGCCCGTAACAGTAACCTCAATGATGTCCCCCTGACCTCATCTCAAACCTCAAGCTTTTTGTTATATTTTCTCTCCTCCATTCTCTTGGAGGGTGGGGAGAGCAAGCAAAAAGCTGTGTAGCTTGGTCCCGAGCGGGGCTAGGCTACAACAACCATCAACTAAGCCACCGAGCTGAACAAAGCAGGCACGCGTGATCTGAACACAGGTTTCCACATTGCTGTTAGATATCAAAGGGATTCTGTGGCTGATCTCAAGTTGGCAACAGAAGTTAGAGCACCAGCGGTGCACGCACCTTTCCCTGTCAATGGAAGAGGCTACCTGCTGCTCAGCAGCGCGTACACTTTGCCCATGCCCAACGGAAACAGGCTCTCAAGCCTCACCTTGTCTTCTACAAAGACTTCTACAAGACAAATAGTTAAATTGATCAGACAAGCTCAGTGATAATCAACCTCTTTAAAATGGTATATAACCGTTAAGCAGTAAAGAGTCACATGAGTTTATAAAAATTTCATAAAACGTAGGCTCAGCTGCAAGGTTGGGGGATTTTCTATTGTTGCTAATCAAAAGCCTAAATTTCTTCTTCCTTTTTCACATGCACATGCCAGATGGCTTGCTGGATTATTTAATGAGTTAGAATAAAAACTAGCTCTTAGAAGCACAGAAAATTCAAACATTTTGATATATAATCAGCAACAATATAGCTAATCTGCAAGTTATTTTTTTATTTTTCTCAAGGAGGAGCAGGCTTTTGTTTTCTGGCTTAAGACATCTGATATTCTTAGCTGAATCTATGACAAAGGTTTTCTAAATGAAGATTCTGACAAGATTAAGACATGACATTTACTATTTTTCAATTATATTTTTTTTTTTCTGAAAAGATAGGGCACCAGAATACAAATGTCAGTAAGTTTTTGTATTCTAATATGGAATAATTATTCTTATTAATATGATTTTTAAAGTCAATAGTTTAGATTAAGTCGATAATCCTCAGTAACTCAGGATCAAAGCACTTACAATCTCATACCGTAACCAAGTGTTACTTTTGAAGTGTTTGCATTTAATAATTTGTAAGTTTCTTTGTTTATAACTTTTTAATTTCAACTCAACACACCCGTGAAAGCAAGCACAATATATTCAGTACTGAAGCCATCTCAAGACAGGACTACGTTACTATAGGAGGGTAAATAAAATATCAGTAGGAAAAAAAGAAGTTACAATCGGTTTTACAGTCACGTTAGCTGTAACAAACATCACTGCTTTTCTAGGGGTTTTGTGGGCTTTTTTTCTCCCCTCTGCTTATACCTTACAATTCCTAGGAAGAATGGTGCTGTACCTGGAAATATTTTTCAGTCTCTCCCTACTTTATTACATTACCCAGAATTCAACAGCAACCACCTCTGAGAAACAAAAATCGATGTGGTACTCAATTTCACAGTCTTGTTTTGTATTTCTTCAAGAACCTGCCCAGAACAGGAGCAAGTATCATCACATTTGTATTATTAGCAAGCACGTCAGTCTCCCTGTCAAGCTACCGAGTACAGACTCAGGAGTCATTCCCCACAGAATGACATAGGCTTGCCAGATTTAAGCTACCGAACCTTAGACAAAGGGAATGGCCATCTTCCTTTTCATGCCGTAGACAGTATACAGATGTGGTTTTCATCTGGCAGGCACTACAAAACTTTCAGAAGATTGAGTATCCCCCAACCACTAGTCTAAAGAAGCCTAACCATAAGCATTACCTCTCAACCCCATAAATTGATGGGGTTCTTGTTGTTTTGGGGTGTTTTTTCTTCAGAGTGTGTTTGTGTTATTTTGTTGGGGGTTTTTTAACTACTATCATGAAATATTTCAATCCAGATACTGAAAAAGCACAAAGTCAAAATTACTGGTTGGTAATTCCTTATGCAATATTACAGTTTGAACACAGAAATTCTGGACAGCTAAATTATTTCCTACATCTATGCATTATTTACTTTCTAAAGCTATTGAAAGAATGTTGATTTTGAAAGAGACCATTTTCTAGGGTAAACCAACCTACACAGAGAACTGAACATGGCTTTTAGAGTAACAACTGTGAAGATAAGGATAAATCCAAGTTGGTATTCAAAAGAAAAACAGTATTCTTCGCATACAGAATCGCATAGATACAAAGCCTTTTAAAATCACAGCAACAGGAGAGGAAAAACAAGAGAGGAAATAAGAAAAGCTTCTAATAACCACTATTCAATATTGCTAACCACATTATGGACAAAGGCCACAAGGCCAGCAGTTCACCACACTATCACTCCCATTTAAAAATTGCCCTTCAGATCAAAGAAACAGCAACAGATACAAGAAACCATAGCAAAGGCAAAACTGTGCTATGGCAACCACACACTTAGATGATGCTTGCCTTTGGTTTTGATTACCGTTAGGACAGAAAGTTACATCTGAATCCAAATTTCATTACAGTTCTGGCCTTGGTTCCAAGAGCTTGGTTACTAAATAACATACTATTATTTTCCAGAAAACAAATTCTGTTAAGCTGTGAAAATTGGAAAGAACTAAATATTAAAACCTGAGTATTTAACACATTCTTTCTTTCTTTCAACACTTAAATTTTGGAGTTTTGGCATAGGCTAAACAGAGCTAGAAGCTGAAGTATCTTTTCCTTGCAAGGCAATAAAAAACCCCCAAAGATTTAATAAAAGATGTTGATATAGCAAAATTTACACTAAATTACTGAACTTATTCTGTGAACTACAACTTAAAAATCATAACCATCTAAACAATGGCAAAGACATCAGCATTTTCAACACACACTATCTTTACAGGACACTGGGTGTTCCATCAGTAGCTCTGCACTTCCAACTACAAATTTAGATGAGGAAAAATATTTCTTATTCCAGACAAACCCCTACCTCCCATTCATGTTAAGAGGTTTACTTCTGCTTTAACTATTTCCTCTTGTTTCTTTACAGGTAATTTAGAAATGCCTGGGCATCATTCCTACTCCTGAAATGTCTTCTGAAATTCAATTCCTGAATCCCCACAACAGCATTTATTATCTACAAATGTAAACCCAATCTTGAAAATAAATTAAAAAAAAAAGGTGCACCTGTATCCTTCCATTACTGAGAAAATTTGCTTTGCTTTCATGTTCTATATTGAAAAAAAAAAAGAAAATGTTAATGTTTTACTCGGATATAAAATCCCACAATACCAGAAGGAACCATGAATGAGCATCATTGTACAATCAATTTTTCATGCTTTTTTTTCTCCCTATCTTTCCCTCTTACGTTGCATCCCTTTTTTTTCTCCTTTTTTTGTTGTTTATTTTAATATCTCTCTCTCTCTCTGGCTCCTCCACACAACAGGAAGATTTCAAAGAATGCTTTAGTGAAGAGCTGAGTTCCTCCAGCCCACAAAGCAAACATTCGATTTGCATACTATAAATTATGTAATTGTACACATAATTCTACTATCTGCATATGCCAACAGTTTTTTCATTGATCTGCAAAATCACTGCACCTCATTTTCCAAATCTTTTAAGAATATTATAAAAGAAATAAGGCAAAAAAATCCCCCTTAAGTTTATCCTTGTAAGATCTAACATGAACAAAACCACTATTTAAGAAATCTGTGAGTTACAGTAATTTGATAATATCTCATCCTGAAAGATGTCTCTAATGCACTAGACCACAGAACTCTTCAGCACAGCTACTGCATTAGCCTGAAAATTTCCATTACCTGTGAGCATAAGCAGCAACGAGATCCCTCTCTAAAGCATTAGACCTTTAGCAACATAAGACCATGACTTCTTATGCAGTTTACTTAAAAAAAAGGTGTAACGGAGAATAGTTAACTACTTTACATATTTCTAGGCAAAAAGTACATTAAGTTATAATTGATTATGTCTGACTAAACAAAGATAAAGACATTCCAGAAGACTATAATTCAAAATCAAACATATTAACATAGCTTGCGTTTATTCTTGGGGTTAACGTTGGTAGAAAAATATATTTCAAAGAAACACATACAAGCCAAGACATCCTAATAATTCAAAGACTGCCTCAGACTGAAAATATACAAATAGTATATAATAATGATTAATACCACTAGTAACTGCAGTGCCAAATCAAGACATAAAATGTTTTCCTTCCACCCCTCCCTGTCGTTATAAGGTAATGAATCATTACAACACAATCTTCCCCTGGTAAAATCCAACAGAAACACACAGTAACCATTAAATTCTCCAGTACTTCTACAGCCAAGAGAAGTAGATTAACTGCTTGCAGTTATCCTAAACTGAGCATTACATCTTAGTAAATTAACGAGTGTTCCTCATACAACATCAATTAACAAGCAAAAGCCATGATTTTGTTGACTGCTATTCATCCTCCCTATTCCAGAGCTTCCATTTTTGTGAGCAAAAGGCCATCATGAAGATGCTATTTCCAGGAAAACGTGGCAAATTAGAAATAAAAACATGAACGTGTCTTTGATGCTGAACTAAATTACAAATTACTTCAAACATAGCTGCTATCAGGTCTCCCAGGAGCCTTCTCTTCTCCAAGCTGAACAGCTCCAACTCTCTCAGCCTGTCCTCACAGAAGATGATGAGCCCTCTCATCACCTTCACGGCCCAGTTTGGTGTCATTGACAAGCTTGCTGAGGGCACATTCTATCCCACTGTCACTGACAAAGACGCTAAACAAGTTCAGTCCCAATACCGACCCCTGAGAAACACCACTCATCACTGGTCTCCACCTGGACAGTGTGAAATGCTTTGTGCAAGTCCAAGCAGATGAAATCAGTTGCTCTTCCCTTAACCACCGATGCTGTAACCCCGTCATAGAAGGCCACCAAATTTTTCAGTGAAGCCATGCTGGCCATCACCAATCACCTCCTTATTTTCCATGTGCCTTAGCATAGTTTCCACAAGGATCTGTTTCCATATACTCTGCTCGAAATACTCCGAGAAATGTAATCACCGAATGATAGAGCAAGAAGGCAACGTTGAGCTGACATTTAACGAAGTGAAAATTTTAAGCTTTTTAAGGTAAAGAATAAAAATCCCTTTTTCTAATGCGACTGTATTTTCTAGTAGTTAAGACACAGCTATTCTTAAAAAAAAAAAAAAAAAAAAAAAAAAAAATTTTCTGCATAATCATTAAGGCAGCCAAGGCTTAAATAAATGCCATAACATTATTAAAATTACGGCTTAAAAACGCTCTGCAGAGGAATCTTATGTCAAAAGGTGAGATGAGAAGACCACATGTTGATGCTGTTTAAGGCTGAATGTATTTTACCATCCATGAGCAGTGTAACATTCTCTTTCTCCCTGAAAAGCCACCACATGTGGCCCCAGGAACACAGCGGAAGCCAAGACTGAAGCTTCTTAAAACATTTCTTTCACTACTTTCTCCTGATCTGCCACCAGAAATTAACAACGTAGTTACTTTGCAAAGATAAATATATTTATCTCAGCTCTCTCTCTTCCTCCTTTTGTACATGCTAAAACAAAAAACTATGCCCATTTAATTACCATACCACAATGATATAGTCACAGGCTATGACTACAAATAGCAAAGATTGCATATTTTTTAACAAAATACTCAAAATTTATTTTTGTTCATTTGAGCAGTGTAAGTTTTTCTGCAGTAGATAACCATCATCACTTTTTAAAGAGTTTTAGTTCACATTTAGATTGACACAGATGGCACATATTCCTTCCCCTTTCGAGGCCTCTAAACGCATTTTTCTGAATGCACAAGAGCCAACACAAGTAAAAGCATTCACCTGGACTCCACCTGGGCATGGCACTACTGAGGTCAGTTAAAAGGCAAAGAAGAGGTAATACTAGTTGGCAATCTGTGAGGGTTTATCTTCAAGGTGAGGCTTGTTTAAGCTTAGCTCCCAAGCAGGGAGTGCACAGTCTATCTCAGAACCACATCACGGCCTGCTCCACAATGCCTTATATCAAACAAGACGCTTGGCATGGGAGATCCAGCGGGGTAAACACAGCTGCACAGGAGACACGAGGAAAACACACCACAAAAGAGGAGGAAAAAAAAGAGGGGTCAACTGAGCGAGTTGCTCATTGCTGGTAAGAGATGTGAGAAGAACATAGCCAGTTTCTTCCAACCAAATGTCCATCAAGGATAATCTGGAAAGATAGAATGCCTTCACAACTAAAGGCTGACAGAGAAGCCATAATAACAGCCATAAAAAAAAAAAAACACATTTCATGCTTATTATTTTTCTTCTTTTAAAAACACTGGCTATTTTGACTCCTTTCTCCATGTATTCAATAAGACTAAAAATGCTGCCAGAAGCAGTCTCATAATTCCTGCACGCCGCTCCTTCAAACACGCTCATTGCTGCCCTTCACTAGCACAGGTCCTTTCCCAACAGAGAAAAGCTGCTTCAAGGATTCAAAATTGGCAGAAAGCTAACACTAAGAGGACTGTAAATTGTATTCTGCTATTTTCACTCCTAGGGTCAGACAAGTACTCCCACAGGAGCAGAGCCGCCAAAGGAGCGACATGCAGCCCCTTCAGTAACAGCCAGCTTCTCAGCCGTGCTGCCAGATGGAAATGCATCTTAAATGCATTTGAGAATCCAGGTAAGAAAAGAAGCAAGACTTACTCTGAAATCTTATGGTACACAATGAGAACCTCAAGCATCGATAAACATGAGCAAAAGTGCATCTACTCTCTGGATTCCTGTATAGGAAAAACACGCACATGGGGCTGCTGCCACCGCCATCACAAGTACACGAAGCACACAGAGCAACGCTGCTCTCCAAATCCAGTAAATCATTATGAGGAACAATACTGGTGGGTCCATCATCCACTTGAACTGGCACAGCCAATGGGACTGAATCAGTCTACTAGGGTTTTGCTTTTTTGTTCCACCACAGAAATGCCCTGGGAAAAATCTTTGCCAAAAATAATACCCACTTAAAGTAGTATGACAGAGTTTGATAGCTGGAAGCACAGCCAGCTATATAAACAGGTGTTTAAATCTCAGAGCACTAGCACCTACTTGTCTCAGGGCTCCAAAACTGTCTGCAATTCCGCAGTCTGCAGACAGTTTGCAGCATCTGCCTTCCCATATCTTTTGAAACGTTTTCCCTTGAGCTGAAAGTCTCCACACGTCCCTTCTTTGCAGGAGTCAACTTTTAACAAGGGGTCAACTTTATATAGAAGTTTACATAACTAATATTTTCAATTTAAAAAAAAAAAAAAGATTATTTTAAAATCATACACATCTCTGTCTCCAGTAGAAGCAATTAAAAGTTTTCATTTGTTTCAGCAATATATTTTCAGATCATCTAAACTCTGACTAACTCCCAGTGCTTAGTTGTGAGAGAGAGTTAAGAATCTGTTAAGAACAAACGGGAGGGCTCAAAACGAATTTACAAGTGAAGGATATCCTGTACGGCCACAGTCAGCTGGTCCCAAACTCCTCTCCTCTGAGCTTATGCCTTCAATAGTTTTCTACAACTCAGTCCTGAATCCCTTACACATAAAGGGATGTTGCTAGAAGAAAGCACTTATGAAGGTGATGTTGTTTCATTTAAAATAGATATTAGTATTTTCTCAGTCCTTCTCTCTCCTCTAGAATTCCGTGGTAGTTTGTCGGAAGTTTTCAGTAATTTTCAGACCGATGAAAAAAACTCCACTCATTTAAAAATGTTTTCAGTTGCCAGGATACAATGACCTCAGTACAGTAGGCCGATACACTGAAGTACACTAAGATTCTCTCTGTTGCTTCTGAAGCAGGAGCAAAGGTGGAAATATTTTTATCACTACACACAATTGGAAAAATGTGTAGATTTCAAGAAGTCTGCTCAGTTTATTGTCATTTTCTTTCTTTCTCTTTAAAAACAAGGCAATTAGGTGCAAAAATTGCATTCATTCAGCATAGAGGTCCTTATGGTAAAAAATTCCGGCAGGATTTAGACTGTTATCTACAAAGAAGAGGAGCAGAAATTCTGGTCCAAATCAAAATAGAAGAATAATCGCCTCAAAATGGAGAACAGGAGTAGACAGAAGAAAAGGGGGGATTCCTACCACCAGACAGGAATATACATTGACTGTGAGAAGATGAAGGTATAAACAGAGGGTCACAGGCCAAGACTTGGTGAAGGAAGCAATAAAGAACACCTCAGCAACACAACTAAAATTAAAACAAACAAAAAAGTGAGACTGCTAGGCTGTATGAGTGAGTTTACTGAACATAAACTTGCCATGACCTCAATGTTAACTCAGCTCTCAGTAAGTCTACTAAGGCACTATACTGGCAAGGACAACTTAGCTTCCAGGAACTAGGATATGAAAACTGTCCACTTACTTGGAAGAAAAAAAAAAATTAAAAATAAAATAAAATAAAATCCATTGCTATTTTACTTTTTTCCAATTCAGGCATTAAATTATCAGATAACCCCCACCATGGAATTCTGAAAATATTAGCACATGAAATCACAAAACTGGTAGAATTTTTTTTTTTAAATAAATCTTGCTTACTGGAAGTGACAGGTGATGTAGATTTGGAAATATGAATACATACAAAAATGGTGAAGAGAAAGGCAATATAAAAAAAAAATCTATGCCTTATTATATTTGATACTATGAGTACATTTTGGACAATAGCATTCTTCCCAGCTTATAAGAAGCTGGGAAGCTTCTATATTCATTCATGACAGTTGTTTTGAAAATGGAACAAACATCTGTCATTCACAATGCTAATTGTCTTTAAATTTATGGCAGGCAATTAACTGCACTCTAATACCCAGAAGAATCTCTCTTCCTGAACTGCATTTACAACTCTACTACTGTCTCTGGGAAAATTTACATTCTGGTTATCCTATGTGAGCCATAATACTCATTTAAAGATTCTTGGAAGAAAGTCAAGCTGAAATCAAATTAGTACTTAATTCTATAGGAATACACTGGACTTTACAGACATTAAAGAATGAACGTAATCTACTTGTAGTTGTTTCATCATCATAAATTAACTTTGTTTTTCTATAACATTACACGCTTTTCTCCTCCCTTTAAATTGAATTGTAGTACTTTTGAATAAATGTGGATTTTGCACTCTGCATAGACAGAAAAATAAGTCTACAGGGATAACATATGAGTGTTTCTTGTTAGCTATTCACCAAAATATATAGCTCAGACTTGGACATCTCCTGTGCTTACTGAAAATCCTTAAATTTTAACAATGACGTTTCACAAACCAGAGCTGATGGAAATGCACCACTGATTTAGCAAAGAATGTTCTGAATCCACCATATGGAAGACGTATGGCAGCAACTGGTCATCCTCATCTCTCCCATCGTCACGCCAAGGCCAACACTGCAGCCACGTTACATGAAGGCACAAGCAAGGAGAAGAGGAGTGGCATTACCATTCGTTTGAACTCTAAGTGCCAGACTACTTGCAAAGGTTCAACATTTGATGATGGAAGATACTTCTGCCATCCAAAGAAATGTCTCCAGTCTTCCCACAGTTGGAGGACACATCAAGTACACAGGTCAGTAGCTGCACCATACCAATTCAAGCAATACAAATAAATAACACTTTCCCACTCCTGAAGCATTTTTATAAGTACTGCCAAAAAAGCTGCCAGTTGTCCATTTTCAGGCTTAATTCCCATCTTTGTAATTCAGAGCACACAGTCTCCCGAGAAAATTCTCTAAATTAAGAAATTCTCTCTTGACAGACATCTCTTGGCTGGACCTTACTGCACTTCTCTACCACCAAAGAATTATCCCATTTGAGCCTTAGCTAAGCTCCCTGGGCACACACACAAATTCCTACATTGCCTTAAGTGAAGAAGTAAGCTGGAACCACCACGCACACCAGCAAAACCAGCCTGGAGCTGGTCATACAGTGGGGACACAGCAGCTTGGGTCAGCACAGCTGGGCCACTGCAATCCAGTCATGACCCCCTGCTCAACCCATGCTCAACCTCACTCCAGTGAGATGGGAAAGCCAACCTCGCTCAGCTGGAGCAACTTTACACACACTAATTTAAGGAAACTGGTGTAGTGAATAATCAGGAGTTTGAAAAAGTAGTTTGAAACAGATGAGAGAAAAGGAAAAAAAAAAAAGGAT
>WHYT01014562.1:0-14986 GCA_009806455.1 Tetrax tetrax
TCTCCCCGGAGCCGCCTCTTCTCCAGGCTGAACAGCCCCAGCTCTCCCAGCCTGGCCTCACAGCAGAGCTGCTCCAGCCCTCTCAGCATCTGCGTGGCCTCCTCTGCACCCTCTCCAACAGCTCCACGGCCTTCTGCTGTTGGGGGCTCCAGACCTGGACGCAGCGCTGCAGGGGGGTCTCAGCAGAGCGGGGCAGAGGGGCAGAATCCCCTCCCTCGATTTAGCATACAAAAATATAATGAAAGAGCTAATAAAAATAAGTGAAAGGTTTATATCACCCTTGATCAAATAAAGATCTGCTTCCGCCCATTAAAGGGCTGAGATGATTCTGGTGTTAAACTATCGCACAATCAGACATCGATCCAACAAGATTACAGGACGATGAAAATGAGATGGTAAGAAAACTGTAAAACAGGCAGCAGTGGAAAGTGTCACTCTGCACCCATAAGGACATGAGAAACCAAGTTGCTAAATAATCTCAACAAGGAGGATGCGACATAAGCTTTGGAAAAAATCATCATGATACAGGTCATAAAGCGGAGGAACACATAAAATGCTCTTCTGAAAATGATACAGCGGTGATATTATTTTTGCAGCCAACATCAAATGCTTTGTAAGATTCTTTATTTGTTGGGTGGATTAATATTTTAAAGTTTCTGTTTTAATAACACTACCTAATACTAGACTTCTGCTTCAATACAAACGCACAGAAAAGCTGCAAGCTATAAAATTGTATACAGTCATATTAAAATTGTGTATGCAGCTACAGCGTTAAAGCTAAAATATTTTTAACGTATTGAAGAAGCCACAATTTCTGAAAAGTCAGTTTCTGCAGCTAAACATCAAAAAGAATGCACAGATTTTTTTCTAAAAAAAAGGTAAATAGAAACACGAGAAGGATTATAGGTACTGCGAAAACAGAAGAAAGTAAAAATATGAGAACTGATGTTTCTTTGGAGTTTGATGATAAGTCTGTGAAGATTTTTTTAATTCAGACGAGAAGTTTCTCTTTCTTTTAGTAGGCAGTCTTTGATCCAACTGAAAGCAATTAAGGCTAAAAGAAGGGATATGGCGCTGTTTAAATTTCTTCCTACTTTTTTCTAGCACCAAGAACTAGCGTGGATGTGTGGCAAAATCCCACTATACAAATACAAATCTCAGCTATACAAATAAAATCTGAGAAACATCACAACAAGAGTTCAATGTGTGTGCCACTCGGAGTGAAAAGCAACGTGACGCGAAGTACAAACACAAGCCCAAAACAATCTGGGTGATTTTAAATTATTTTCTCAGCCCCTGCAGGAAGCTAACAGGCACATTTGTCTTGTAGAAGCGCTCACTCATCCTCCAGATACATCTACCATCAAGAAGGAGAGACTGATATTTCAGTCAAGTTCACTGCATTGCTCTCCAACGATCTTCAGAGGTGACTCGTTCCAGTGATGCCGGGGAACCCCGAATCGCAGTGGTGTGGTCACCTACTTTCTGTGAAGTGCCACTTAAAGCTCATAGAGCAAGGATCTCTCGATCCATCATTTTGGAGAAGCAGGGCTCGCAAAACTGGGGGGATTGGACACATTCAGCTCAACTACTACTATCACTCCAGACTGCATCATCTTTTTGCCGAGGGTTCTAGGTAGACGGTCTGGGAACCCTTGATAAGCTCAAATCCCAACAGTTTGACTATTCTGATTTTACAGTTTGACTGTTTCAATGCTTTCTCCTTGCTTGAATTGGCAAAACGTGACAAGTCTGGTGGAGGTCCCCCTTGGCTGCATTCTCAGGATGCATGTTGTTCATGAGAACTGAGCGTGGTCTTCACCGTGTTCAAGTCTGGACAAATCACATGAAAGCCAGACTGGGGTAGCATAACCAACTACCACACAACTGCCTTATACATGTCAGCAAAACGCTCTACTATGGCACCTGTACCGCTCCCAAAAGTGACTCTAGCAGAAGGAAAACTCATTGCAATTCCAACAAAGCCGCAATATTGCTGTGGTTTTCACTCCGCCAGCTTTTGGACACAACTGACACGTTTCTCTTGGCAATGAATCATAAGATTCTCCAGTGAAAGACTGAACTAGAATCACAGAATCAGAGAATCTTAAGGTTGGAAGAGAACTCCAAGATCAAGTTCAACCATCAACCCAACATCACCATGTCCACTAAACCATGTCCTGAGAAGCACTAGCATCTGAGCATTTTCACACACCAGTGACAATTTTTACGTAACACAGCGTATTTTTTGCTGTCTTGGTAGATATTATCCTGCCATACCAAGAGGACAATGGTTCACTTTAAATACGAACTACAGAAAAGTGATGAAAGAACCTTTCACTTCTCTAAAACAAAAGCCATAGGGGATGCCATTTGCGCTTGCATTTGTGAGCTGTGCACGAGTGTTCTCAAGATGAATAATGAACCTCTTGATATTAAAAATCTAATCTAAATGTATCTCCCCCTATTTTGAGACCATTCCCCCTCGTCCTGTCACCCCAGGCCCTGCTGCAGAGTCTCTCCCCACCTTCCCTGCAGCCCCCTTTGGGCACTGGGAGCCGCTCTCAGCTCTCCCCGGAGCCTCCTCTTCTCCAGGCTGAACAGCCCCAGCTCTCTCAGCCTGGCCTCACATGAGTGGTGCTCCATTTTGTCATTGAAATTCCAATTCCAAAACTTCCGATTTTGTCATTGAACTCCTGGCCACTAAAAACTTTTCTGATAGAGACAGCTCAGAAAAATAAGGGGCAATCTACTTTTACCTTTCAACCAATAAAAACACTTTTGACGGATGAGCCATCTATATTTTGATAGGTGACCAACCTCATCTACCTAAGCTGGCCCTGCTCGGAGTGGGAAGTTGGAGCACAGACCTCCAGAAGGCTCTTCCAACCTACGTTACTCTACAGTTACACAACCCAGTGCAAACCTTTGCTTTTCAGTTTTCATTTCAAAAACTACACGATTCTTCAGCTATGGAATTGCAGTACAGGACTTTTTCTCTATTTAACTACCATTTTGATTAGCAGGATCTATCAAGGGGGGAAGAATGAATGTGGAGAAAAGTCTGTGCATCTGCATTGGACTTGACATAGTTTTGAGACTTCAAAAAAAAAAAAATTAAGGCAACTTTGAAGATCTCCCTCTCTGTCTCTCTCAGTATTTGTCACTGTTCCACTCTAGGATCCTATATCTCAACTTGAGACGCTTTGCATCCCCACAAACAGCCGTAACTTCTAGGCTGAGAAACACAGCAATTGCTTGTATACCTTACGTTAAAAATTTGCTGGAAATAATCAATTAATAGATTTTTTTTGTTTGTCTTGGAAAAAAACCTGCAAATGTCTCAGAAGTAATAAAACATTCAGTTGCGTATTTTTCAAACAAAAACAGCAGCAAGTGAAACTCCAGCTCCATAGAAAGAAAAGATTTTTCGCAACAGAAGTGGTTAAGTGCAAGAATAAGGTGCCTAAAAAGGTGATGAAATCTACATCCTCAGAGTTTTTCAGTACTCAGCTGAGCAAAGCCCTAACTTTGAAGGCAGCCATAGATTCATAGAATCATAGATTGGTTTGGGTTGGAAATGACCTTCAAAGGTCATGTGGTCCAACCCCCCTGCAAGGAGCAGGGACATCTTCTCAGAGCAAGAAATGGAACTGGTGAACCAGAAGTCCCATCTAACTCAACTCTTCTTGTGATAGTACGAAAAACCAGTATTTTAGTTCATCAGTGTTGGTTTCCAAATTTAAGCATGAAAAGAACAATTTTAAATGGATAAAAATAAAAAAAAAAAAATTCAAATTTTTCAGTATCTCAGCATTTTTACTTCTTTTCTCCTTGTTGTTTGCTTACAGGTATTTCTGAATCCTATAATATATAACGCAAAAAAAAGCTAGACCACTTTCAGCTGATAGCTATATTTGAGGTTTACATCTTCTGTCCTTCACAACATCAAAGGAAATTTATACTAGGTTGATTTCTACAAATACTAAATAATAAATAAAGAAAAATAATAAAAGAACATTTTTCCTTAGCACTAATTCAGTGGGTGGCTTAATATAAAGAGGTGTAAGATCATTTTCCCTCCAGCAGCTATGTCATTTACACTCTTCAAAAACCTATTCTAAAAACCTGCTGTTGGAATTTCTCTCATTAATCGAGCTAAGTAAGTCCCTGAAAGCCTAAGGTAAAACAGACACTAGATTACATTAATTAATCATTTAAATTTTCTTCTGATTTTTCCTCAACTGCCACGGGCAACCCTGCCTCTTCAAAGATATCTCCAACGCAAGAACAATAACTACAGTTCGTAAGGGCAGCAGGAGAACGGAAGCGGGGGTACATTAGGTGAAAATTTGAGCCAATTTATTTGCATCATCTATCCTGCCAATTACATTCCTCTAAGAGAAGCTAGAATATACTTGTGTTCCGACTTCATTTGCACAAAACAATAAGAAATTAGGGGATGGAAGTGAAGAAATGTATCTTGTTTTTAAGGAATACCTCTCTTGAGTATATATAGAGGGAAGACATTTATTAATCTGCATGGACCAAACGCAGGTGATAGCACGTGAAGACTCCTCTTTTCTAAAATGAAATCAGCTCTTCATTTTAAACCTTTTCATAGAATCATAGAACCACAGAACGGTCTGGGTTGGAAGGGACCTTCAAAGCCACCCAGTCCAACCCCCCTGCCAGGAGCAGGGACATCTCCAACCACATCAGGTTGCTCACAGCCCCGGCCAACCTGGCCTGGAATGTTTCCAGGGATGGGGCATCCACCGCCTCTCTGGGAAACCTGGGACAGCGTTCTACACCCTTTATTCCAAATATCCAGTCTGAATCTCCCCTCTTCTATTTTAAAGCCATTTCCCCTCGTCCTGTCCCCCCAGGCCCTGCTGAACAGTCTCTCCCCACCTTCCCTGCAGCCCCCTTTGGGCACTGGGAGCCGCTCTCAGCTCTCCCCGGAGCCTCCTCTTCTCCAGGCTGAACAGCCCCAGCTCTCCCAGCCTGGCCTCACAGCAGAGCTGCTCCAGCCCTCTCAGCATCTGCGTGGCCTCCTCTGCACCCTCTCCAACGGGTCCATGTCCCTCTGCTGTTGGGGGCGGGGCGGGATTTCATAGATTTGCTGCAACTAAAACCAGCATTTCAGCTACCTCAGTACAGAGCGAATTCCTCATGCTTCCCAAAACTCATCCTACTACAAACTGTGCTTTTTCCTCCTAATTCTACTTGTAATGAAATAATCTGTTCAAGAAATATCTTCATCCATTATATTCCAAGTTTAGACACAGTAAAAATTAAAACAGATATTACAAATTATTAAATAATCATTATCGATAGAACATTTTAGTACAATACCTCCTCACTATACACCGTTCACAAATACAATTTTGCTATTATTAGTGTTAAACTGTTTTACATAGGTGAACTGAGAGTTACCTTTCCTCGATGTACTTCTGCTCACAATATTCAAGAATGAAAGACCTTTGTCAAACTGAGTAGCCATCAGCACTGATCATGTGAATCAAAGGACTGAAAAATTGAAAAATTCTCATTTCTTGGGTGATGACACCTGTTACCATTCCATACAAAGAATTACCGACTGCTAAGCCGTCAGCATCCAAAGCATTGAGAACTTCAAGAAGTAAATGCCACGGTTTCCTTCACAAACAAGCCCAAGAATCAGGCACCCGAAATTCACTGTCACCAGCAGCAGTGACAAATCAATATGTCTGATCCCAAACAAAAGTCAAGAGTGGGGTGCAGTGATTTATCTCATTTATGTGCCCATAACATACACTGGTTACTGCGTGTATTTATAAAAAAAAATACAAAATGCACTGTGAAACCCGCAATCTGCCTTACTGGGTGAGAAAGAGGAGCCCACCCCACTAGAAGTTCATAACCTCCTTGTAAACCAGGCAAGCACAAGAGAGATTCTTGCAGATGGCGTGTCAAAAAAATAGCATATCTTAGCACGGCAGGTCGCTTCGCTGTCAGGAACAGAAGCCGAAAGTGCCTCCTAGACAAACGATGAACAAGAAATCATGAAGCTGAGCAGGAAAGGAAAAAGAGGAAAATTCTAATTTAAGCAAATTTAAACAGGATGTCGTGTACGCGCTAGATGCAAGGCCCTGGCCCTTCAGACTGGCTGGCATAGTTATCTGCTCCGTTAGTGGCAGTATGGACCAGGAACCCGTCCAAATGACATTTTGAACGTTGCTGTAGTGTTCTGTCACGTGAAAGAGTGCAATAGTGTGGATATGGTCAGACGGCGTCAACACCAGAAAACCATTTAGTTTACTATGATCATAGAATCATAGGATCACAGAATGGTTTGGGTGGGAAGGGACCTTCAAAGCCCACCCAGTCCAACCCCCCTGCCAGGAGCAGGGACATCTCCAACCACATCAGGTTGCTCAGAGCCCCGGCCAACCTGGCCTGGAATGTTTCCAGGGATGGGGCATCCACCGCCTCTCTGGGCAACTATGAGTTGTTACAGACACAGAAATCTATTTCAGGTGTGATCCTGGGATGGGTCAACCCAGCATGGGCTGATCTCCTTTCTACCAAGTATTTGAAAAGCTTGTGAATATTCTCCATGTTTTTTACTCTAACCTTACTGATGATGTGTGGTTTGAATGCAGATGACTACCGTGAAGATATTCCACCACGGTGTACCTAAAACAGAGGCAGTAACCAGTCCCCCAGGACGTATTCTCCAATAGATCCAGAAAGTAACGAGTTAAATCAGACTGTTCAGAGTCACATCCACTCAAGTTTTCCAAATCTCTAAGGATGGTGATTCACACCCTCACTATGAAGAATTTTTTCCTTATGTGGAATCCAACTTTTCCTTGTTACTGTTTTGCTATTCATAAATACAACAATTGATAATAATCTCCGATGACTGAGTTGGATGTGTGATAAGCCCTCTGTATCAAACACCACTTAGTAAGCTGGTGGTCACGTACAACACCAGGTTCAACTTCCAAATTATTCTGAAGTACAGAGATGATTGCATCCAAGTTGATAGATAAATAAATCAGGAATGGTAGTGGCCATTTTGCCAATTACAAATCATAAACACTACATCAGAAAATACTCATTCACTAATTGTACACTGAGCAAACCCATCAGCATACGCAGGCCGTTGCCCCCACAAGACGTAATTTATAAGAATACTATTCAGACTCTTCTTCAGCCCACAAATTACACAAGATGTTGTAAGTCCTATAATCTTCCAATTTGGATAGCGTCTACCAATTTGTAACGCTATTTGGCAATACTTCTGAGCTGACTGTCCTGCTAGATGACCTGTATTTCAGAAACTGTCATGCCAGCAACCATACGATCGTGGCTGTGTCTGGATTCTTGCTATTTCAGGTGTTTCTGGAATCTTCCTTCCTGCTCACAGAAAGCCTCAGGAAATGGGAGAAGACTTAACAATTCTCTGGAAGAGCTCAACAAGGTCAGTTAACGACAGGTACAGGGATCAGTACATGGCTAAGTACTAACAAGGACACTACCTTGATGGTGGCACTGTGAGGTAGTAGTCCACATTCCCAGTTCAAACCTAAGGAGATTTCAACCTGCTTAAAATTAATTTGGGTGGTACTAGAATCATAGACTATCTAAGGTTGGAAAATACCTCCAAGATCATCAAGTCCAACTGTCAACCCAACACCACCATGTCCTGAAGTGCCACATCTACACGTTCTCTGAACACCTCCATGGACGGTGACTCCACCACTGCCCTGGGCAGCCTGTTCCAGTGCCTGGCCACTCTCTCAGTAAAAAAGTTTTTCCTGATATCCAACCTAAACCTCCCCTGCTGCAACTTGAGGCCATTTCCTCTTGTCCTATCACAAGTTACCTGGGAGAAGAGACCAACACCCGCCTCCCTACAACCTCCTTTCAGGCAGTTGTAGAGAGCAATGAGGTCTCCCCTCAGCCTCCTCCTCTCCAGACTGAACAACCCCAGTTGCCTCAGCTGCTCCTCATCAGACTTGCTTGCCAGACCTCACACAAGCTTCGCTGCCCTTCTCTGGACACGCTCCAGCACCTCAACGTCCTTCTTGAACTAAGGGGCCCAAAACTGCACAGAGTATTCAAGGTGCGGCCTCACCAGTGCCGAGCACAGGGACACAATCACTTCCCTACTACCCATGTTCCTTGTCAACATCTACTTACTACTGGCTTACACATCCCTGTGGTTGCAGAAAATAAGTGGATATGTGATCTAAAGTCTAGTAGACTCCCATGGGGAGGCAGGGGATGCTCACCAGCACTAAAGGCCCCACTGCGCTCCCCGTTACCTCAATCTGGATGACTTCAGTGAAATTCAGGCTGAATCTCACTCAGCAGCTGTTCCCACAGAGGGTGCTGTGATTCACCTTCATTTGACGAAAACAAACGTACAACATGCTTATAGAGAAACTCCCAGACCGGAGATCAACGTTAGAGTGGCACAAATCAGGCAAAACTCAGCTTTTACTTGGGAATTCTCTGAATGCAGGACAAAGCCATGAAGGAAAAGAATGGGAATGCTGTAAGACAGAAAGCGCTCCACGACCAGTGCTAGGTGAAGGTTTACAATTAATCAACGACAGGAACGCGGCACTGTTTTACAAGGCAATAATCCAGCTCCGTTCCCTAAGGCAAAGCCTAGCAGAATGAAGGCCGAGTAGTTTATTCAAACAAGGCAACTGGATTATTGCCCCATAAAACAGCGGGGCACCGTGATTATTACCTTTGTGTTACATGTTGTTTTAAAATGTTGGGGTTTTTTTTCCCCATAAACGTTTAAAACCTAACAAGTAAAAAGATCAGGAGAAGAGAAAGGGGACGTGGGGTAGAAGGTAACACATTTAATATTTTCTTCTAATTTCCTGAAAATGTACCAAGTAAGAAATGTAAAAGAAATGGTTTCAATCAGGGTTATTATAAACAGCAGCAATAAATTATATTAATAAGCAGCATATGAAGATTTTACGTCTCTTATTCTTCACACACGTTGTTTCCCCTGTCTCTTCATTCTCTCCCTTTTCACACTCTCACAAATGCATAAGCACTTTGTCTTTATCTAGAATTTTTCCTAACACATTTAAATTTCACGTTGGATTTGATATACCACGTTTCACCAAAACAAGGCAAAGGCTCAAATATCTTAGAGAATCTGTTTAGTAAGAAATTATAAAACTTTAAGCCACATCCAGCTTTCGTCATCTCCAAAGAAACCGGACCCAATCATTAGCTTCCTTCACTGAATAACAACATGATTAAAATAAGAAATTCAGCAAACTTCCAAATCCTTTGTTTCTGATATTACACTTAGACGTGCCGCAGCTCTCTCACAAGTCTGACATCTATTCAAAGCACTGAATTTAAAAGAAAATAACAAGTGGAACTTTTATAAATATTTCTTCTCTAAAAACTCTTCTTTTTTTCCATTTTAAAAACTTTGTAATTCCTCTAATAAAAATTTCTTTATAAAGGCAAACAACCAAAACAAATATGATTTCAACTGATGGTGTTTTGAAAACATTAAATGGAATCCCACTGGGAAATTAAATGGAAATGTCATCTCTAATAATGGGAGAGAATGATTCATAGGCAGAATCTAACATTTTAAAATATGTTACCTACATAATTAGAGAAGCCTGATTTTCCAAAGGACCAGTCTCTTACACCTTCCAATAAAACCGAAGCCTAAATATAGATTTCAAAAGCCAGTTTCAACAAATGTGCTTGAAATATTTGGCCACGCTGCAGAAATTCAATCTGGAAAGCCCTGAAAGCATGTTCCTGCTACCTACGGCACGGAACTCGCTGTGCTCCAACTGCTTCACGAATGTCTTTTTGGAACAACTGCTATCACCAATGGCTAAATTACAGCTTGATTTCAAAATATTTGAACTACGTAAAATATCTGCAATCATTCTCACAACAGTTTAAACAGAAGTTGTCCATTTGGAAGTACTGGGACTTAGGAATCTGCAATAGGTTAAAAAAAAATATTATTCTGATAAAGAATTATAGGAAAGGTGACTCTTCCTAGGCTGTGAAGGGGAGGAAAAGGTTCTAATTTCACTTACTGGCTAAAAAAATAAAGGTCATGTTTTGTGAAATACAGTCAGAAGGAAACAAGAAGCTGTGTGGAGATTGCAAAGGTCCAAGTCCCACCATTACATTCAAGTCCCGGTAAAACTTACGACGCGCAAGTTTAGACTCAGCCAAAATGGAATTAACAATACAGAAAATTTTCTCTGGGTCTCTCCAATTCTATATAAAGATATTTTATCTAAAACTGCTAAGCAATATTCTTAGATTACTAACAAAACTATTTAACGGATACTCTAGGGAGCCTATTCATCAATATTAAAGTCATTGTACCATTACACCAGGTTACTGGATTTTCCTGGACAAGAATATTACTCTAAGTGTTCCCAAACTGTGGCCTCCAAACGAGCAATCGCAGCCTGTCAGAGGTAATCCGCAGGTAATCCATAAAAAACCCATTATTTTCAGGTGTATCATTATCTCCGCAACTTTGACAAAGCAGTTTGCAGTCCTCTTCCAAGCACTCATGGGAGTGAGGAAAAAACATTTTGTGGCATTGAATTTCACGAGTGGCGTCCCTCTGGGGTCCGTGTTGGGCCCGGCCCTGTTCAACATCTTTGTCAGGACATGGACAGTGGGACAGTGCACCCTCAGCAAGTTCACCGATGACACCAAGCTGTGTGGTGCCGTCGACACGCTGGAGTGGAGGGATCCATCCAGAGGGACCTGGACAGGCTGGAGAGGTGGGCCCGTGCCAACCTCATGAAGTTCAACCAGGCCAAGGGCAAGGTCCTGCACATGGGTCATGCCAATCCCAGGCACAAATCCAGGCTGGGCGGAGAATGGATGGAGAGCAGCCCTGAGGAGAAGGACTTGGGGGTGCTGGTGGACGAGAGGCTCAACATGAGCCGGCAATGT
The DNA here is from genome assembly GCA_009806455.1 of Tetrax tetrax. NCBI lineage: Eukaryota > Metazoa > Chordata > Aves > Otidiformes > Otididae > Tetrax > Tetrax tetrax. The sequence continues at coordinate 10,981 of WHYT01014562.1, forward strand.
GCCCTTGAGGCCCAGAAGGCCAACCGCGTCCTGGGCTGCATCAAGAGGAGCGTGGCCAGCAGGTCAAGGGAGGTGATTCTCCCCCTCTACTCTGCCCTGGTGAGACCCCACCTGGAGTACTGTGTCCAGTTCTGGAGTCCCCAACATAAGAAGGACATGGACCAGTTGGAGAGGGTGCAGAGGAGGCCACGCAGATGCTGAGAGGGCTGGAGCAGCTCTGCTGTGAGGCCAGGCTGAGAGAGCTGGGGTTGTTCAGCCTGGAGAAGAGGAGGCTCCAGGAAGACCTGATAGTAGCCTTCTGGTACCTCAAGGGGGCCTACAAGAAAGATGGGGAGAGGCTGTTCAGTAGGGCTTGTTGTGACAGGGAAAGTGATAATGGTTTTAAAATAGAGGGAGGTAGATTTAGATTGGATATTAGGAAAATTTTTTTTACAATGCGAGTTGTAGAGCACTGTCCCAGGTTTCCCAGAGAGGCGGTGGATGCCCCATCCCTGGAAACATTCCAGGCCAGGTTGGCCGGGGCTCTGAGCAACCCGATCTGGTTGGAGATGTCCCTGCCCCTTGCAGGGGGGTTGGACTGGATGGGCTTTCAAGGTCCCTTCCAACTCTAACCATTCTATGATTCTATGATCCTAATGAGGAATCAGGGTCTACAAGTTTTTAAATGCAGCAAGTGCTTTGTCTTGGTGGTCCTTGTTCTGCAGACGGTGGCAAGACCTTCTTTAACTAGGTTAAATTTCTTGATTTCCTGTTCAGTGAATCATTAGATCTGTGCACGTTCTCTTCAGGGTGAAGTAAACTTGGACTGTCTTCTTCATTATGAGGGTGGTGAGGCACTGGAACAGGTTACCCAGAGAAGTTATGGTGATATCTACTGGTCCCTATGGGTTGTTGCCCAGAGAAGTTGTGGTGATCTCTACGGGTCCCTATGGGTCTCCACGGGAATGAGGTGATCTCTAAGGTCCCTTCCAACTCAACCATTCTGTGATTCTATGACAACAAAACAGATGAGTGCATGAGTGCCAAGGATGATTTGGTATCCTGTTCACCGGAGCACTCAGCACCTGGCAGCAGGACTGGAAGCTACAAATCTGTTTGCAGTGTACTAAGAACAGAATGTTCAGAGACATAAATTCTCAGTAAAAAGGAAAGCAAAAGAAATATTAACTCAGAAGTTGAGGCTACTAGATGAACATCTACTGACTTCAGTTACAGTGAAGGGGAGAGTGGTACTGTGACCGATATACAAACATTATCACCTCAGTTATCATGACTTAAAAATTAAGCAAGTACAATTAGAAAAGTGAGGAGATTAAATAAAGGAGATATTTAATAACTCTTAGCAACAGTTAGATGCAATTTTCTGTTGGGCAGGTTCCCATTAACGTCTAAACAATGAAAGAGCAAATAAAAGTCATTTAAAATGTTTAGACATAAATCCATGGTTAAACATTGTATTTCACACTGTTGGTACCATCAGCACTGGGTTTGTTCCTGATGTCACAGCACTAGGCACCAAGACTATGGATCCACATGGGAGTAATGTAAATGTTTCTGAGAAGGGAAAAATGCAAGCAGGATGGTAGTGGTCAGTGTCATCGCGAAGCCTCACAGCTTCTCAGAGACAGGAAGGAACTCTTCATGCTGCTGACATCTCAGAGGACCATTAGGGAGAAGGACAAGAGCTCTGAGATGCAGGTGGTTGGTGGGCATGACATGAGCTGAAGTTATGGATGAAAGAACTACAGCCAGATGTCTCCAATTCGGGTATACTAACCGAAAATCATAGAATCATGGAATCACAGAAGGGTTTGGGTTGGAAGGGACCATTCAAGGCCACCCAGTCCAACCCCCCTGCCAGGAGCAGGGACATCTCCAACCAGATCAGGTTGCTCAGAGCCCCGGCCAACCTGGCCTGGAATGTTTCCAGGGATGGGGCATCCACCGCCTCTCTGGGCAACCTGGGCCACTGTTTCACCACCCTCAGCATCAAAATTTTTTTCCCTATGTAAAAAAATGTTTTCCTTATGTCCCTTAGTCTGACTTGAGTAAACCTGCGTACTTTAGCAGAAAACCCAAATAAAAGAAATTGTGTTGGTTTCCTTTGAGGTAGCAGAAGGAGCTGACTACTTTTCAAGGTCCCGCTTTCCAGCGCATCGGTGTTTAGGATGACAGGAAGCACACTCTAAGTTTTACATCAGATATTTGCGCCCCGTAAGATTTCTGGCCTCACCTGAAAGGCATGCAAATACCCCGTTTTATTGTCACATGTCCTTCTGAAAGGCACGTTAAACGTTCAGCCCATCGCTTCCACACGTAAGAGCACTCCACAAAAGAGTGCTGAAGCCCAAAGGCGCATTTTAAAACCAATACCTGCCTTAGCTAACTACATCTATAAACTTTTTATACATAAAAGAGAAGTGACTTCTAAGGAAAAAACAGTGAATTTGAGGCAACAGAAGAAACTCCAACTTCCAGCAGAAGCAATGAAAAGGAAACACATTTCTAGAGGGCAGGCAGACAAGGACTTCCCACGTTCGTTTGTCTCGTTTTTATCTATTACAAATAAAATTATAATGATTTACAATAAAACAATTACGGAGCCTTTGATCTAAATATCACTCAGAAATGCAAATTTAAGCAAGTGTACAAACTAAGTTGCATACTATGATGTCTGGAAGCTCTATGATATCTGATTATCATGAAAAAAATGAAAATCTTTTAATTATCTTAGAGAAGCATATGAGCATAAAATTTTGCTTTCACCACACACCCCCACACATACATATACATTTGTATAGATACATACACACCCCTCTCATCTTTAAATAAAATCTTCTATGCAAAAGAGAAATTTAATAACACACATCAGTAAGTGAGGGATAAAAAAAATTGTATATATGGATTTTGCAGTTATCCAAAGGCAAACAAACAAAAAAAAAATCATATTGAACAAAAAAAACCCAAATACGATAAAAAAAAATCAAGCAAGTAAAGGGTGCAAATAACTTTAATTCATATGCAGTAGTAATAAAATGGGATTACTGACTCTTAACATGTTTGGACAAATCACATGTTGTCCAAAATTAAATTATTTTAATTGGCGATATTCCTTCATCCTGCAGCACCGCAGGACAAAGATAAAACACCCTCCTTTCCCCAGGAGCGTAAGAGATTGCTCATGGACTACACAAGCGTGCAGGGCAAGGGAGATCGATGCGGCGGTAGTAAAAGAACTGTTGGTAACCAACAGATTTCTGTTCCTAACAGCAAAAGAAATGCGAACACGGAAAACACGGACATAGGCACTTCTTGGAAGACCTCATTTACGGCATTTGTTCTTATCCCCCATTTCTTTATTCATTTTTCTTCCCACAATTTTTGTTATTTTCTTTGATTTTTTCAATATCTGATTATTTGTTATTTTCTTTGATTTTTTCAATATCTGATTATTTGTTATTTTCTTTGATTTTTTCAATATCTGATTTTCAATATTTTTTTTTTTCATTTAAAATTACATTTGGCTGCTGAACACCCAGAAGATTTGTTTCAATGAGCTCCTTATAAACGAATCCACAAAGCAAATATAAGCCTGGCCACTCCAGGGCACAGCACTGCGCCCTTTCATTACAAGACATGGTCAGCTGTAATGTTTTCCGGTAATAGCATGCATAATTCCAGGGATTGCATCTGATCCTGGAGAAGGAAACGGCTGAGGGAAAATATCACGTGCAAAATTCTAACAAAACCAAAAATTGAAAGTAAGAAAACAAGCTGGAAGTTCACGAGAGAAAGACTGGCTGGAGTATCAGGAACTTCCTTGCACTACAAGACCATAAAATCCATTTCGTACCATCAGAAGTGCTGTTCTTTGACACAGGTTGACAGACTTATCACATCTCTCCTTCCTCTTACAGAATTGCTTCAAAATACTATAAGGAGAAAATTAAGAAAATAAACAAGACAATCAAAATACCAAACAAGACTTTCCATGGATCACCCTTAC
>WHYT01014563.1:0-14162 GCA_009806455.1 Tetrax tetrax
CCAAAGCCAGCATCCAGCAGTGCTGTTTGGGGCTGTGGGTGCAGAAGTATGCCCAGGCACCAGCGAGCAGCCAGCACTGGTGGGGGCTCCCCAGGATAAACCTGGATAACACACCACACACCCATGCCGAGGCACTCGGGGTCGCAGGGATTCACTGCCCCAGGGATACTCAGAGCCACCCAGCCCTGGCACCCCAAAAGACACTGCTTTTGTAGCTCCCCACAACAAACCGAGGCACACAACCACATCAGAGCGCCCAGCCCTGCCCCAACACACATGAGCCAGCACAGCCTCACCCCATCTGTCCCCCCACTCCAAAGCCAAATTTCAAGACCCCCTCCATCCTGTGAGCCAGGCAGGCACACTCCACATCCCACATCCCTGCCTCACCCCTCAGGCTCCAGAGTGGGGGTTTTAGCTGGGAGCACACACCACCAATGCCTCCTGAAGTAGGCAGCAGCAATTACAGCGCTGATATTTAGGGCTTCCAGCACAAATGGAGCTTCAGCTTCATTAGGTACCACGCCAATTTAATCCAAGACATCCAGTACAGAAGGAGCTTAAATTAGTTTAGCTGATGTTAACTTATAACAAGCAATATGTTAACGCAAGGATGGAAAGAAGTGACCCACAACCGGTTCACAGGGAGCGGCTCACAGGGGTGGCTGAGCCGGACCACAACCCAGGGACGGGGTGAAGGCAGCCAGCGCACCCCCAGCCCCACAAATGCCCATTTTGGAGGTCAGAGCGGGTATCATACCTGTCTGCTCACCACACACTCCTGCTGCAGCACCCACCACCACAAACCCCTCACAGCTGGGGAGGGGGCACCCAGCCACCCCCTTATGTGGGAGGGGTGCTGGGCGGGGGCAACGAGCCGCAGGGGCTTCGTTAAGGCTGCGGCTGCCGGAAGAAAGGCAGGGGTGGGCTGTGTGCACCTGGGCTTTGCCTCTTGCCTCCTGGGGGGCTTGTGGGATCTGCTTGTAATTTTTTTGGCCGAGTTTTTCTCGCCTGATTTCGGGCTGAGCTGAGGGATCTCAGGTCCTCAGCTCAGCTCTCTGGCCCCCTTGGGTAGGTGGTGCCAGGGGGCAAGCGAGGAGGAGGAGGAGGCACTCACCAGCGCTGGGGATTTTCCAGTTCCACCTCCGTGTGTGCTGGCTGGACCTGCCGCCTGCTACCGCAGCCTCCTTGGGGCGCGGGGTCCCTAATGGCAGCCCGCTTCGGTTTAGCAGCCCTGGGGTGTGCTGCTGCGGTCAGCCGGACCCCTCTGAGTCCGTAAAATGGTTCTCAGGGAGGATGAGGAAGGGATGCCAGCACTGCCCGCCCCGCGCTGGCCTTTGCGAAGTGGAGGGATGCTCCAGTGCCCTTGTGGCATTCGCACGCCGTTGCCTTGGGCTTTGGTGGCAGAGCTGCCGCTGCCCTCAGACGACCACCCACCGCCCTCCGCCGAGCACCGGGAGCGGCACGTGGGCCGCAGCGAGGACCCCATCTGCGCCGTCGCTCGCCTGTCCCAGGGCCGCGCAATGCTCGGGGGCTGCTCCCCGGGGTGCTCCCGGTCGGCAGCGGGGTGCCGCAAAGCGGGTAACTGTGCAGGGCTTCCTTAACATGGCCTGGCACGCTTCCGACTGGGGGAATTCCTGCCGGCTGTGTCGGAGCAGGAAAGGTGGCTGACATCCTGCGCCTGGCCTGGAAGCGGCCCCGCTGACCTGGAGGCCACGGGCAGAGGGGGTGGGGGCTTTGGGGGGAAACCAGTGATGGGCAGGGAAACCTGGCCACGGGGGCCAGCTCGGATGGACGGCCGTGGCGGGGCCGGCGCGTGCTGCTGTCAGCGCTCGCGGGGCGCGGTGACCTTCGCGGGCAGGATCCTGCCCCTCGCTCTTGAAGAGGATTTCCTCGCCGGCTGTGGGCGCAGCGGCGGAGCAAAGCCCGGGGAACCCCATGCTGCTGGGTCCGCTGCACCGGCGCTGTGTGGGGACGGGGACCGGGGCGCAGGGCAGCTCACTGCCGGTCCCGCACCCCCTGTTGCGGTTGCGAAGCTGGGGGGCCGTGTCCGCAGCTGGGATGCTCAGCCCCAGGAGCGACAGTGCTGGGAAGAAAAAAGGTGGCACTGGGTGGGGGGAGAGCAGGTGGGGGCAGCCGGGGAGGTCCAGCCATGCCGGGGACATTTCGGAGTGGGATGCTGATCGTTGATGGGTTACTGGAGCCAAAGCCCCCGGCCCTGCTCCGGAGGGGGATGCTCTGCACCGCGCTGGCCTGCAGGGACGGGGTGGTGGTGCTGGTACCTGGATCCCCACGACAGAGAGGCAGCCCCTCTAGCCCACAGTCAAATTTATGTACTGGGAGCCACTGGGAGGCCATGTCAAGGTGATGCTGGACAAATTTACTTCACCCTCTCCAGCCCCTGCAGCTCTGTCTCTCGCCGAGGGGCTGGGTCCCTGCCAGAGCTGCTGCCAGTTCCCCGCACGGAACGCAGCCCGCGCTCCTCCACCTGCCCCCTGCTCTGAACTGGGGGGCTGCCGGGGCACCATGCCCGTGCCCAGGGCCGGTGCGGGACGGCCCGGAGGCCGAAGGCTCCCGGGGAGCGATGCTGGAGGAGACCTTGGTCTCCCCTTGGTGGCACCGCCAGGACCGCGGCAGTGCGAGAAGCCTGGCCAAGGGAGGAGCGATATCATTGCGGTTTTCTTCTGCCTTTTTTTTTTTTTCTCTTCTACATCCTCTCAAAGTTCTTTGTTGATTGCAAATCGTTATCAGGAAAGCATATCCCATGCTGCGGTAGCAGATAACGCTCTGCGCTCCCAGGCACGGCTGCTGTGACCCTCTGCAGGCTGAGCTGCCCGATAAAGTCCTGCGGCAGCTGCGGATGAAAATAAAAACGCTAACACGGGGGGATTTATCGCGCTGAGCTATCTCAGCCCATCGCTTCCTGCGCGTCAGAGCTCGTGCTGGAGGCTGCAGGACCACGAAGCCCAGGCTGCTGGACGCTCGCACCTCCGGAGCCGGGGAGATGCCGCAGCGCAGGGCTGAGCTGGGGTGCACGTGGGTGCGGGGCACCCCTGGTACAAACCCCCGTCAGCCTTTACCGAGCGCTAACGAGGGCAGCGGGAGAGAACGGCGTGGCTGGCGGCGAGGGCTTTCTCAGAGGTTATTTGGGAAAGCGTTGTAGTGTGGGAGCGGGAATGGCGATCACGGGGCCGTGCTGGTCCTGCTGCTGGGTGCTTGAGGCTTCAGCGAGGGGTTTGAATTGTTTCGGGTTTTGTTGGTTTTTTTTTTTTGAAGCTGAAGGGCAACACAAAGCACAAGGATTAATTCCGGCTCTGCACGATCCGCTCGTGCGCCCGGTGACAGCATCGGTCCCAGGGGTCCGGCTTGGCCCCGATAGGAGCTGGAAATCAGAGGCGCGGAGCGCTGCCGTCCCACGCCGGCGTCGTGGAGGGGGTTCAGGAGGCTTGGGGGTGTCTGACAGGCTTAGGAAAATTTTCCTGGGATTACCGGCTCACAGCAGTGCTCAGGGATGTCCGAGCTGACACACATCTCACCAGCTGATGTCTGCGCACGCAACATGGGAAACCTGTTCTGTGTGCGTGTGTGCATGCGTGTGCACGCGTGTGCTTCTGCGTGCACGCACGGCAGCCGCAGCTCTGGGACGGGGCCACAGGTGCGAACGGGGCTGCCGGCCGGCGCTGGGTCCTTGGGTGCCAGCGCGGAACCGGGCGAGCCGGTGGCAAAGCATCTGCCCTGCGACGCACGCGAGGGCCGTGCCAGCCTTCGTCGCACAGCAGCTCCCGGCCGCCGGCATTAATGACATCCACCCAATTAGCCGCTGCGAGCCCTGCCTAGCCCGAAGGATTTAGCCAACGAAATCATCATCCCAAGGCGTAAGCAGTTAAGGCCGCTAATTAGTCATCGCGTGAATCTTAACGCTAACCCGGGCGCGGGCGGCCGGCCGCGGGAGCGCAGCGGGCAGGGGGCCTCCCTGGGCTCCTGGAGATGGGAGCTGTTTACGGAAAATTTGCTGGGCGCAGGGACACGTTATTTTTACACGTTGCCATGGTTACCAATACTATTATAAAATTAAGCCTGAATCTTGCGGAAGAAATGGATCTGTCAGAAGCAATTATTTTAGCGAGCGCGTCGCCGATCCCATCGCGCTGCCCACCCTGCGGCGATGGCGCTGCGGGCCCAGGGCTCTGGGGGGGCCGCATCCCACCGAGGGCACGTCGCAGGGCCGAGGCGCCGGCCGGGCTGCCGGAGCGCCGGCCTCGCTTGGCTGCACCGCGCCAGGAGCCACCGGCGAGGCACGGCCCCTCCACGCTGGCAGCGCCGGCGGGCACGTCCGGGGCCAACAAAAGCCGGCTGAGAGCGCGCTTTCAACCCGCACCATGGCTCCCTCCCGCAGCGCCTGCTTTCCCTCTTCTCCTGCCTCTCCAAATATTTTTTCCTTTCCCTGCACATCTCCTCAGAGCGATGCCAGCGCCAGGGCTGTGCCAAGCACGGCCGAGCTTTAAGGTCGCTCCATGCCAGGAGAGCGGGGAGCAGTGGGGTCCCTGGCAGCGTCCTGCCCTCGCTGCTGGCCAGGAATGCTCCGCGTTACCTGGGGGAAGGGGAGCTCCCCAAAGGGTTTCCCCAGCCTGAGCAGCAGCCCCCAGCTCTTTTCCCCAGACAAAACCCACCGGAGCATCCCCGTTGTGTGCGCGGCTCGCTCAGGGCACGATGCGTGTGTGGAAGTCATGGGATTGGGACTGCAGCGACGTGTCACCATCAGTTGGTCCAGCACGAGGATCCCTGGGCAGCCCCAGTGCAGGCAGGACCCCAGAGAGGGTCCCAGGGCGGGCAGGACGGCGCGTGGCCGCTGGATCTGCCCTCCCTGCGCTGGCTCCAGAGGGCGATTGTCCCCGAGCAAAGTCCCGTCAAACACCAAAAGCACAAAGTGAGTCTTTCTTAAGCACTGGGTGTTCCTGTTCGCCCTGGAAACCCCTCTTTAATCATTGACAGAGCCTTGGCCTCCACAACAGGAGGCCCACGTGGGCCACAGGAGCATTGGGAGCAAAGGATTTCCTTTCATTGCCGGGTTTGAGATGTGTTTGAACACTTTCACTTTTCCTGCCCCCTCTGCCTGCCACAGGAGAGATGGGGAACAGCTGGAGGGCACCATCCAATCTGCCCTGCGCCCCCTCAGCTCCAGGGATTTAACGAAAACAAGACCAGGTCGGGCAGGGACATTCTCAGAAGCAATAGCTGCAATAGCACAACCCCCTAGTAGACACCAGAGAATCCACACAGACCAGCAGTATCCTCCACGCACCTCTGCCTCTCCTTGGCTTAGAGCCCGGATCGCAGCCTGGGGGTCCCGGTTCACCTCCCCGTGGCTGCGGCTTGCCCACCTCCTCCCCAAACCCTCCGGGGGTCCCGCAGGGGGTCCCGGTGCCACAGGGCGGCTGTCCCACCCGTAACGCGGGGTTGGGGGGCTGGAGAAACCTCTGCTGTGCTGGCGAGCGATGGCCCTCACAGCCTGAGGACCCGGGGGAGGCCGAGGCCGGCGGGGGGCTGCGGCACCAAGCAGTTCCTATGACAACCCCGGGCCCGGCCCTGGCCCTGCGCTTTAATCGCACCCCAGGAGAGCTGTGGCACCGGGGAACGAGACTCAATAAGCATGGCACCACATAAATCAGAAGCAGCACAAAAGCGTGTCACCGTTTCACTTCGGCTTCGTTCCTGGCTTCCCAAGGAACAGCCTGGAAGGGGCGAGCCAGCGGGTCTGGGATTGGAGGGTGCAGCATCCCCGGCCCCTCCTGGCCGGAGCACAGCCCGGGGCAGCCAGCGGGCACAGGCGAGAGCCACGTGGCATTTCCCGGGGACATTCCAGGTGTCCCTGAGACCCCTCGCCCTTTGCAGCCCCCTCAGGGCACCCCAGCCGTTCCTCCAGCTGCTCACGCCGTTCCCCATCGGTGTCCTGGCACGGCATCCCCACGGCATCGCCTGGTCCCCACGGGAACACAGGGTCTCCAGGGCATCACGGGGTCCCCAGGGCAACACGGGGTCCCCAGGGCATCACCAGGTGCCTGTGGCATCGTGGGGGCCCTGGGGTTCCCTGTGGCTTCAGATGCTGTTGGACCTGTGTCTGGGACAGTCTCCCAGTGGCAAGGGCAGGAATGGGGACAGGGATGGGGACAGGGATGGGGACAGGGATGAGGGCAGAGCGGGAGCACGAGGGCATCTTGGACAGAGGTACCCACAAACCAGGGCCTTGGCAGGAGCCGCTGGCCCGTCAGCTGCTGGAGGGGACGAGCTGGAGTGACTGGGGCTCCCGGGAGTTGTGATGGCCGCTGGGCCCCGTCCCCACGAGAGGCACTGCGGCGTGGGGGGCTCTCTGCTTCTCCGCGCGGAGCTGAGCATCCTGGGGCAGGGCATGAGGCGTTTGTCCTGGTCTCTCCCCTTTTCTCCCTGCTCAGCCCTGGCTCCAGCACAAGCTCAGCTTTGTCCCGCTCCCCTGCCAGCGCTGCCAGCCTTCTCCTGTCCCCCAGGACACCAGCGAGACACCCACCTCCCCCTGCTTCAGCCAGCCCCTGCGCCAGCCGAGACCATGCTCTTCCCAGCGTCCCCCTTCCCTCGCTGCCAGCGCCAGCCCCCTCCGTCAGTCACACTCTCCGGACTAACTGCTCTCTGTTATTCCATGTTTTCCATTGGAGGCTCGTGCTTCCCCTTGGCTGTTGGCGCAGCCCGTGCCTCCCACGCTGGCTCCCCGGCACGGCACGGCGCAGCACGGCACAGCGCACATCGCTGCTGCAGCAGGCCCCGCCAACCCTCTCCTCTTGAATCCTCTGGGAGCCGTTTCCCACCTCCCGGGGCCGGGAGCGGAGCAGATGCTGGGGCAGCCCCCGAGCATCCCCGGCCCCTTTCCCAGCTGCTGCTTTCTGCCTCTCCCTCGGGCCGGGGTCCACACAGACCCCCAGCGCGGCGCAGCCCGGCTCGGCCTCTCCCCAGCCCTTTGGCTCGGCTTTGCCATCCCACGAAGTTCCAGCAGCGGGCTCGCAGACCGCGCGAAGGAAAAGCCCGGCTAAGCCCCCCGCAGCACCCACGCGCCGGGAGCTTCTCGCTCCGTTTGCCAGCGCACAGCGCCATGCCCTCGGCCATCCCGCTGCACCCTCGCCGCGGCACGGCACTGCCCCGGGGTGCCCGTGCACGGGGTGCGGTGCTGAGACACAGCCCAAATCCCGGCTGGAGCTGGTGTGTCCCATCTCCAGCCCCATCGCCCGTCCAGCCACCCCTCCGCTCTGCACCACAGCGAAGCCGCCTTTGCTTGGCCCCGGCTGTGGGCAGGAGGAGCCCAGCAGGCACCGGCCCCACCATCGTCCCGCACCCACCTCAGCCGTCGCAGACCCGGCACAAGCGCCCACTTTTCTCGCTCGAGCACCCGGCGGGCGACTCAGCAGGACGTGACACCCGGCAGCACCAGGAAACCGCCGTGAAGGAGCAGTGAACCCCCGACCCCCGCGTCGCCCGCTGTGGCCCCCCGGCGACGCGCTCCCCGCCACGCTCCTACCTGGTGTCCGTGCTCGGACGCTTGTTTGTGCTTTCACTGCTGGCACACCCCGGGCTGGTGGCTTAAAGGATTTTCCTATAATAAGCACAAATCCCTCCCCTGGGCAGTAAGCCACAGACCTGGCCCTCGCCTAGGTGCGGAGCGCTCTGCGGCGCTCTGCTCACTCGCCGCTTTGCATATGCTGGTCTCAAGCTGGATTTCCCCTCTCCTGACCCAGCCCCGTGCTGAAAAAGCCCTAAATCCCCTCGAATTTCATTTCCCCTTGTCGGCAAGGTCTATCCCCGCTTTCGGTCTCACTCACGTATTTGACACACTCCTGCTCACAAACCTGACATGAGCTTTCCGCGAGCTCCGGCGTCCTTCCGGCGCGGGGGCCGGGAAACCCCTGTGTCCCGCTCAGAGCAGCCACCGCCTCGGCTGGGAAGCGCAACGCTGCCCGGCGCGGCCGCGGTTTCGCTTGGGACCCAGCGCCGCGGGAGGCTTCGCCCCAGCACCCCCACGCCACGGCCCCTCGCTGGGGTGGGCACAGAGCGGGCCGGGCTGGGGATGGGTGCTGGGGGTGGCAGCGATGGAGCCCTGCCCCAAACCTCACCCCGCCACCGTGCCTGTGGGGTGCTGAGCGCCCCTTAGAAAAAATGACCCAGAGCTGTCCCCAGGGCACGTCCCGGAGCTGGGGAGGTCATGCAAATGAATTTTGGTAGCAGCTCCTCTCCCCCCCGTGACAATTCTCTCCCTGAGCGGATCTCTGCTGGCAGACAAGGCTCCCCTGGGTGTGCACACGCTGCTGCTTCATGCTGTCTTGTTTCACTTCTTTTTTTGTATTTCACTTGAAAAAGTCGATGAAGTTGGAAACCAGCAACTGCAGCAGCTTTCAAGGGTACGGGCAGCAGCGGCCGCAGAACACCAGGTTCCTCTGCCTGAAAAGCGCGTTTTGGCCCGTGCCCGCGGAGGGGGGCGTTCGCTCACAGCAGCACAGGGTGCGGTGGGAGCACCTGCTGCCACGGGTGGGTGTGCATGCGTGTCGCCCCGGGGTGCACTCGGGTGTTGCAGCGCAACTCCGCGGCTTCCGGCCACCGCCACGCTCCGTCCTCGGCCGCCAGCCGGCTCCCCTCGGAGTGGGGCACCCAGCACGCTTGCGTGGAGCAGATGTGCATGGAGCAGGGGATGTGCATGGAGCAGGGATCAGCATGGAGCAGATGTGCATGGAGCAGGGGATGAGCACAGAGCAGGAGGCTTGCATGGAGTAGGGGATGTGCATGGAGCAGACGTGCATGGAGCAGCTGGGGCTGGAGCAGGAGATGCGCACCGAGCAGGGAGAAGGGGCGGAAGGGCAGGCAGGCTGGGGCCAGCCGCTCTGATTTTAACACAGCCCTGTTCCCAAATACCAGCTCCTTCGGGAGGGCAGGGAAAGCCGGGCAGGGGCTGCCCCTCGGAGCTGCACCCAAGCACGGACAGAAGACGCAGGTTTGGTGGGAGACGCGCTGCTCGCAGGGCTCAGCACGAGGGTGAGCTGGCGCGGGGCTGCGGAGCCCACGTGTCCCCCAGGACCCCACGGGACCGGCACTATCGCTCTTGCTCTGAACACAGCGGGACGGCACAGCACCACTGTTTGCCGGCTTTAATGAGGATGGGCTTGGTGCGGTGACAGGGTGACACAAATTAGGGGCCTGCTGACGGTGGTGGCCCGAGCTGGGGAGACAGGCGTGCGCAAAGTCCTCCTGGTGTGATGGGCGCCACACAGCTTGCACAAGGCAGAGGAGCCCGGCCCCATCGCCTGATCTTGAACACAGGATCGCTGCCGGGTCCCGGCCGAGTGCTGCCGAGCCCCAGCACGGTGCGTCCGGCCCCGAGCGTCACCCTGCCCGCCGCAGTCACCGCGACGGGAACGAATTTGGGGAGTTTTGCCAGTTCTGAGCACGGTGTGCTGAGCTCGCACCGGGGTGTGCCGTGCAAACACATCCACTTCTTCTTTATTGCGCCCTGCAGAAGCGTCCCCTCTTCCTCCCCCAAAACAGGCTCCTCGGCCTCGCGTGCTTGCGGTGCCACACGTCACTTGGCAGCTACCCTGATGCTGGCGTACTCGGAGCAGGCTGCGCCGGTGCTCCTGCCGTGCCGCGGGGCTGCGGGCAGGGGCTGGAGATCAGCGTAGTGGATTTCCTTCTCCTCCTTGCTGCTTCGCTGCAGAAGCGCACACAAATGGTGAATGCTGTCACTAGAAAAATCTTGCAAAAATAACCCTAACGGCAGGTTCAACCGGGCTGGCGGTGCCACGGCTGCACGAGCGGCCCTGCGCCATGATGCGGAGCCAGGACCACATGCAGGTGGCTGCTGCCCACCCAATGCCCACCCTGGCCCCAGAGCCTTGCAGGGTCCCTGCGAGCCGGGGCATCGGCATGGGATGCTCTTCCCCATGCTCACAGCTCGCTCTTACCTGTCTGGGCAGATGTGAGGTCTCTGCGTCCAGGACTTTGCTGCTGGAGGGGAAGGACAGGTATCAGAGGTATCAGAGGTAAAGGCAGCAGGGTCCCCTCCCACCCCGCTCAGCACAGCCCTCCTCAATTCCCCTCTCAAATTTTAGCTGGGTTCTGCAGCACATGGCCACACCTGACGCCCGGGCTAAGGGCAGGGGAGCGGGACAACGCGCTGCCTGTGCGCCTGGGCCGGGCTCAGGTACCACAGTGAGGCTGCAGGGAGCTCCTCAGCACTGGGCGCTCCCCACTGCGTGCTGCCACGAAACGGAGAGAGAAGCGATGCAGTGCAGCGATGCGCGTGCAAGAAAAGGAGGCGAAAATCTCTTTTCTGAGAAAATCACTGCTCCAGAGGGAGAGGAAACCAGGATAAGGCAGGTGGACAAGGTGGTTCGCACATCTTGGGGTGCAGAAGGAAGAGGTGGGGGGTACAAACCTGGGGCTGCTGGGGGTCCTTGCACAGCACCGCAGAGGGATGCTCATGGCCGTCGCCCCAGCCAGGCCCTGGCTCTCTGCCTCGCCTCTGCGCTTCCTCCTGTACACGCAAAGGGCGACGGAGAGGCTGAGGATGAGGAGGAAGCAGAGCACTACAGCTGCAGCCACCATGCCGGGAACCGGGGCTGACTCTGTGGAGACACAAGGCAGAGCGGGGAGGGGGTGGGTGCAGGGCAGCCGTGAGCAGGGTGGGGGCTGTGGGACATCGTCCCCGGGAGCAGCGTCCCGCCGGGCTGTGCTCACCATACAGGGACACCACCGTGCCCTCTCCACACCGAAACAACTCATCGCCTTCGTCCAAATTGCGGAACTTCACACAGTAATAGGTGCCGGCATCCTCGGGCTGGACGTCCCTGATGCGGATGCTGAAGTCCGTGTTGGAGTCATGCACCACCCTCGTCACGCGGGGGAAGGAGCCCCTCTGGTCATAGATGGTCTTGTTCCCACTGCCCCAGCCCTTCAGCCACCTCACGGGGCCAGGGGGACCGAATTTGGATCCGGACACGGTGCAGGTCAGGGTGAGCGTCTGCCCCGCTGTCACCCGCTCCTTGTCCTGGGGCTGCAGCAGCTGGAAGCCCTGATCCACCTGGGCACCCGCACCTGGGCACAGCGACAGGGGGGCAGGGGCTGAGCCACGGAGCGGGGCGAGGGCTGAGAATTGTCCCTGGACATGGCAGGGACAAACGGCAGGCCGCGGCAGCGGCAGAAGCCAGGTTAAAACTGAACAAGGGGGAAATGTGCATCCCCTGGCGCGTCCTCAGCTGGAGGAGCCGCGGGCGCTCGGGGTCCGGAGCGGTCCGGGGGAGCCAAGGGGAATTCCTGCCAGGAAAAAACTCCCGAGCGCCGTTAATCATTAACGCCCCAGCTCCGCACAAGGGCAGCCGGCATTCCTGGGGCCGCTGCGGGGAAGCGGGGATCAGCCCCGGGGCTGCGCGCAGCCGGCCAGGAGCTGCCTGGAGCGGGGCTGCGCGGTCCTGGGGTCCAGCGCAGCCCCCAGACCCCAGCCCCCTCCTGCCCAAAGCCCCCCGCTGCCTCCGGCACGGCACTGCGCTGCGCACCCCGCCTCCCTTGCCCCCAGCACCCCCGCCCCAGCCCAAAAAGGCGGTGGGAGGAGGAAAGCCCCCTCCCCGACCCCCGCCCGAGGTTTATCTCTGCCGCTTTGCTCGCGTTACCGATCGGCTGCGGCTGCCGGGCGTCCCCCGCCCCGTTACCCCCCCAACCCCGGGGCAGGGGAGGCGGAGGGCTATGGGGGGCTGTCCCCCCGCTACCCACTCACCCCAGAGCCGGGCTGGGAGGAGGCTGAGCTGCCCCAGCAGGAGCGGAGCCGCCGCAGCCGCCGGCCAAGCCATGGGCACTGCCAGAACTTCGGGCTCGGGGGGAAAGGAAAAGGAGAAGCTGCGCAGGAAACGGAGGCGATCGGCGCGGGCTGTTAACGCTTTGGGTGCCGGGGGTCCGGCCGGGCTTCACCCCCCCTCCAGGGCACCGCCCCTGGGCGGAGGGGTGCGGGGCCGCCCCCATCCCGAGGGGCTGCGCCGGGCACGGGGCAGGAGAGCGGCCCCCGCATCGGCGAGGGGGGCCAAGCCGTGGGTGACCCCGCACCCACGGGAGACGCCAGCCCACGCCACGATCCTGCGGCCAAGGGCTGCGTGTCCCCGCGCCGCCGCCGGGTGCCGAGCGGCGGGGTGGCGATGTGCGGGGCGAGCGCGTGGGAGCGGGGCCGTGCTCCGTCCGTGGGGAGGGCGGGACCGGCCCCGCCACGCGGGGGGGTGTCCACGCTGGGAACCGGCTGGGCGTTGTGCAAGCGGTCCGTGGCGAAACTCGGCCGGCGCTGAGCCCCTTCCTTCCCCTTCACCACAGAGCCGAGCCGAGCCGAGCCGAGCCGAGCCGTCGGGGAGCGGGACGTGGGAACGCCATGGCTACGGCGAGGCGGGCGCTGGCTCTCCCCTGCCTGGCGCTGCTCCTGCTCCAGAGAGCCCCGGGTGAGTGGGGGTCCCGCTCGGCCCCAGCGCCTTTCCCAGGACACGCTGGCCCGCGCCGTGGCGGGGCAATCCTCCCCTGCTGCTCTCGCTGCCTCCCTCCCAGCTCGCTTTCAGCCCCAGCCAAAGTTTGTTTTACTCCAGCTCATCCCGGGGGCGAGGGACGGGGATGTCTCTCTG
Source organism: Tetrax tetrax (assembly GCA_009806455.1). NCBI lineage: Eukaryota > Metazoa > Chordata > Aves > Otidiformes > Otididae > Tetrax > Tetrax tetrax. Next base: position 12,660 of record WHYT01014563.1, read on the forward strand.
TCCCCTGCTCTGGGCTCGGGGTCTGGTGATGCCCCGGGCCGTGTCCCAGCTCTGGGGCCCCTCGTCAGCCCCCGCCCCCCTGTCGCTGTGCCCAGGTGCGGGTGCCCGGGAGGATCGGGGCTTCCAGCTGCTGCAGCCCCAGGACAAGGAGCGGGTGACAGCGGGGCAGACGCTCACCCTGACCTGCACCGTGTCCGAATTCGGTCCCATTGGTGCTGTGAGGTGGCTGAAGGGCTGGGGCAGTGGGAACAAGACCATCTATGACCAGAGGGGCTCCTTCCCCCGCGTGACGAGGGTGGTGCGTGACTCCAACATGGACTTCAGCATCCGCATCAGGGACGTCCAGCCCGAGGATGCCGGCACCTATTACTGCGTGAAGTTCCGCAAGGTGCTGTATGGCAATGAGGTGTTTCGGCGTGGAAGCGGCACAGTGGTGTCCGTACGTGGTGAGTGGGGCTCCCAGTGGGAACCGGCCCTGCCGGGCACAGCCCCCAGCACAGCCCAGCTGCGTCGCTCCAGCCACCGAGGCCAAAGAACCGGCTGTGCCGATGTAGCTCCCACCCACCTGGGATGCTGCTCCGCAGGCTCCCAGCGCCGCTGGGCTGCGGCAGGAGTTGTCCACTGGAACGCGAGGGTCCCTGCGTGACTGTGACATGGTTCTGGTGTGCCGCTCACCAGATTGGTGCTGTCTGGCCCCTGTTTTCCGTGGCTCTCCCACCTTGCTTTACACGTTTCTTCAAGGGCTGACCGACATCGAAATTTCATTCCGTTTGATTGCAGTGACTGTTGGCACGGGAAGCGGTGCCAAAATTCCCCCTTTGAGGAGCTGCGCCGGCTATGGGGCGGCTGGCCTTGGGGGATGGTTCCCAGTGCACCTCTCCCGCACAACAGCGATCTCGGACCCCCCCAGTCCCCACCAGCTCTGGCTGCCGATCCACCCAAAGGGAATTTTGTTGTTGCCCACCGGCAGGGAAAGCAAAGCCCCTGCAGTTGTCCTGGAGACCTTGGGAATTTCTCCCCGCCTGACGATGTGAGCGGGAATGGCTCCGTTGGAATGAAGCGGGGCTTGGAGCCAACGCAGAAGGGGGACGGGTTCGGTGCAGAAAAGGGGGTGTCGCGTCTGTGTCTGCGAGGGGAGCTTGCTTTTTGGAGGGCCGTGTGCTTTGTGCCCTCGTTTCCTCCTGACCGACGAAGGCGAGCGGCCTCGGGAGGCGGCGGGTGTGGGCGGCTGGGATTTGCTCGATGTTTCAGCCGCGTAGAGCACGGCGGCGTGCGGCCATCCAGCAAAGCTCCGGCCGGCTCCACCACCGAGACCGGCGGGCAGGGGGCTGCAGCCGCCGCCGTAACCGAAGGCTCTGCCCCAGCTCCCTGGCGCTGGCACGGCCCCGTTGCCCGTGGTCCTGCCTGCCAGAGCCCTGTGCTCAGCCCGGCCCCAGGGCAGGGGGGAGCGGGGCTGGGTGTGTGGGGCCAGATGAGACTTTTTTTTTTTATCTTTTGGATTTT
>WHYT01014563.1:14471-40034 GCA_009806455.1 Tetrax tetrax
TTTTTTTTTTTTTTTTTTTTACCCCCCACTCCACAGGTGCGGGTGCCCAGGTGGATCAGGGCTTCCAGCTGCTGCAGCCCCAGGACAAGGTGTGGGTGACAGCGGGGCAGACGCTCAACCTGACCTGCGCCATGTCCGGACTCAGTCTCCCTGGCCCCGTGAGGTGGCTGAAGGGCTGGGGCAGTGGGAACAAGACCATCTATGACCAGACGGGCTCCTTCCCCCGCGTGACGAGGGTGGTGAATAAGTCCAACACGGACTTCAGCATCCTCATCAGGGACGTCCAGCCCGAGGATGCCGGCACCTATTACTGCGTGAAGTTCCAGAAGGCGGACGAAGGCGATGAGTTGTTTCAGCGTGGAAGCGGCACGGTGGTGTCCGTAAGTGGTGAGTGGGGCTCCCAGAGCAGCTCCCGGTGGGAACCAGCCCTGCCAGGTGCAGCCCCCGGCCCAGCCCGGCCCAGTGGGCTCTGCTCGGGGCACGTGGGGATGGGAAGGGGCTCGGGGGCCGGTCCCAGGCGCACCTGTGCCCCCGCGGGAGACCCTGCTCCCTACAGCCCCGGGCTGGGTGGGGGTGGCAGAGCCCAGGCTGACGGCCCCACGCGTCTCCCCGCAGCCAAACCCACCAACCTGGTCGTGTCTGGGCCTGGCCGCAGAGTGGGGACGGGGCAGGCGGTGTCTGTCACCTGCACGGCCGGAGGGTTCTTCCCCGAAAACATCATCGTGAGATGGCTCAAGGACGGGTCCCAGGTCTCATCTCAGCAGCCCCGGGTCACCCCTGAGCAGACAAAATCCTCCTACAACATGTCCAGCACGGTGACGGTGATGCTGGAGGACAAGGACATCCACTCACAGCTCGTCTGCGAGGTGCAGCACCCCACGCTGACGGCCCCACTGAGGGGGACCTACGCGCTCCGCGAAGCCCTGCGAGGTGAGGGCTGGGGGGGGACCAGTGCGCGGGGTGTCCGGCTCCCATGGGGCTGGGGGTCCTGGGGCGGGGACAGGACACCCCACAGGCAGTGGTGCCGGGGGACGCCGGGCACCAGGCGCTGCCTCTCTTCCCAGTGTCCCCCAGGGTCCACGTGGACGTGGAGCCGCCGAGACCCGTTGAGGTGAACAAGACCGTGAACTTCACCTGCCACGCAAAGGGGTTTTACCCGGGAGACGCGGCTGTCACCTGGCTGGAGAACGGGATGGAGATGAAGACGGAGAGCGTCTCCCGGCCGAAGGAGAACGTCGAGGGCTTGTTCGACCTGAGCAGCCCGCTGGCGGTCCGAGCGACAGAGGAGAAGAACGGGTCAGCGTTCACCTGCCAGGTGGTGCACGATGTCCAGGACCCCGTCAACGGGACGGCCACCCTCTGGATCGCCGCCCTGCCTGGGCAGGGACCGAGCGACCACTCCCCAGCAGGTAACAGTGCGTGAGAGCTGCAGGGTCCCCGTGGCAGGAGGGGGCTGCGGGGTGCCTGTCCTCGAGCCCCCGCCGCTCACATTCCCGGTCCCCACCACAGGTGCGATCCTCCTGTCCAGCCTCGGCTTGTGGCTTGGCATCCTGCTGGAGAAGGGGCTCCTCTTCGGCCTCCTCGTCTTCCTCTTCAAGCGCGAGAGGGCGTGAGGCGGGAAACGCCGCAGCCGCCGCCCCGTCCTGCTCAGGCGGCGGTGCCGGGCGCGGGTCCTGGTGTCACCCGCCGCTAGCTTTGTCGCGTGTACCTGGCAATAAAGAGGCTGGGGTGCACAGGCTGCCCCGCGCTGCTTCTCGGCGGTGGTCCCAGCGCCCGGGCTCCCCCGGAGCCCCCTCCCCTGCCCCGCTCCGGGGCTCGGCGCATCGCACCGCCGGGCCGCCAGGGGGCGCCGTGCACGGTGTGCGTCTCTCGCTGGCGTTTCCGCCCGGGAGGGTTTGGCGGCGCACACACGGAGGGGCGGGGCGGGGCTCGGCGCGGAACCCGGCGGGGTTTGGGTGCTGCACCGCGGCAAGATGGCGGACAGGGAGGAGGCGCTGGGGGAGTTCGTGGCCGTGACCGGCGTCGAGGAGGAGCGAGCGCGCTTCTTCCTGGAGTCCGCCGGCTGGGACCTCCAGGTAGCCCCGCCGCCGCCCCGCTCCCCTCCGCCCTCCTCCTCGTCGGCGGCTCGGCCCGCTGAGTGGGGCTGGGCCGAGGCCCCGGAGGCCGTGGCGGTGGCGCGGGGCGAGCGCCGGGCCGGGAGCTCGGTCTCCCGCAGGCTCCTGGCTCGCCCGGCGGCCGCTCCCCAGTCCTCGGCCCGTCGCTGGGCTGCGAGGGTCGTGTTCAGCCGGTGCCGCGGGGCCGGGGGCTGGCTGGGGCCGGGGCCCGGTCGCGGTTCTCTCGTTAATTGGAACACAGCTGATTTCTCGCGCGGGGCGGGGAACCGGGGGTCTGGGTTTTGCCGGGTTTGCGTAGGTTTTCTGGAATCCCTGCGAGGTTCTTAGTGCTTTGCTGCCCGCGCTGTCAGCAGCTGTCCCAGCACCCCCAAACTGAGGGGGAGATTGGCCACCGCTGTGACCCGCTCCTGTCTCCCACCCCGCTCAAACGGCCTGGCTGTGTTAAACTGCTCCTGGACGGCACAGAAGCCGCTGTTTCCAAACAGTAATTTTAGCACAACCCCTGCAGAAGTACTGCAGAATAAGGGCCTCCGGTTGGGGAAGTTGTACCGTAACAAAGCCAAACATCAGAAGCTGGCAAAGCCTCGTCTTTGCTACGACCTCCACAGGGGGAAATTACGTGAAGAGTCTTCAGCGCTGATGTGCCTCGAGAGGGCCAGCACGATGGGAGCTTCAGCTGTGCGACTCCTGTGTGGTTATTCCATTGTTCTGGAATGTTTGCTCTCATTCTGACGAGCTCCTGCTGTTCCTTTCCAGATTGCACTTGCCAGTTTCTACGAGGACGGGGGCGATGAGGACATCCTGACTCTTCCCCAGCCGACACCCAGCTCCATATCCAGAGGCACTGCAGCCAGGTGAGCAGGGAGCTTCGGCTCAGGCCGGTCTGGTTATCGGCGCCTTGTAAACCCAACAGGGAAAACTGTATAAAAGCAGAAGCTCTACCTGAAGCATTGATGTGTGCTAATTCTCAGGAGAAGCAGCTCTGTGTTTAGATCTGCTTCATCTCTTGTGGCTCTCTAGAAATTGTGAAAACCTCAGCATTTATACGTCAGGGCGCGGATGTTATTGCACAACTCATCCACAGATCAGTTAGGACAACTTCCTTGCTCAGGAAAAACTTGATTTACCTTTGAGGTTGGAAGACCATCGGTTGGTGACGCTTTCATTTGAGCAGATTGAATCAGACTCTGAAATTAGAACAGAGTCAACCTAACTGCTGTGTTACCGAGCTTTTGCGGTGGCAGCGTGTCGTGAGGCTGACGTACTTCTCTGACTTTCGCAGTGACCACAGAGTAACATCGTTCAGAGACCTCGTCCATGCACAGGAGGATGATGACGAGGAGGAGGAGGGACAGCGGTAAGTTTTCACTTAAAGACTTAAAACCTCTCTGTATATCCTTGCCCTTTTGTGCTGGCTTACCACTTGTGCACAGTTTTTTAAAAGCAGGTGTAAGTCAGTGCGATATTCCCGTGGTGAAAAATCTCAGCTTTGGCGCAGAAAAGTGGGTCGGTGCAAAGTCTGTGCACGAGCGTGTGCTCAGCATGGCCGCGTAAGCACCGCTTTTTATCGCTGAATGGTGCTGTTGAGAGGAAGCCTGAGGCAGGATGTGGAATGCCCAGGTTAAGAGTAGAAAAAAGCCCAGATCATGGTTTGTGTCCGAAGGGAACAGCAATGTGGGAATAATGCAGGGATTGCGTTTCTTTCTGCTTGGAGTTTTGGGTTTTGGTTTGTTTGTTGTTTTTTTTTTCTTGTTGGCTTGGGGTTTTTTTATTGATTGGGTTTTGGTTTTGGGTTTTTTTTTTTGAGTGCTGCTTAAGGGTCATGTAGCAGAGTATGGAGATGGAAGGAAAAATGTAGGTCCCCTTTCCAATGGGAACGTGGCGTGCTAGTGGGAAAATCATCTACGATGTCAGCTGTGAGTGGTTAACGACCGCTAAGGCTAACAGGCGAGGTAAATGGAGCGGAACGGGTGGCTCAGTCTCATTAAACCGCGTGGTCTCCTGCAGACAGGTGTGAGCTTGCTCTGTGTGTGTTAAAGCCGGCTGGAAGGTAAGAAACCCAGTCTTCCTGGTCTGTCCTGTGCGTGGTGACCTTCCCGTGTGGCACAAACACGTGCCTTCCCTCAAAATCCCAGCTAGGTGTTGCCCATCTTCCACCAGACGGGTCAGAGAGTTGCGGAAGTCTTGCTCAGCCTGGCAGTACAGCTGGTACTGGCGTTTGAGACTGCGCCTCGTCAGCCCGGACTGCTTCTGTTGCTAGATCTGAGTTATCGTCACTTTATTGCTGTTGATTGATGGCTGGTGTTACAGTCACTGACAAAAAGAAAGTCTCTGCAGCACAGGAACTTGCAGGTGGCTACAGTAGGAGATGCACTGGTAGTGGCTGATGTTTGTAGGTCCAGGCTGTACGAAAATGAACTGGATCCTGCAAGAAAACTGCTGGGTCCCCTCGCACGTGTCTCCTGGAGAAGCAGCAGCCCAGTCTTACCCAGAAGCCCTCTGCTTTCTGTTAGGTTTTATGCCGGGGGCTCGGAGAGAAGCGGGCAGCAGATCGTTGGTCCTCCGAGGAAGAAGAGTCCCAATGAGCTGGTGGAGGATCTGTTCAAAGGAGCGAAGGAGCACGGCGCAGTGGCGGTCGATCGGACGGCCAGGAGCGGTGGCGAGACGAGCAAGCCGAAGGTGAGGAGTGATGAGGTGTTCTTTCTGTTCCCTGTTTCAGTTGTCATGTCTATGGCTCCCACTGCGGCATCATGGCGTGGAGTCCTGGAATTATCTTCAAAGGACAGCTAAATCTGGACTCCTTCCTTAGTGCAGCTCTAGTTCACGGGTCACAGTGGCGAGAGAAGCCACTTTCAAGGGCACAATTATTAACTGGTTTGAGCTGGTGCCTGTGCTTGCAGGACAGTAGATGTTGCTGATGCCATGAAGCCCCCTCTTCATCCGTAACGGTGCTGGGGAAACGGAAGCAAGCTGTCTTGGGTTTGTGTCCTTCTCTAACCTCTTTGCCTGCCCCTCTCACAGCCTTTCGCAGGGGGAGGGTATCGCCTCGGGGCTACTCCAGAGGAGGAGTCTGCTTACGTGGCGGGAGAGAGGAGACAGAGCTCCGCTCAGGATGTGAGTATCTCTGTTCTGTTTTGGAGATTTGAGGGATTTTTCTGCTACTGCTACGCAGCTTGCGAGCCCCGAAAGTTGATAGAAATTAAGAGGCCAGAAGTACAGTAAATCCTGCTTCTTGCGGGGTTTCTGAGCAGAGAATAGTAGATGCTTGGGTCTTGGGTAAGCAGATTTCTGATTAACTTTTAATTAAGAATCTGAGCATTCCATAGAAGTGTGGATTGTGAAAAATAGCATGCAAAGAGCACTGGGCAATTAACTCTTCCTTATCCATTGAAGAGGTGTGGAGCCAACAGCATCAGTGCAGGATTCCCTCATGCTTGATTTGTGAGCAAATGCCCGTGTCGGCCTTGGTGGGGGCTTGGTTTGGGCTCCTCGCCTGGCACGCTCTTGGCTCTTCGGCCATGTTTCTCAAAAAGGGGTCTGCAGTGCCACCTTCTAGGAACTGATGCATGACCCTTACATAGCTGATGCTTTGGGTTTTTCCCTCAGCCCGGAAGAACCTGGCTGGAATATTTGGTGCAGCTTGAAATTCCTCTGCCAGTTGGAAAGTTTTGTGTCTGGTTATTGTTCTTGCTAAGACGCTGCGGTGAGGCTGATTCTCGTTTGGGGGCTGCTGCAGGTGCATGTTGTACTGAAGCTCTGGAAGAGTGGATTCAGTCTGGACAGCGGAGAACTGAGGAGCTACCAGGATCCGTCCAATGCCCAGTTTCTTGATGATATCCGCAGAGGGTATGTTGTGAGAAGGGAGAGCAAGAGCAGCTGTTTTCTGAAACACAAGTGTTTGTGGAATTCGGGATGCTGAATCAATGGCACATTTCACCTGAGCTTTCTTAGAAGAGCTCGGTTCTTAATATGGAAACTGGGAGAGGGCAGACTCGAACGTTCACTTCAGATAAATGGGAAGTAGCTTTAGTTTGTGTGGGGCCTTGAGAGTTTGAAGTGAACAAAGAGACTTTCATATTTGGACTGAGAATTTCTAATGCATCACGTCATTCCAGGTGAGGGCCAGAGAAAAGTGACCTTTCGTTTGTGTCTGTTAGTGGGGAGGTGTGCATCTGCCCTGTACGTTAAGCGAGAGCTCACTGCGATTCCGGAAATTCCAGAGGCCTATGGCTGACACTTTCTCTCCAGGCTTTCCCGACTTGCTTCTTCACGCAGCTGCCTTAGGATGCTCTCTTTGCAGGGAAGTCCCGGCAGAGCTGCGCAGGTTAGCACGGGGCGGACAAGTGAACCTGGACATGGAGGATCACCGGGATGAGGAGTATGTGAAACCTAAAAGTGTCTTCAAAGCTTTTACTGGAGAAGGACAGAAGCTGGGCAGGTGAGAAGCAGGCAGCGCTGGTTTGCTATGTGCTGACACCTAAGTACTCACTTCCAGCTTGCACTGGTGTCTCCTGGTAGGAGCCCTGGCAGCTGGGCCCAGCGGGTGATAAGTTCTCTGCCTGACTCCTGGCACCCGCAGCCGGTGAGGCGTTTGGTTGTTAACAGCTCGCCTTGTGTCTCCCGTTCTCAGCACCGTGCCCCAGGTGATGGGCACCAGCTCGCCAGCCCAGCAGGCAGAGAATGAAGCCAAAGCCAGTTCTGCCATCGCTATCGATGAGTCGGAGCCCGTCACCAACATCCAAATCCGGCTTGCTGATGGTGGGCGACTGGTCCAGAAGTTTAACCACAATCACAGGTACAAACGCAAGAGGAAACACAGGTTCCTAACTGGGACGGCCTGGCTGACACGGCAAAGTGCCCAGATGGAGCAGGTGTTAAAATCCTGGCTAGCCTGCTAAAGGGAGCTCTGGGGATCCTTCTGAATGGGTGTAGAGGAATAAAATCATTGTGGGGTTTTAAGGCAGTCCTTGACTGTTGGAAGGGTAGGATTTGCTTTCCAAGTGGTGATGGATTGTGGCCAGTGGTGCTGCACGTGGGAGCTTCAGTGTTATCCATGGAACTTTCCTGGATGTCAGCTGTAAAAAATGGAATCTCTTCGAAGGGCTTTTGAAGCTGTCAGATAATTAGGAGCCTGTTTCGGTTGTTCTCTCGGTTCAGACCTTCCTATGAGGCTGTTCCCTGTGCAGAACGCAGCACCGAGGGCTGCTCTTACAGCAGCTCCGTCCCCTCGGACGAGCAAAGCTGGCTTGTGTACCCTGCTGCTTTGTTAGACTTCACTCTGAAAGTCCTTCTCACCTACCTGATCTCAGAGAGCGTGGCCATGTGTTTATACTCGTTTCTGTAAGAGAATCAAGTATGATGCAAAAAGTTACAAAACCTACTACTACAGTTGGGTGTAGGAAATAGATCCAGTGCCACTGTTGTGGCTGCTGTTGGGAGTTTGAGGTCATCTAGGTTATGCTGTGTGATAAGCTGAGTCACTCGTAGCAGCTGGTGTCCAGCAGTTTGCTAATCTGCTCATCTGGAAGAGTTCAGAAGCGTTTGATTTCAAATAGCCGCCTGACGAAGAAGTGTTCCAGGTGGGCAATGTAAAAGGACAGGTGGGCGAGAGTCTGTGCCCCGTAAAGCAGCCCGTGTCGTTGCACTGAACGGGAGCCTGCAGACGAGTAGGTTAAATCAGGGCTGGCTGGCTGCGGCCTCTCCTGTGAGCTGAAAAGCAAGGGCAGCGACTGCAGGGTTGCATGCTCTGGAAATGGAGAGTTTAGGCTGTTGCCGTGCGCTCTTGCAGGATGTTCAATAACAGGATCACCCTTGTGTGTTTAATCCCTCTGGACAGGATCCGTGACATCCGGCTCTTCATAGTAGATGCCCGGCCAGCGATGGCTGCCACCAGTTTCGTCCTCATGACGACCTTCCCAAATAAAGAGCTGACTGATGAGAACCAAACCCTGAAGGAAGCCAACCTGCTCAACGCTGTCATTGTTCAGCGGTTAACATAAAGGAACCCACCTCTGGCCACACGCCTGCCGCAGCGCGCATGCGTCGTCTCGTCCTGTGCGCGCACCTGCGCCGTGCCGCACAGGCTCGCATCTACTCGTAGCTCTGGGTTCTTAGGTCTTGGTTGGACTTTTTTCTCTTTAGTTGCATTTCCCATGGTTTTTTTTTTTTTGTGATGATCAGTGGACTTTAAAATAAAGAAACAAAACGAATCCATTTTGAAAGGAGCTGCAGCCTATTGTGCCACAGATTCTCCCACAAGAGTTCAGTTACCTCTGCGGATTGCGTTACTGCGCTCTTTAGAGGGAGGAAGGTCGGGGGAAGGGAGCTCCCAGGGAGCAGTTTCTCCATACCAATTAACTGCTCATCCTGATCTTTTTGCCCTTCCCTCTCCTCCAGGGACTGCTGCAAAGTGCTCCCTTTGTTTTCGCACATTAAATATAAACTGTACGAGAATGGTTACGCTACTGTAAAAGCATCGTAGGGGAAGTCTCTTTGAAACAGCTGTTGCTCAGTGTGGGGAAAAGTCTGATGTGTGTGTGCAGGTACAAGGTTTAACACTCTTCTTGGGCTTTTTCAGGAGAGAAGGTCCTGACTTTCCTTCCCTCAGCAGAACTCTTAGGGAGGTTCATTGCAGAGCCCCCCTGCTCTGCCTGCACTTTCTCCAGCAGTGCAGACTGCGGGTTTAATTTGCTGTATTGCATTTCTCTGAGGAACCCTGTTGCTGACTTTTTCTTTCCAAAGAAGGTACAAAGCTGAATCAGCTTGAAGTGACTGAAAGTGAAAGGCACACAGAGTTTATCTTCCTGGAAAGGAAGTTTTGTTTTGAGAGGTGAATTATTGAGATGATGGAAACAGCTCAGGTGGAAAAACTCATGGCTGTAGTACCCTTTGATTTATTTCCTCTCCTCTGCTGAGGACTGGCATAACTGAACACCTGGAGTTCTCCAGCTTTGGTCTGTTCTGCTGTTTGTGTTTTGGGCTCAGGTCTCCGTGTCTGTCTTTCCTTTGAACAGAATCCTGCGGGTGAATTTGTTGTGCCTAGAAGTGAGGGACTGGTAGTGCTGGTGTAGCAGCACGCGTACGGGTTGCCATCTAGCGTGCCACGGCACTTTGCACCGACCCACAGCGTGCTCCCTACCCTGGCCCTGGGCTTCAGGGCAGAACTCCAGAGCTGTCCTGAACCGTGGGCCTCCAGACATCGGCTAACTGGGAGCCACGCTGCAACCAGTGCTGTCCCTTTGGGAGAGGCTGGGTTGTTGCTGTACGAAGGGCTGGAGCGTGCTGCCTGCTTCCTGCCTTAGTCACGCTGGAGCCTCGTGGCTGCTGTGCTGTAAGTCCACCCCCCTCCGCGCTGAAGCTTCCAGGTCCTCACCTGGATTCCAGCAGCGAAGGAGCTGCAGGGACGTGCAGGCTGGGGGAGGCCAGCAGGTTGGACAGGTTCAGCGTGAGAAACCCCCTTGGCTGCCTGTGTGAACACAGAGCTGCGGGAGTAGACACCAGACCTCAGCAAGGGCATTTTTACAACCGTTTCTCAACTGAGAGCTGGATTAACTTACATTTTTCATTACTAAATGGATATATAATGTGCGTAACAGCAGATTTGTAAATTATTGTGAAAATTGCCATTAAAAGCCCGCAAAATAGGAAAACAGTGTTTGACCCTTTCTAATCACGGCTGCCTGTTCTCGTATTTTGGGTGGTGCGCATGCGGGTGTCGGCTCTTGCCGCTCCAGGTTGCCCTGCCAGCAGGCTTCCCAGTGCTGAGCTGCCTTCAGCTAAGTGAGATTTAAAATCTCAGCAGCATTTTTAAAGTAGTTTTTTCAGGTGAACTTGAGGTTTGCCTGCATGAAACATGACCACTTAGTCATCAGTGTGAACCAGTACAGAGAGAATTCCAAACGGGAATTTCCCTCTGAGGTAAATATAGTCATAGCTGCCTTGTGGGAAGTCACTCATTTTTAATTGTTTGTTGGAGGAATTCTTGTGTCCTGATCTTCTCCATGTGTCATTTTGGGGACCTGGGACTTCTCCCAGAGTGCTGGACAGGATGCACCCCTAGAGCCAGACACAAAGTTTATCTAACAGGAGTAGTACAAATTGTGTGTCCTGCTTCGGCCTCGGTTAGCTGGAGGGATCCGAGGACTGAGGTCGTGACTGGTGTCTGTGGCTGGATGAGCTGGCCACGTTGGTTCCCCCAAATTAAATGAGGGTTGGCAGCTAGACAGCGACTCCCCTAGCTGCCCACCCCAAGGATTTTGTTGGGTAGATTCTGCTCAGCCATGGCAAGTTTCACGTCCAGGTTTCCTCTCCGCTCTCTCCTTGCCAGTGGGACAGAAACGTGCTAAATTCAGAGGGCTTGGAGATGTTTCTCTGCCAAGAAAAGGGAATTTTCCTCCTGAGCCGGAGGGTGGCAGTGCTGCAGAGAAGCCGCTCTCCACCTCGAAGGCTTCTGCTGAGCAACTCCACCAGCTCCGCGCTGCCTGCGAGGAGCGGCGCCTTGTGCTCCTGCATCTGCAAGCCGCTCTGGGACGCCGCTGCGCACTCCTCCTTCCTCTGGTTTTGGTTTTTTGTAAGTAAGCAGCCCTTATCTCCTGGGGAGCAGGATCTGCTCTGCCCTGCCGCCAGGCTATCTGAAGCGTGCGCGAGCGGAGCGGTGGCGTGGTGTTAGCAACCAAGATAGGCCTGTCTTCTCCCAAAGCTGAGAAAAGAGCCCGGAGAACGAGCTGGAAGCAGCGTACGCGCAGTCTCCTGAATTAAACTGTCTCCTTCTGTGAGCTGGTGAAATGTTTCACTATAAGATAAGCTATAAAGCAAAAATGACAGCCAGGCTAATTAACAGGGAAAGGATAATATACCATAATGGAAAAAGAGAGGTGGTGAAAGAGCTTGATTTTGTAAAGAAAATCACCTTCGCTGTCACTTGCGCAGCTCTTTGGTGTTCGACATGCTCCTGCAGGAAGGTAAACGCTCGTTTCTGAGGCCCCTGTAGTTTCTGATGGTTGTTAGCGAGTTTATTTGACTTTCTCTGTAGTACAATCTTCTTGTATCGTTCCACTTCGTTTGCCTAACAGAGTCTTGGGACGAGACTGGGCTTTTCCAAGACTGACGCTTCTGCCTGTGGAAAAAGTGTCTTTTCCTCCTCTGCGCAGAATTGTTTCCCTTTAAAATTTGTATTTTTTTCTCTGATTACTCCTTCCAAAAGGAAGCCTTGCCTGTCTTTCTGGTCTTTCACTCTGGTGTTGAGGCAGTGCTCCAGGTCTCATGTGAAAGCTCGCTTCTTTTCAACTTTGTGTGATATGACACAGCCCAGTTTTACACCTGTGCTCTCCTGTCTGGGGCTGTTGTCTTTCACTGTCTCTGAATTTTTTCCGAGTGCTGTATTTAGTTTTCCCTTTCTCAGACTGGTAATTGTAGGACTTCCTTGATTTTTTTTTTTCCTTCGTACAGAGTTCATTGTTTCCTCTTCTTCCTTTTCACATATCCTTTTTGCTAAGACTTAGTTCCTGTGTTTTCTGATAGCATTTCCCCACAAAATTCCAATTTGCACCATTTCCTAGGAACTTTACCTCCTTTCTGTAACGCTGCTTTTGCCATGAGATGTTTCCTGGTCCATGCTGCCTGCATGGTCTGTTCCTGTTCTTCAGAAGTCCGGTCAGGAGGTTTTTCCTTTGAAAGCAGCACTGCTGTACAGATCCTTTGTTATCCAGAAAAAGGGCCATGAGTTGATGTCTCTTCTGACTCTGTAGTTACAGCGGAAAACTGGCCTGGGAGATTGGTGTCATAGTCCCATAAAACGAGATGCTTATGGCTTTCTTCGAAGCCCGCCATCACAAGGGGAGGACCTGTGGTATCTGCGTTAATCCTTGGGCGGGAGCTGCTGTCCGCTCAGGAATTTGCTGCTCTGGGTAAGCCTGTGTGAAGAACTGTTGGTTTGTCAAAGCCAGAGAGTACGACTCCCTTACTGCTTCTGAACGGTCTCGTTTCTGTTGGTGAACCAGAATGTTTATAGATGAGATGGGTAATTTTAAATGACAGATTTAATTTAGCAACAAAGTTGTGGGTTTCCATGGGTGTTGGTACGGCAAACACCTGCCATCATCCGTGAAACGGCATCTGACGGTCACACCAGGCCGAGCTGGGAGCCGGCGCCTGCAGTTCTCGGCTGTGCCTGCTGCCAGCGGCGCTTTCCTGGCCACCCTGCTGAAAGAAAAGCCGTAAGCTCCTGGCACGCTTCGAGACTCAGACCAGCCGTCTCCGAGCTGCGTGCTTCCATACCTGTCCCCAGGCGCAGTGGCAATGAACGTCCGCTTCGGTGCTCTGCCTAGCGTGAAGGGAATTAGCCATGGCACGCACGCTCGCTTGCTGAGTCGTGCAGAGCTGCCTCTTCTCACCTGCAGCCCTTGTTAACGGGGTATGACCGCCCTGCCAGCTTTTGTGGTGTGTGTTAGGCAGTTTCACTTGACTTTAGGAAGGAGAAAAGCCTTCCAGTAGTTGGTGTCTGCTGAGAGTTCAGCTTCACGTCTCCTGGCTCTGGTAAATAATGCACGTGCTGTACCACGTGGCATAAACACGCACGGCAGGCACGATGGCGGTGAGCGGCTCTGGGAGCTGGTGGAGTGTGTGTCACTGCAGACTGCTTGGGGATTTTCATCGCTGGCTGCTGCCGAAGGGCGAACTGGGCTCCTACGGCAATGCCGATGGAAGAAGTAAGCAGACACACGCTGTCTAAACCAAGGGAGCTGCTTACTGCAGCTGCTGGCCAGGTGATCAGGCTGGCTGTTGGCAGGGATCCTGCGGAGTTCCACAGAAACAGGAAGAGAAATCCTTTCTAGATACCCGTTAGCAGAAGTTTTTCCAAATGAGTCCCATGTTTCCCAATTACACACTTCTACAGAGAGCAGTGTAATACTAATTGTGCAACAGGCCCACATCTTTGGCAGCTGAACAGCTCCTGCGTCTGTCAAGCACCTCTCGATTTACTGTTTTATCATTTTCTGACTTATTCACTGCATTCCTAAATGCTTTTCTTATTTGCTGTTCTGTCTTGTCTGCACGGAGCCGGCCTGTCCCAGCACTGGGAGTTCCTGAATAAATTCCAGATGTTCGTATTTACTCAGGTACGTTTTGTGACTCCTCATTAAATTAACTCTTTATTGCCATACGGGACCTACAGTGGCAACGGCCCTTCCTCGTCCATCTTGGTGGCTGCTGAAGTCACGGCTCCCGTTGCACCGAGAGAAGGCAGCTGTGCCGCGGGGAACACGAGAGCCACTGGCTGTGCTTGGAGCAGTCGAGGGGTAAACCTTCGCAGGGCTTGCTAGTGGAATATATCCAAATGCTGCCGCGTGCTTCTGTGCCAAAAAAATTCCCATTTGCTGGCTTTAGACGACTTTTTCTTTTTTTTTTTTTTTCAATGGGGCTCCCTTACCTGAGCAGCCCATCTCTAGGTCACAGCGCCCTGAGTAAAGCTGTTCTGCTGGCACGGCGGGGACCGGAGCTGTTTGTCACACGTTCCCGGGCCCTGGGCTGCCTTGAGAGATAAGATCTTACGCTCCTGCGGTGGAGAAGGGGGTTCTGGGGACGGGACCTTTCCTTTGCAGTGAGTAATACTCCAACATGACCTTGTTTCTTAAACTGCAGAGCTTTGGCTTCTCTGAGCCTTTTCCTGAGGACTTGTGCAACAGAAAAGTGGGTGTAGCTGCAGCGCTGCTGAGTTCTTGCTCTGTTCCTTCAAAACCGATTTCTAAGCAGCTGGTAGCAAAAAATCAGCATGGGGATGGAGGCATCGTCCTTTCGCCCCAGCCCCTCGGTGCGCGCGGTGTACTGCGAGCTGGTTTGGTGAGGTTTTGGGCCTTGGCACACGGTGTTGTTAGAAAGCTCATTACCAGCAGCAAGCAGCCCAGTGCATAGCAGCAATTAGCAGTGAGATTGGTGATCTTCACCGAAATTTACCTTTCCAGCACCAAGCCGAAACCTGCTCTCACGCAGAGGGGCTGAGGGCTCCCGGTGCTGCACTAGCAATCGTGACATCGTGTCTAGACCCAACGGGTGATGCTGTTGTCTGTAGGGCACCAAGGAACACGACAAAAGGCTTTGGGAAGATCTGAGCAGAGCAGAAATAAAGCTTTTTGTGTTGAAGATAATTATGCACTGAACGAGCCAGGGAGCGAGAGCCGCACAGCTGGTCTGGGAGGTAACTGCTGGTCACCCGTTGGCTTTCTAGTACGCGAGCGGCAAACGCAGCTGTTTGTACCTGGAGAGCAAAGGAGTGCCAGAGAGCCAGCGGGTTAAGTGCTGAGTACCATTTCCAAAGGTACCTTGTGTCTGTCCAAACGGAATTGTGTGTGGCGAGTGGGTACAAAATGGCCTAGGACAAAAAAATAAAAATCAGGGATTTATATTTCCTTTTGAGCTTCCCCTTTCCTCTTGGGTGGGGAGAGATGTACTTTGCTTTCTTATAGAAACGCCTGCTTAGACATGCTGGGGGGAGACAGGAATTCATCTCCCACTGCACTGGCTGTGGTCCAGTGTGAGTGATTGGTATTTGTTACTGGGGATGTCAGTGAAATAGCAGTGAAGAGAGATGCTGCTGACTCACTTGTGCTGTGGCTTATTAACCAACTCAGCCTGAAAAATTGGAGTTTTTTAGATTAACCCCTGCTGGACAAGGCAAGGCTGAGCTGAAGATAACATGTTTTTCTAGCAGCGTTGTGATGAACCTTGCAGAATGGGTGCTTGCGTTCCTCGTGGGTACGGGTGGTGGGGCAGAGACAGTAACGTGGATTTAACGCTCCTGCTGCCTCTTTTAACCTGAGAGGAGAGCAGGGTTTGTCTGTGTTCTTCTGCCCTGGCTGGTGCACGTAAGTTCAGTCTTGGAGACTGAGTTTGCTTTATCTGGAGAAGCCTGTTTTTAAAGAGCTGCTTGATGAGACTAGACGTGCCAAACAAACGATTAACGGGCAGAGCGGCGGTGCGATCCCTTTCCTGCCAACCCTTTGCTGTGTGCCTTCTGTCCTCTGAAGCCGATTTCTTCCTCTGCCTTGGCTTTGCCAAGGGCTTGTAACGGCGACTGGCTGCGTGCTGCGAGCACCGCTGCCTTGGGAACTCGGCTGCTCCCACACAGCCAGCGCTGAGTAACTGGGCTCCTACCGCTCATAATGTAGGAGTAATTTTTGGTTTGCGCTACCGAGACTGCTGGGGTCCGTGGGTGATGAAGGGTCTGTGAAAGGGGACCACAAAGAGCACATTTTTGTCATCAGGCTAAAACGTACTGTGTGGGGTCTGCATTGCTGTGGGAGATCTCTCAGGAGCTCACAGACTGAAAGAGGTTGGTAATTGCAGATCTCACTTCACAGAGAAAGGAAAATGTACCCTATGCCTCCTGCTCTCCGTGACGTTGTGCTGGGCTAGGGCAGTGCCAACACCTTGCACACATTAAGGAGAGGGCAAAGCAACGGGCCAGGGGGTTTCCACAGCCCTGAATAAGGAGCCAGAGCTGAGCTCCAGGTCTTCCTGGACAGCTTGGGAGAGAGGGGTTTGTCAGGGAGTGACCCGGGGCAAGAACCTGCCTGCTCCCGCTGCCCTCTCCCGGGCTGCTCCAGCCAACTCCAGTTGCCCGCGCTGGGTTTCGCATGCTGGATCTTTGCAGCTGGTGGTTGCTGGTGCTGATGCAGGAGTCTTGGGTGGCTCGAGCGTGTTCCTGCAGTGGTCTGGAGCTTCAGCAAAGGACTTCTCCACACTCCCAGGATGTCGGTGTGGCAGCAGCCCCAGGATGGAGAGGAAGTGCTGGACCCAGCTTGACCTTTGAAAAGCACTGGATTTTTCCACATGACTGCAGAGAGCATGGGAGCTACTGCCCCAAATACATACTGCACTGTGAGCCCTGCTTCTGTGGGCTGGGTGTGGCCATGCTCCTCCTTCAGGGTCGGTCACTTCCTGATGGAGAGATCTGCCCTGCAGATATGGTATTTTCACTTGTCAAATCTCCATCCAGCTCTGATTTGCGCAAGCGGTGCATTCTTTGACATATGAAGCAACTTTTTCCTCACCCTGCGTGAGGACGCTTCTGCTTCCGTGCCACATACTGCTGAGGACACGGTTGTGTCTGCAGTCATGCTTCCAGATGGTCATGAAGGTGCTGAGCTGCCCAGGTTAACTCAGGAAGGAGCTGTCCCTCAGCTGGTCTGCAGAGAGGTAAGATCAATGTCCCAGGGTGTTGCTGTGTCACACACAGAAATGCATTTCACACGTGCGTGCTGCCCCTTGCGAGCGCGCACACCCACGCAGAGCCTACCCGGATCGAGCAGCCGCAGGCTGTGGGGGTGTTTCGAAGTGTTTATGACTCAAGCTGGAGAACACATTGTTAAAGCACGGCTCTGCGTTTTGTTGTAGCTGTGAAATGGGCAGAGACGTGCAGAGCGCTGTCCTACCTGCTGAGAGCATAAAGGGAACAAAAGCTGCCACAAAACCCTACAGCTGAGAGGAATGCCTTTGTTATTTTAGAAAGAGAACTGCTGTGGAACCGTGATGTGGTATGAGTAAGTGCTCCTCAGCGGTGGTGCAAGCCTGGTGCTTCAGCCATCCCTGCAGGACAAGGCTGGTCTGCAATTGGAAATACAAGGGACTTAACTCTCGCTGTGTGCTGCAAAAAGTAAACTGGGACCAGGAGCTGAGAGGCATCAGCAGGCTGCTTGAGGTTGCCTAGCACGGGGAAGGCAGGCGCTCTGCTCCCCTGGGCACAGCAGTGTCCGTGCCTTTTCCATGGTGTGGGCGGTGGAGGAGCTCTTGCTAATGGCTGCACAAAGGAAAGGCGTTTGGTGCCTTCTGGAATGCTGTGTTTTGAGATTGTGCCTGTGTTTTCAGAAGCTGCTCCCTGTACCGTTACAACGAAGGTCTGTCACCCTTCCGGGTGGCTGTCAGCTCGGCTGACATCAGCGGCACAGCAAGCCTGCTCCATCCCCAGGCTGGGGAACCAGCAGGTTGTTCCCTCACCCCACGAGGGATGAGGGCAAGTGGGAATTTGAAGTGATCCCTGACTTGGTTTCCCTGTTACCCGGCTGTCAATGGGACCCTGAAGCCTGTCCCTCAGCCCAGCCTCCTGCACAGCTGCCTCTGCGCCAAGCATTCATCCCTCCTCACTCCGCTCTGCTGCAGAGCTCTTACTGGGGGAGCTCGCAGCCTTTGACAGCCGTGTCTGGACCAGGCCTGTCTCCTGGGACGGCCATCTGCCCTGCGTGAGCAAGGGAGCCTTCCGCATCTTTTCAGAAAGGGCTCTGTATTTTTTGGGTGTGGGGCAGGACCCTGCCTGCCGCACTCTGCGCTGCGCTGGAGCTGCTCGGTGATTGGGAAAGCCGAAATGTGGTGTAGACCAGGAACAAGATGCTGACAAACGTGTTAGTGCTGAGCTTCATCCAAGGCAGCTTGTGCTGCGGTGGGAGGTCAGCATCCACACTGCGACCCCACTGCTGCTCGCCCTGCCCCAACAGAAATGGCCTCGAGCAATGGCCTGCTCGTAGGAAGCCGAGCTGCGGCCACGCGCGGCTTCAGCCAGGTGGAAAGCCGAGCCCGGACGGGCTGTCTGCTCTCTGTGTCTGTCCCTGTGTTCTGCAGGACACTCCCGGTCCTGTGTGATGCAGAGGTGTATCTTGCTAGACAGCAACTTCATTTTGGGGCTGGGAGGTACTCCGTGCTGTAGGTTGCCTCTGGGAATTTGCCAGATGCTTGAGGCTTGGTACGTATTTACTGAAGCGAACCACATCCAAATAAAACAGAGGCTTTGCCATCAGCCCTTTTCCTGCGCGCTGAAACGGCCCTTGTGCTCTCCCTGTTGATCTATGGAAGTCCTCTGGGCTTTGGCCTCCGCAGTCTCTCTCCTCGGGCTGCCGCCATTGCAGTCACTTCAGGCCTGATGCAATTTGTACTTTTTAATATTAAAGAACTTGAACAACTGGATTCTGGGTCAAAAGAAGAGGAAAGGCCAAAGTTAGAGCAGCCTGGCAGATAGCTCTGTGTCTGGCGTTAGATACGTATCTCCCTTACATTAGCAGCCTGGGATCTCATGCAGACATGCCTCCGAGGAGAATCGAGGCGGAACACCAGGAATGTGGCCCTGGTGACAAGACAAGCAAATGAGACAGATGGCCGCTGAGCAGTTCCTGGCTTGGGCCTTTGGCTGGTGGAGGAGTGGGTGCGGAGGAGCAAGGAGAGGGGCTGTCGGTGTGCCCAGCCCCTCGGCGCGGCTCTGCAAAAGACCCTGAAGGTTTATGGAAAAACACGAAACGCGGACGAGCAGGAGCTCAGGAGCCAGGCCGCTGCCCCGGGGCAGGTTGCGTGTAGGAAGCCCTGCGTCCTGACCTGCCAAAACTACCAGCAGATGGGGAAGCACCCTACAGCACTCCACCTGCCACGTCCACCTTGCTTGTGAGGGTCAGGTGGACTGATGTCCAGGCAAAGGACAGGTATGTGTGTCTGGAGTGGGCGTGGGGGGTTATGACACGACTCGGGGTTTAAATCCGTTGGAGAAGCCAGCGGATGGGACGAGCAGTGGCTGGAGGCCAGCTGTCAGCCAGAGGTACGTGTTATTTCTCAGGTGGGCTTGTTCCCTCGGCTGCAGGAGAAGCCAGGACTGCCGCTCTGCAGAAAGGTTTGCTATGCCGTGGGGGGCGTTCCCTACCAGATGACAGGCAACGCCCTTGGGTTCTTCCTCCAGATCTTCCTGTTGGACGTTGTGCAGGTGAGCAGCCGCGTGAGACGGGGTTATCTGCAAAGGGGCTCGGGATAAGCTCAGCAGTCTGGGGCAAGGGTGGAGTTCAGTGGGTGGCCAAAGCCCTTGGAAATGCTCATCAGAATTCAAACTGGATCAAAATTGTATGGTGTAAATATTGGTGGTGGGCATGCAGGAGACGTTTCCAGGCCATTTCAATGCTCAGAGTGTCTCTGGGGGCTGCAGATGAAATGTTGGCTAGAGTGAGCTGCATTGCGCTGCCTGCTCGCAGCTTTTCGCCAGGACTTCTTTCCCTTTTGAGCCGTGGTTTCCATTTTCCTCCAGCTGGAGCCATTCCATGCCTCTTTGATCATTTTCCTTGGAAGAGCCTGGGATGCAGTTACTGACCCTGCTGTGGGCTTCCTGGTCAGCAAGAGCCCGAGGAGAAAATATGGAAAGCTGATCCCTTGGTGAGTGTCTGGGCTGGAGCCTCAGACGAGTCTTTGCCGGGCTCAAATTCCTTCAGTGCTAGCGCAAGGAGGTAACTGGGATGCCTCACTGGGAGTTTAATGTGATTGCGGCTTACAGAGAATTACAAAACCTTAACGTCATGAGGGCACTAAAGGGTAACTTGCAGAGGGGTCCATGTGTCGTGGCAATGGAAGAGGTGGAATGTTCGGCAAACTTGTACGAGGTCTGACGTTTTCAAGGCTTTCAGGGGTTCAGTGCTCTGAGAGTCCTGTGTGGTGGCACGTACAGAGTTTGGTAGTCAGCTGTGCCAGGAGCTCTCCATCAGGCTCTAACCACGGGCAGATCTTGCACGCAGAGCATTACTGGTGTCCCCAAGGTTCTGCTGCAGGGCAAGGACTTGAAGTAGTTAAGCAAGAGAATAAGAAATGTTGGGCACTACTTTTTCTCTCAGTGTTTGTATTTGGCCCTCCCTAGGCTGAGTGGTGGACACTCACTTGAGCAAAGCTGCTTCCTGTCGCAGATCTTAATCTCGCAGTAGCTGGGCTGTGGTTTGGAAGGTGGGGAAGAGGCTGTGCTGTGTGGCTCAGAATGTGCAGTGAGAAGTGTGACTGCCTTCTCAGAGGGCTGCGTCTGACCAGCTCTGCTTCCTCCCCAGGATCGCATGCTCCATGCCGTTCGGGGTGCTCTCCTACTGCATGATGTGGTCCACCCTCTCGGATGCCACCCCCACCTCCCTGAAATTCCTGTGGCACCTGTTCACGTACAGCTTCTTCCAGACTTGCATGACTGTAAGGAACACGGTGCCTGGGGCTGACCATCTTACACATCATCCTAAACTGCAAGGGACGGGGACACGCTCAGCTGGGGAGTCCCAGCCCCAGTCTCTCCAGCAAGGGACCTGGAGTGGAATCTGGGAGAGATTTAGCTGGGGAGCGGTGAGGGATGCGGGATGGCGCAGAGCACGCCTGCAGGGATGGAGAGATGAGTGGTGCCATTTAATGCTGGGGATTCAGCCGTATGCCTGTGTACGGCGATGTGAACTTCTCCGTCATTGGTTTGTGGGAACAGAGCAAATCTCAGAAGAGGGTGAAAAGTGCAGGGGTGACACAGAAGGCAGATTAGCTGCTGTGCGTTGAGATGAGGGGAGTCACGGCCAGGGAAGCAGCAGCCGGAGCTGTGTTTGAACTGTGCTCTCCCTAGTGCCACCACGTGCCGTACTCTTCCCTGACAATGTTCCTGGGAGGAACCCAGAGGGACCGTGACTCAGCCACTGCCTACAGTAAGTGTCTGTGCCCCTGCAACCCCGCTCTGCCTGCGTTCCTGGGAGACCCTCCCCAGAGGAGAGGTCAGTAAGTTCCTCTGGCTTTGATCGGGCTGCAGAGTGGATGGGGTAAAGCAGGGATGTGGACGAGACCAGCGTCATCTTCGGCAAAGAATCTACCTGTAGAAACATTTCTTAGATCTGTATCATCCCTAGGGAAACCAGGACCCAGATTTTTTGGTTCCAAACATTAGAGTATTTCTGCTGGAGCCAAAGGAAAAAATCAGAGCAGGTAGAAACAGCAAGTCTCTTCTGCAGGAGCTCTGGATGTTGGTGCCTCCAATTCCATTCCCAAAGCTGGTCCCCTGCCTGGTCTGAGGGATGTGTCCCATCAGCCAGGGAGTGGGACTGAGGCTTCTCTCCTGGTTGTCCTGGCAGGAATGGGGGTGGAGGTGTTCAGCACACTCCTCGGGTCAGGGATCCAGGGACAGATTGTAGGCCGTTACCATGCCCACATGACGAGCGGCTGTCACGTGTCGAACGAGACCCTGCGCAACACCAGCACCTACAGCCTCACGGACGCTCTGGAGAACATGGTAAGGGCTGGCCTCTCTGGGGCAGGCGCTGCTGGCCGGGCTCTGCGTGGTACCCATCCCGTCACTGTGCACTGGCTCTTGTTTTCCAGCGTAGGGCCTATGTATTTGCATCCCTGGTCCTGGGCTCAATCTATATCCTGTCCTGTCTGATTATCATCCTTGGAGTCAGGGAGCAGCCTGGTAAGCTCCGTTTAGATGCAATTTGGAGGGTGCCCAGTGGCACCAGGTGGTGAGGATGGGGTTGCAGAGGAAGATGTGAGGCAGAGGGAGCTGGGTGCATATAGAGGGGATGGCTCTCTGGGTGTGCACAACATACATGGCTACAGAGACCCTCCTCAGCTTGCGCTGGCAGCGACTTGCTCCCGCGGAGAGGGGAGATGCTGCGGAGGAAGGAAGGCTCTGGCTGCCTGGGAGCTGCCGTGGGCCTGGGACAGGGTCTGCAGCTCGCTGCTTCACGCTGAGCGGGTCTGGCCAACGCTCCGCCTGTGGAGCTGCGCAGGCCAGCCCCAGCGCGCAGGGCAGAGGCAAAATCCTACCTGTAGCCGACACCACGGCTCTCATCTCTGCATCTCCCACCCCATCGCGCTTGCTCTGGCACCTCCAGTGCCAGCCCTGCTGTCTCTCCTCTCAGGGCCCCTCAGCCCCCTGGGGAAGGTTGAGCTGCCCTTCACCAGCTGCCTGAGGATGATAATGGGACACAAGCCCTACATCCAGCTGCTCTGTGGCTTCCTTTTTGCATCCCTGGCCTTCCAGGTGCGAGACCTGCTGTGGTAGGAGAACCTGGGGGATGAGATGTCTGGGCAACATATCCAGCCAGCGAACTCGGGACCCCCAGCCACAAACATCTCCATGTTGCTTTCCCAGATCACACAGGGGATCTTTGCCTTTTTCTGTACTCACGCTGCAGGGTTGGCAGGGAAGTTCCAGCATTTAGTGCTTATCATGTTGGTAAGTGAGCCCCAGGCACACCTTCCTGGTGGAGGGGCTGATCCCTGGGCCACCCCAGCCCTCGAGCTCGGGCAGCTCAGCCTCCTGGAGTCACGCGCTGCTGCTTCTGCCCATCGGCAAGGACGTCACCCAGGCAGAGACGGGGGGGCACTGCTGAGACTCTCCTTTGGTTCTCTCCTTAGGTCACAGCTTCCCTCTCTGTTCCCTTTTGGCAGCGGTTTCTGGGCCGATTTGGGAAGAAAACAGCAGCGTCACTGGGCCTGGCAGTGAGTTTGCCCACGGTTGTGGCTGTGGACTGAGAAGCCCTGTGAGGGGACAGCCTTGCCCCCAGCCGCTCATGGTGTCTGGGGAGAAGAGGTGGCTGGGGGCTAAGGGGGGCCCTGAGCACAGTGTCCCCTGCACTGCAGGTGACCCGGAACAAGCCGGTAGTTGATGGCTCTGCACGTCCCTCTCTCTAGCCACTGCTGGTGGCTTCGCAGAGCTTCGCAGTAAGGTGCAGGGAAGCTGAGGGACTGTCTCTGGGATGGCGGGGAAATGATTTTATTTTTTTTCGATATCACCCACCCAAGCGCTCGGGCTCTGGGGCTGCAGATCTGGTGAGCTGCGCTGCACAGGGGACA
The DNA here is from genome assembly GCA_009806455.1 of Tetrax tetrax. Lineage (NCBI taxonomy): Eukaryota > Metazoa > Chordata > Aves > Otidiformes > Otididae > Tetrax > Tetrax tetrax. The sequence goes on from WHYT01014563.1 coordinate 37,184, forward strand.
GGAGCAGTTCTGTTTAGGAAATCTGTGGGGAAGGGGGGAGCGTGGCCTTTGGGCAGATGGGTGCAAGCTGGCTGTGAGCAGCAGAAAGGGCCCATTGCGCTTTGGTTTCTCTTCCTCTCACTGCTGCAGCTGATCATCCCGGCCCTGGTAGCCACCACCCAGGTGATGCACAACTTCCCAGCCTTCATCTTCCTGGTGATCCTGGCAGGCTGCAGCATGGCGGTGCTCTACCTTTTACCATGGTGAGCAGAGGCACCTCCCAGCCGCATGTCAGGCAGAAAGGTGGGGAAGGTTTTGGGGAAAGCACCACTCAGGATGCGCCAAGGCTGCCTGTTTGCTCAATACAGCGGCTTTTGGACTGCAGAGGGACACGTGGAGCTGGGACTGGGAGGGATGTGGATGTGATCCACGGTCCCGCAGCAGCATCGTTCAGTCTGCGTTCGGGTTCAGCAGCAAGATGCCGGCCATTGCGCAAGGTGCTGTTTTTCTTCTCTTTTTCTGAAGCAGCTGCCTCACACTCTCCATAAGATGCTCTCTGCCCAAGGCAAAGGACAGGCACAAAACTGTCTCTGGAGTGGAGTTCTGCAAGGGGTTTCTGTCTCTCTCTGCTTGGGGAGGCCTGGAGCGGCTGCAGCTGAGTTCAGCTGGTGTGGGTGTCACCAACACGTCTGTGGGGCTGTCTGTCCCCAGGTCCATGCTGCCAGATACAGTGGACGACTTCATGCTGAGGAACCCCGGCTCCCTCAACCTGGAGGCTCTCTTCTACTCGTTTTACATCTTCTTCAACAAGTTTGCAGGAGGCCTTGCTGTGGGAATATCGACACTGAGTTTACAGTAAGGCCCGAGCGCGACCTCCCCTGCTTTGTCAGCCCAGCACAGGCACTTTCCATTGCTGTTTTCTAGAGTGTCGCTAAGAGATGCTGGAATGAGTCACAGGGGTATCCAAATTTATCTTTCCAACATCTACTGGGAGTAAGAGGAGCGGAAAGGAGTGGGAATTCCCCCAAACTGAGCCTTTGATACCAGACTTTAGAGAAGAGTGACAAAGGTGCCTGCTTGCCTTTCTGGGGTGGCCCCGTGGGGCTGGGGGAAGGAAAATGGTTCTGCTCTTCAGTTTTGCAGGTTACCGTGCTGGAGACTGCACCTACAACCCCTCCGTCATCCTCACCCTGCAGCTTCTCATGGCCCCGGTCCCAATCAGCCTGCTGCTCGTTGCCATAATAATCTTCTGCCTCCATCCCATCCACGAGGAAAGGAGGAAACAGATGAGATTGGAGATGGAGGCAATGGGGTAAATTGGAGCTCCCCGAAGGAGTCGGGTCACGTAGCACTGATCTGGGGTCTGCCTTAGTCCTAGCCCAACACAGAAAAGCTGTACAGGAAGGGACTGCGTGTGTCCAGTCCAGCTCCCCATGGTTGGGCTACGATCCTCTCCAGGGGCGGAAGGGGGCATTTCCCAAAGGGCTTGGGAATATTTGGGGGGTTGCTGACTTCACGCTGGGTTTCATGAGCGCTCGTGGGCCTTTTAACAGGCACCAGGTACAGCACGGCAGCAGAGAGTAAACCCAAGGCTGAAGTGGTGAGTTCATCGGGAAGGACACGGATTTGCTGCGCTGTCAGGATGTGCTGCTGGCAGGGAAAGTCATTGCTTCCTGTTGTTTCCTGTTCGCTGTCCCAAAGGCCTGTTTTGTATCCTGACCCCCTCCCTCTCCCAGCTGGCGGGTGCAGGACAGGGAGGGGGGTCCTGCTGCAGCCCCAGCCCTGCCACCTCACCAGAGCTGCTTTCTGCAGGGCTTGGCCTCGCCGGTCTGTTGGCAGGCCCCGACAGATTTGGGCAAGGCAGATCCACACTTTCCTCTTGGGAGAGACTGCGGTGCCGGGGAGGAAGGGCCCTCGCCAGCCCGGAGCGGTGCGCTCACGCGCTGGGGCACAGAGGTGTCACTTAACCTTGTGGGAAAGCGTGCACAAAGAACACAGCGATTGTGTTTGAGAGGAAACTCTTTTTGACCGGTTTTTAGGAAAAATACTGCTGAGACAGTGCACGTCTTTGTGCTTAGGCTGCCCTTTCACAGGGAAGGGTTTAGAATTTCTTTGAACAAGGGTGAAGCTCAAGCCAGCGGTGTTTTAAAGCAGGATACCTGGCAGCAGGGTGGCGAAGCCAGCTCTGTCCATCCGCATGGGCCTTGTTGGCTGAATCACTTCTGGGGCATCAGGAGCTTCTCGGCGCAAGGGGCTGCAGGAATGGGCTGCACTGCCTCCGGTCAGGCAGCTGGAGGGGTTTCTGGCAGCTTGTCCTGCTTTTTGCCAGGTTGGGAGGTTATGGCAGAAGTGTCAAATACGTGTCAAGAAGAGCTGAGTCGCTTTTAAATTGTAGCCCATTGCTGGATCTCCCACAGCAGCATCATGTGAGAGCTGCTTGGCACCCCCACGTCTCTCCTGGCAACAGGGAAGGGGGCAGCGGCGGGGAGAGAGGAGGAATCAGCTATTTCGTGGCTGGTGGTGCTGAGCTGCGCTCAGCCTTGTGCAGAGGCAGAGCGTGAGGCTGGTTATTTTTAGGGCTAGGGCTGTATCTGACCGTTGGTTGACCTTGCAGCTCTCCAGTCTGGTGCACACTGGCAGGATCTGAGCAAATTGCTCCCCAGTTGTGCACTGAATTAATTTGAAGCCTTAAGTCTTGTGCAACCTTGCGATCAGTGGGGGAGATTGTGTTTGAGAGCTGCGTCAGAGCACCTGCAGGATCGTTACAGCAGGCCGGATTCAGAAGGTTCTCAGATGCACAAAGGGGCTCCTTTTTTCCTCTTTTTTTTTTTTTTTTTTTTTTTTTTTTTTTTTTTTTTTTTTTTTTTTTTTT
>WHYT01014564.1:13812-144766 GCA_009806455.1 Tetrax tetrax
GATATGCCTCAAACAGCCCTGAAAACGGTTGAAATTTGCTTTCTTGCTAATAACGGTGCTTCCCATTCGCTGTGCTGCTGCCTCAGTGGCTTGCGAGTGGCTGTGGATCTTCCTCAGCCCAGGTTGATTCAGTGTGAAGACTGAAGCTGGCACGGGATAATGAACACCAAGTCCTGCTGTGAATGACTTCAGTGAGATGGAATAAAAAAAAAGGGGGCTTAGCTGGTGCTCCCTTCATCTCGTTGCTGCAGAGCCCAGCACCCGTACACCCCTCTCCTCCCCTTGCTCCTTGGCAACCTGCAGATGAGGACCTGGCATCCATACCTTCTTTGAACCTGTTGTTACAGCCGTGAGGATAACCAGGGTTGAGAGCCAGCTGTTGTTGAGTTTAGATGACAAATGAGAGGTTCAGATGTAAGATTGATAGCAATTACATTGCCACCTGCTATTGCTTTAATCCGTATCCCGGATTTTTAATTGTTAAGGGAGGGGGGGCTGTTGGCACATGAATACGTAAGGACTATCTTAAAAGGCACAAAGCGTTAGGATTGCATCCCAGTCATCACAAGTAGGGCTGCCCCATTTTTTAGTTTTAGCCTCTACTGTGAATTTTGATCTAATTTTTGAAGAGTTTCATCCTGAGCTTTCTAGAATTTCTGTAGTCTATACTTCCATCCATGATTTTATTTATTTATTTTAGTAAATGCGGATGGTTTCATTTTAGGCTTGCCCAGCTCTTTCCAGTTTGGCTTCCTGACAACTTTCTGCTGTCAAGTGGCCTGCATTCATCTGCATTGTGTCTGATTTTCAGCAGGTCCCTATCTGGGGCCTGTTCCTCCTGGCTGTTACCCAGGTGAGCAGTCCTACTGCAGTCGGAGTGATAACAGCTGTCAGTAATTGGTACTTCCACAGGTTTGCAGGGTCAGGGCTCGCTTCTTCCCTCGCTTTGGATAGCCCTAATCTGCTTTCAAGTCACGCTTCATCAGAAAAAGAGAACTCCAAGAATTTTGAAAGGTTTGCTATCAGGTCCCACAAAGGGATATGCTTGGGAGAAACATGTTGATTTTGTTGGAGAGACACACAAAACAGACTATGATTTGCATAAGGAGCTACTGAGAGAGGGGAACTGAATGAGAGGTCGAGAGAAGGATTTTCATTGACTTCAAAGAGCATTGGATCTGATCCATGCGGAGCATCTGCAACTTCCTTTGATGCATCAGCAAACTATAGATAACAAGCCTCTCTTCTCCATACGTGCCCTACCTAAGGCATTATGTGGAGAAAGACTTTGAGATTGGCAATGGCACAAGCCTGTGTTAGAAAACAAAGTAGGTCCATATAATTTATTTGTGAGAAGCTGTTTTTTCTAGGTGATCTAAGGTTGCAGCAGGTATGAAAGCAAACGTACCCTAGAGGTCACTGCAGAGCAGCTATTTGAGCCACTCTGTATTCTGAAGGAAAATTGTTAGTGTTCTGGAATATTAAAGTTCTTTTTTTTTTTTTTTTTTTTTAAATGTATTTTGAGGTCACTTTAGCCCCTGTCCATCCCTCTCCAAAATCACCCAACCATATGCCATACCTCCACGGAGTAGGATCCCAAAACTGTACCCTGTTACCTTTTTCAGACAGAATGGCACCTCTTTCATGCTATACCCTCCACCTCACATTCCCACCTGCTCCCTATACTACACCTCACCCTGTGAGGTCTTCCTGCTGCAGAGCAGCCCAACCTCATCATCCTGTCTGTATCACATCTCCCCAGCACCCACGAGCTGCTCCCCTCACCGTGACCTCCCCCCTCAAGTCTTGTTTATCCTCCAGCCAGAAGGACGGTTCTGATAGCAGATACGTCCCCGCAGACACCGCTGTGGTTGCTGCAGGCTGGGCAGTCATCACAGGCACAGCTGAACACCTCTGATCAGCTGTAGTTATCCACAGAGAGGTGCTTAATAGGCTTGGTTAAGTACCACAGCATGGGCAGAGTGGAGGACTAAGTGTCCCTTTGAAGCGGTTCATCTGCTATCTCCATTTTAGGCAATGTTTTTTCTTAATTGACAGTTTCTGGCTATTCTTGAGGCAGATGTAGAGCAAGAAGGTGAAATTTTGCAGAAAGTAAGATAAATTGACGCAGGGGTAACAGGAAAAAGGATAGGAACAAGACCAAAATAATAAGCCATCACAGGCATTTCTACAGCCCTTTTAATCTGTGGATGTCAAACAATTTGCAAGAGCCAAAAAAAAAAAAAAAAAAAAGCATCTCAGCAGTGCTCTTATGTCAGAAATATGCCGTTTGTTTCACCTATTGCTTAACTGCCGTCACCCCTAAATTAGGACGGAGAAGCTGTTCATTGCTCAAGGCAATGACGCCTTGTGATTTAGGGTGTGAGATGCTAACTCAAACTGTAAGACAAGGCAGCATTTAGAGTCTAGAGCTGGCCAGGCCACGGCCTTACAAAAAGAGCCATGGATCTTTAACACCAAGTGGTCAGGCCCTCAGTTTGACGTCTCAGCTGATAAAACAGGAAAGGTGAAAGCAGGGGCAGAACCAATCTTCTAACAGCTGGCTATAGGAGAAGACAAATTTGTAAACTGAAAGAGGGACAAAGAAAAAACATTTACCCCCTGCTTTTAATAGAGATTCATTCATAAAAGTAAAGCAAAGGCTACAAGGTCATAGAAAGTTACATGTGATCCGATTTTGGAAAATATCCCTCTTACAGACCAAGCCCAGAGGCAGAGGCTATTTGGGCTATTGCCAAGGAGAAGTGTCATGGAGCCCCTTTTTTTCCTTCTCTGGGGGCCTAAGGAAACTCCAGCTAGACATATTGTACATGACAAGGTTTAATGACCTTTGTTCATAATGGACCCAAGCGTGAATACGCAAGTGCATTCAGGAGAGGCCCAGGACTAAGAGGTAATGTAAAGCCTGAAATAGAGAGGGAACATTTTCTGGATTGGGAATAGGGTCATTCCTGGGGCAGTGAATGTGTGAGGGGTTCATTTTGCACCTGGTGTTCTGATTAACAGTGTGCTCAATCTGCTGAACTTCCCAAGCATGAACACCTGCTTCTAGCTCTGCTCAGATCCTAGCCCTTCACAAGACTTTCTCCTTCAGTAATCCAAGAAAATGTGTAGGCATCCCACGGCTCTATCAGAACTGTCCCCAAGAGACTGTCACACCAGGGAGGACTGATCTCAGCTCCCCATTCCTGAGAGCTCACAGTCAGGTCTTTATCTGCCATCCTCTACATCAGCTGTGTCCTCATCCCTCAGTGTGGAGTCCTTCTGGAAAGGAAAATATGAATTCTTGTTGTCTCCTCTGACTCCAGCACCTTCCTTTATGTTGCCTTTGGCTCTTTCCTAAGAGTTGTGCAAAATACTTTGCTATCCTTTCATGTTCCTTCCTCCTGTCATAAATGTCGGGATCCATCTTCTGATCTTCCAAAAATGACTCCAGAGCAAAGATGACCTGGCTGTGGTCCACATTTCTACATCCCATACATCAGCAATGTGGCAGGGCAGCGCAGGCTTTGCTTCTAGAACTAAGCAGGCTACTCAAGTATCCCTGATGACTTTTTAATTTTCTTTTTTCCTGGTTTCTGTGGCAGCTCCTCTGTCCTTGACAAGTTTTTCTGGAAATCACTTTGTAAATCTTGTCAAGCTGCATGTGCAAAGGAGGCAAGTTGGATGAGCACAGCTGATGTCTGCTTCGTCAGCCTCCCCAGAGCCTGCAGGTCAGATCACCCCAGGCACCTCCAGCATGTGCAGATAGCTGCTGACTTGGATGTGGGCATACAACTGCGTGTTTGAGTATCTCTCTGGCATCAAGGGAAACGGATTGAGTGTATGGAACTAGAAGGGTTCAGGCACAAGGTGAGGGTGAGTGCAGTCAAGAACACCAGAGCCCGGGGGATATTACAAAGGGATTTCTGAGGAGGAGAGAGGAAGGATACCACAGAGCAAAGGGAAAAAAAAAAACAAAAGAGAGGACAGTAAAAGGGAGCACAGTAATGGGCATGAATTTCTCTTTCTTCTGCCGCATGGCAAGCTGCCAATCCCTTCCACACACATTCCTCAGCGCTACTGAAACCAGCCCCATGGACACACCTGCCTTGAGACAAATTCTTTTAGTCTAGAAAAAAATCTGGGCACTTCTTCAATAAAGAGCTTTGCTTTTAAACTACTTTGCCTTTGTGAATTTTGGCAGCAGCTCCCACTTAGAGAGCTTTTGAGAACCCTTTCTGTAATCAGATTGCCCTGCCCTGCCCCGGGGGACTGTGGGCAAGTCACTTCCCACAGCTGTCCCTCAGCTTCCTATTCTGTGACATGTGGCTCACCACTGCCTCAAAGGGCTCGGGACAAGCATAATTTATGTGTAAAGAGCTGTGAAATCCATGAGGTTGACAGGGTGCTGAGCGTTACAGGACATGCTGTGAGGGTAGTGTTACCGCAGCTCATCACTTGGGTATAGCAGGAGGTGGTTCAGGCGCAGGAGTATGGTTTAAAACACTTTGCTGCCCAGTGTGAAAAGTCGTTAAGTGAATGAAAGAGGAGGCAGTTCAGTTGTGTGGTGACAGGACTCATTTCTTCTACACAGTAGGGCCAAGGTTGAATACCAGAAAATGCAAACGTGCTTAGGAGCACTAGCTAAGCCCTCGCCTCGCTCAAAACCAGAAAAAAAGCAAAACCCAAATGGAAACTTTTTCAGTTCCTTCTCATGCAGGCTGCCTCCTGAGACACCTCATACTGGAGATGTTCTGGGGTGGCAAAATCCTATTTTTGCTCCAAGAAAAGACTCTCTTCTTCTCTTGTTCCAACCAGAATCAGACTAGCTTGTCAACAAACTTAAAAGAGAATCCAAATGATTTGCAATGTGGTGCATCAGAAAAGAGCATTGCTACTGTTCTCTGGACACATGGCTAAAATAATGGGCATTACGATTTCTGGTGAAGGGAAGGTGAAGCTTCTAGTCACACAAGAGTAACCTGCTCCTTCTTTCTTCTCTCTGTGCTCACAAAAAAACCCCATACTGCTTCCCAAGCAAAAAAGTTACTGTTAGCGAGCTGCCTTGTCTCCTTCTACCTAAAGCTGTTGTGGAACAAAGAACATTTATTCATTTTAGACTGTGTGATGATATGCAGCACAGCCAGAGAATACAGCTGCCTAATTCCTAACCAAGCCTCTACCACCTTTTCTCTGAGAAAGAGGTCAAATATTGCTCTAGTTGGCTTAGCTTTTGTTTTAATGTCATAGCTGGAGAAACATATGCTAACTTTACCTCCTCTTTTTCAATAATTCACCCCTCCAAACAATTAAGTACCAAACCAAGTTTTAGAAAAAGCAAAATTTGAAGATCTGGATGCTGTTAGGAGCCATGCAGAGTCTAATTCTGGTTTGGCTGCAAATTTAATTTGTAGTCTTGAATAAGTCCATTAAATTCTTCTCATAAAGTCTTCCCTCAGTAAAATTGAGAATAATTACTTGCCTTGTAGAGATGCTGCAAAGACTAAGAAAGGCTTGAAATAGTTTATTTAAGATGTTAAAATCGCTTAAGAATTATGTAGAAACCTCAATTAGGATTTATAAAAAGGTTATTTAAAACTACAATGGGATAAAAAGTGTCATAATTGAAACTAATTAATGAAATAACAGCATTGAAAAACTTCTCAGATGTGAAGAATGGAACATAAATCTGCAGTTGCCTGGCAGAGTATATTCAGCTCAGAGAAGCAGCTGCTCTTTACTCGCTATGGTGGAACAAAGTCAGTGCAGATACATGAGGAAATCCTTGTAGTCCATGGTACTCTTTAATGGTGTCTTCCGTCATTACTGGTCTTCATTATTCATGGTCTTATAACACCTTGGGCCTTTGGCTGGGATCTGTTCTGGTGTGGTTAGTACCACAGACACAGAAGATAATGAAGTTCCCTGCCCCAAAAAGCTTACTGTCAGAGGTCCTGAATGTTCAGAAGTTTACATCCCATGGGAATGAGACCATAAATGTCAACAGCTCTGTTTGTAGGCATAGAATTAGTTCATGTAAACACATCATCATGGGAGATAAGCTCAAATACATCATGAGAAATGTCACATGGATACCCCTGGCAGGTGCACGAAGCAGAAGGTAACAGGGGCATCATTACGGCTGGTGTAATCCCAGCTGTCAGAGTACACCAGTTGCTTAAATGTGCTCTGTGTGCATACTGAGAGATGTGACTTTCAGCGAGGATGCCAGGAAGAGGCAGGGAAACTGAGTGGCCTTGCGGAGTCTTAGATGGATCTCCTCTGATTTTGGCAGCCCAAGATGAAGCACAAATGTATTTGAAGAAAACTTTTTTTTTCTTGCCAGAAAACTGAGACCATGATGTGATAGATGTGAAAAGTGAAAACCAGAAGTTTGAGCTAGTATATAGAGAATAAAAACCCAGCAGGGGGAGTGGCAAAACCAAAGACAGACATCTTGCAGTTTTATACATGCAGATCTTGACATATCCTCAAAATTAATTGTTAACCTAATAATAATAATGCTCTGCTCAAGAGATAATTATCTTGTACCAAATGAACATGGTCCTTCTCCCCAGTCTTGAACTGTAAGACAAATAACAGATAACAAGGCTATCAAATTTGCCATTCTGTAAAGGACTACTGAGGAGTAAACCATTTGATCTATATCATTTTTTCACAAGTGATAATGTAATAAAAGATGGATCAGGTAAGAAACACCTGCCTTATCCCTACCACACTACTCAGGATTGCTGGGAAACCATTTCCAGCCACTCTCTGATACAGCAGAGAATTAAGATGAACTCAGACATTGCCAGAAAAAAAACCCCAAACCATCAGAAGAGCTAATTCAAGAAGTTCATACCCATTTCCTCCACTCATTCCTCCCTTATCGACCACCTCCCTTTTCCTGTGCTCCATCCTGCGTCACTGGCTGTTTTTTATTAGGAGAGGTGCATACTGCCTGCAATGGGGAGGGCTGGGGCTTCTGTTGATTGTGTTTTTTATTCCAAATTGATTACTGGCCATGCTTACAAAGCAAAATTATTTCCCTTTTTCCTCTACTAATATGTACTCACAGGTACATACAGACATCTAAACACTTTCAGTGTTACAGGGAAGCGTAAGGGGTGGGGTGCAGTATCTTGCAGCATAGCTGCTCCAAACTGTGGGATACACAGCCGCACTGAAAGGTGATGGGTTGTTACTCTGATTTTACACACATGGTGAAAGCCAAACTTTCCTCTTTTTCCTTGTTTTCATTTAAACAAGCAGAACAAGGGTGCTTAGCTCAGTGTCCGGTTCCTCTGGGGCAGCAGAGTTGTGCTGTGTGCTGTTTGCTTTGTGACATGCCAGTGTAGTGCAGCTCAGGTGATGTCCTCGAAGATACAGGTCTGTTCATGTTGATTGCATATCTGTGATTAACACTGCACAGGCTAAACAGGGGCCTTACAGGACTTTGTCCTCAGGTCATCCTGTTGTATGAGTGAGGAGGCACCAGCTGCTTCTTACCTCAAACCTGCAGTTGCATACAGTGATCTTTATAGGTGTAAAATAAATGTGCTCTCTGCTCAGGCAAGTTTCCTCTATCACCAATAGTTACCGATTTGCCAGTTCACTAAGAATTGGTCTTCGCAAACCGTGTACATCCAAGGTACTAAACTGCGTGCTGTTTGCACATGAGTCTGTGTGTGGATACTGGTTTTGTCAGCTCCGTGGTCTGTTCTGTTTGTATGGCATTCAGTCTCATCTTCAGAAGGTGTCATTGAGACCTGGTATTTGTGGGGACAGGTAAGAAACAGGGATTTTGCCAGTTCTCTTCCTACTTTCTGCCATTTGCAGAAATAAGGAACATTTCAATTTGGCATCCCAGCCAAAAGTCGCTGTACTCAGGCAGGTGCTGGCTTCTCTACCAGCACCTGGCCGAATGCAGGAGTCCAGCTGGGGACACCTTCTAGTCATGCTCCTTTCTGAGACAACGCTCTCCTGGTGTCAAAGGTGAGGAGAGGGAAGGGGGCTGCCTGACTTGAGAATGCCTGTAAGGGCCAAACCCCCTTTCCAGTAGCTGTGCAATAGATTTTAAGAAAAAAGCCAAACAACCACTGGATTAAAGTATATCAGGATGGGGGGGCACGTGAATTCAGAGCATGCAAGGATGGTGATTTCTGTTCAACCTATGAAAACTCTTGGGAGCAGAGACCTGAGTAGGCTGGGTGCATACGTGCTGGTCAGAGCAGGCTGGCAATAGCAGTAGGTGATGCAAGGGCATCTCTGCATGGCAGAGCGTGATGCAGCAGGGACACAGCAAGCAGCATGTTGCTGTTAACAGACACCTCTGATGACAGCGTGACTGTCACCATCTGCGACACTACGTAAGACCAGTAGCAGCAAGTGTGTGCTCATGCTGCTCCACACCTCTGGTGCGTGGCCTTTGTGCTGTTCTGGTTCAGGTTGGCTGTAGCAATCACTGTCTTTGTAGGATGTTTTTAAAAGTTATTAAATGGTAGAGTTCTGTAGAAAGTCCAGGAAAATTAAAAACTGTAGAGCTCTGAGACAGAAGGAGCAGAAGTAAATTCAGTGCAATAGAGGTCTGATTTCTGAAGGCATTAAACAGTTTTAAGACTACACTAGTCTAAGTAAATGAGCACACCCTTTTTATTACTGAGGCAACCAAAGTGGGGAGAATGGAAACAGCCTGTTATAGGTAAAGCCAAATGAGATGTTGCCTAGTAACTCTCAGCAGGGAAGCATTTAAACCCAGCCAGTTTAGTGAAGCTGATGTTCTGACTCAGAGATTATTTTCTCTGGAAAAAAATCTGAAAGCAGGAAAGCTCAATTTAACAAATATACGATTTATTTTGCTATTACGGCAAACCATGGTGACAATGCTTTGGAGAATACAGAAGTATTTACAGACTTATACAAGGAAGAACAGACAAGGCATGTTTTCAATGAAAGCATCACTTTATGAACATGGGTTTTGATGCTGATTTTTTAACTTAAATACAGAAAACTTCATATGCATTTTTATTTTCAGATTCTGAAATACACAAGTGATAACAGAAGTTTGGAGATACTACGCAGGTCATTACATTATTATAATATTTCTGTTAAGAGGAGGTTCCTGGAGCAAACCCTACTTCATCTCTGCTGTTGGACACAGGATCAAAGTCATTGATTTAAAAGAAGAAAGATTCCATGTCCCCACTGGTTCTGTTGCCTAGAATAGTTTTAATTAGGCCCTCCTTCAGGCTTTTGTGGGTTCATAGAAAAGTCACTTGGCTTGGCTAAAGATCTCTCACATTGGGGGAAGAAAACTCTTCAAACCTTATTTGGAGATTCATGTTATTTTTGCTTCCCTTTAGAAGGATATGATGATTTTACAGAAGTAAAAGCTCTATCATGATCAGCCGTGTCCATCTGTATTCCTGGGTGCCACAACTACTGTTCAGCATAGGCAAAGTCAGGTTCAGGAGAGCACTTCATTTCAGCAGCCTCCATACAGTTAATGAGGATAGTTATGAGTGTGAACTATTGCACAGATTATTTTTAAATAAAAAAAAAATGCGATAAACAGATCAACACATCACAGTAACCATGAAAAGGCAGACTGCTGAAGAGTTACCACAAAAATATGTATTTTGTCAACACTGATAACAGCTGGAAAGCCAAGCTGCAACACCATGAGAGTACTAAAATTTGAGTTCTATATTAAAAGTGTGAGAGTTTTTCACAAGCCTGTTGAATGAGCAGTGAAAGGATGTTCTGTAAGCCACAGGGATCCACTTCTCACTGACCAGAGCCTGGTTTGAAGTTTAGTGAAGCACTAAACTTCTGTCGATACAGAACCTCTGCCCAGAGGGTGTGGGACCATCATCAAACACGCCCTAGATGGGCGTCACACTGCAACAGAAATGATGTGCCATTATTATAATTACAATTATGGACCAACATTATGCTGGTACATACTGTCATATCCTGAATGAAGAAATTTATATGATGAATTCACAATTGAGTTGTGTGGGTGGGTGAGTCTGGGAGAGACTAGAAATACATCCTGGAGTAATCACCTCTGCCAGTGGGTGGATATCTGCCCCCAAACAAGCAGAAGCCAGAAGAGGAAGTCAAAAGATACCAATGCCAGAGAGTATAGGAAATAAATGTGAGGATCTAGATGTCTCAATACATAATGAAAATTTCAAGTGAGTTGAGACAATCACAGGTCAGCTGAGGATCCCTCCACCCCCCACCCCCCCCAATTACTGATGGGAAAAAAATTAGACTGAGAATAGCTATCAGTGGCTCATTGTAAAATTGTAAGGTTGTCTTCAGCTGGGATACTTGAAAGGTGACTGCTAGATATTACTGCAGACATGAACTATACCATGGTAATGGGCTGCAGGGAATGCTTCTTCTGTTTGCAGATAATACCTACTCCTGCTAGAAGGGGCTGCAATTCATTAAACTTGATTGCATACTTTTATATCTTAACAGATGTAATAAACAGAATAGACTCAGATTTGGGATGAAATAGTCAGAGGTGGGAGTTCTTTAGAAAAGCACCTGGGTAATACAGCAGTTCCCCATAAAAATACGGGTCATGGGTTGGGGAAAAGTAAAGGTGTAAGGACAGGAGCACTACCAGGACAGGAATAGCTACCATGGAAGGGTGGCTTCTTTGAAATGAGAGAACCCATAGAAGGCAGCTGTGAAGTTGCGGGGCACCACCACCACCACCGTGCAGGGCAAATAGTAATCATCTTCTACTCCTGCAAACTTAGTGTTTTCCCCAGTGTCTAACCATAGTAGGAAGACATGAACATTACAACTCATTAGCTGGTGAGGCTGTGGAGTCTCCATCACTGCATATTTTAAGAGCAGCTTAAGCAAACATGTAGCAGGACTGAATTAGGAAGCACTGACCCTGTGATGGGGAAAATGGGTGGACTAAATCTCAGAGTCCCTTCTACTGTCCTTTCTCACATACTGCAGCTCACTTGTGGTCCTCTGAATAAATTTTCTGTCTGAACTCCAGCCCTTGGCTGTACTTACACAACTACTCTTCCCAGTCATGTCATTTTCTTCACCCAAACTGAGCATCTGTATTAGATACTTAGAAATCCACTCATGTGTTTCATACCAAGACATGGGACAGAATGGTTCCAGTGATGCTGTAATTCTCACTACTAGATTTAGGTAGATTTATCCATGGGCACAAGGAAAATCTATGTGTTAAGATTTGGGTCTTGAAGTGTCACCTCCAAAATAAACATACCTGTTTGCAGATTACTTCAGTTCTAGTTGATGCCAACGAGTTATCTGGTCATCTCATGATATTGGTATTACTTCCATCTCTGCCACAAGTACCGTAAGCCTCAGAAAATGCTGGCCATCCAGTTCCAGAATTGTACTTCTTTTCTGAGCTATAATGGAAACCAGATTTTCTTGTTAATTAATAACAGAGATGTTACAAAAAAGTCTGGTTTTAATAAGAACATTGGCTTTTTTCCTCATCCTTGTCTTGTACTACTATTAATAATATTTGGCACAACAGAAGTTTTCTCACTGGCATCAAACTGTGCTGGAAGCTCTTTACTAAAGGGAATTCTTGATCAGACCACAACAGGAGCTTTTGCCTCACCGTTTCTATTGCAGTGACAGTCTGGCATTTTATAAAGCTTGAAAAAAGTTTTTTTCCAACAACTGATCACGTTGTTTAGGTGAATTACACCTGCAAAGTTGCAGTTCAAAGCCTGGCCTAATACAGCACAACCTCAGAGAACAGAGTTTACAAGAAGAAACAAGGTATGGAAAATGAGTACGGAAAATGGCTGAGTTGGCCCAATGGACCAGGCTCATGTCTCATGATGGCTTCGGCTTGCAGTCACCCATCAAAGCAGTTTGGTAAATCAAACAGAGCTGCTCAAACTATCAATTATCAAATGACAAATCCTCACAGCACAAAGATCTACTTTTCCAAAGAGATAATTGCAGTCATCAGAAATGGTACTACAGACTGTCAACTTGTGGGTGCCTCCTGTTGACATCCAGAACTACCAACCCGTTTAGCTGCATGTTAAAACCTAGACCGCATTGGAAAATATGATCAGAAAATATTTGGGGGGTTTAGCATACAGACATATGAAAATCCCTCCTCTTTAAAGTTTTGGTGTCAGTAAGTCTTCTAGTGAAGAGTGACCAAGTGTGACTTAGAGAGAGAAATGCAGACAGGCTCACATACTGCTAGGATAACTGCCCTAGAGACCCACCGCTACCGTTTCCTCCCGATTTCCCGTGTTTTGTCCCAGTTTCGCAAACCCAATGCTCCTGCTGGCACCTAGTGGTGGGCGGGGACGCCAACACCAGCAGCAGCTTTCCTCTGGTAAAAGGGGATTATTAGTCCATTAGCCAACACATAATTTAAAGCAAAGTATCTAGTAAAAAGAACCACGTGTAATTTGGTGGGATATTAATACACTGAAGAAGAATCTGTAAATCTTACTTGCAGTACCTTTTGGAAAGACAAGACGAACAAGCTGGGCAGGAAGCTTAAAGCAATCCAACCCCAACCCCCGTCAGACAGTTTCAGCATGCCTTTTGTAATTAACAGTACGTGGCTGTCTTTGAGCAATAGAACTGTGGAAATAAAAGCGGATTTGCAAACACAAGACTACCAAAGGTGAGTTTTTGTGGGGGCTGTTGCTCAGTCCAGTACATCAATCCACGAAGACCTCTAGAAATGCTCTTTTACCTCCTTCCCCCCCATCAAACCAGGGAGAAATAGGACACAGCACAGAAGCAAACTGCACGGAAGCAAATGCAGTTTGCAGACTCTGCGTTTGTAGGAGAAGGTATTTAGGGCTCCAGGTATATATATTTTTTTTTTTCCAGCCAAAGAGGGCTCCCTGCCATCCCTGCTACAAAACCACCGAACACTGTGCCCATCAGCCACAGCGTCCCAAAGAATAACATGGGGGAACACAAATGTCCATACATGACTTCTGAGTTTCCCTGACGCATACCTATGCTGTTTCTTCTTTATTTTCAAAAGACTCCAATCCAAACTCTTCATTTTTTTTTGACACAGGGATCCTTCTGCTTATTCATACATAGATAAGAGGATCCCCTCTGAAACCCTGTGGAGGCAAGGCAGGTCTGTAACGCTATGTGGGTTTTGCATCTGACCCTGACCGACTCCACCCCTGACATGCCACTCACAATACTTAAGTTTATTGGAGATGTTTTCCACTGCTAAAGGATCAATCTTTCGAGCTGTTAAACTAGCTCTCAACAGAAATGGTCTCTGTGTGGTTTTACTAACAGTAATATCACTTAGATTCCCTAATAGAAACATTTTAGTACCCAAAAATATTGCTGTTCAAGATCATATTTGTCCTTTGAAGTATTTCACCACTTAATTTATGGATAAATGGACTTTCCCTAAACATATGCCTTAGATTAGCCTTCGACACACCATTCCTCCAGCACATGTCATTTACTTTGATCCCTATTTCAGTCATCCTGGATGGAATCCAGATAATTCTAAAAAGTGCTTTTTGCTGTATGAATCTCAGCTGTAGGTATATGGTTTGCTGAAGGTTTGAGATTTCATTAAAGCACTACAATTTGCTATCTATAAAGGTTACGGGTTTGTTCCATGTATTTCCAACTCTTTCAAATGAATATTTAGTAGCAGAAGGTAATAAATTCTGGTATAAATGTATGCACACATGTGTACATTGAAAGAAAGAGGAAATGCTTCATGTTTACCTGCAGCTAATGATCTAATGCATTTGAAAAAGAAAGGACATTTTTAATGCACTAGGAAATAAACATGATGAATGAATCTCTTATCAAAGACCAATTTTTCCCTCATTGCTAGTGTCCTCCACAACATAATGCATTAATGGAAAAAATATTTTCAGGCCATTTTGAGCATTTAATAATTTCCAATTTTCTTAAAAGGCTTTTTCTGTAGGTTTGGTTTTTAAAATTTCCCTGTCTGTAAGGCTCAGCATTATTTTATGCTTTAAACAAAAGTACCTATATTCTCTGAGAGCTGGATACTGCAAAAAGCAGCATGACTGGTTATATTGTTGTTTTGCTATTAGTTTAGCAACAGAAACAATTCCCTTCAGTGCTCTTCTCTCTTCATGTTGGTGTGTCAATATCTATTGTCTAATATAAAGGATGTCTAAATTGAAGGAACATTTGAAGGAATTGAAGGAACTCTTCCACAGCTTAGTAATTTTAAATTTCTCTAAGTTATCTGTATTTTCCAGAGGTATTTTTATTCTGCAATGCTGCATTAGCTTCTGAAATAATTTTATTTAAAAGCATTTATTAGCAAACCTTTATAGAAAAACATACATTTAATCAAATCCTCATTTGCATGACAATAATTTTCTGTACTTGGCCAAATGAAAACTAACTGTTCACAACTATCAGCCTCCAATTTTACCATTTAATTGATTAGTTTAGGTTTATGTCTAATACAGCTGTTATATTTTTTCCCCTCTTTCTATCCAGGCCTCTTGTTCATTAGCTTCCCATTTGAAGTTCTGATCTGTGATGCATCCTTCAAAGTCTTAATAAAAATGGGCTTATCAGCCGTATTCCATTGAACTCACAGTTGGGAATATATAAAGGCTGTTTTCTAGATCAAAAATATGAGAAACTGTCTTTTCTGGTTCAGTTACAGAGAACAGAACACCCTCTGCACATCCTACTCGGAGGCACTCTATTTCCTTTCACTTAGACTTTAATGAAGTTGCAAAATATATAGTATTGTAAAGAGCACAGGGGTTAATAGCACAGTCGTTCCCAGCCAGGTTTTAAAAAGTAGATGCGACCAAAAAGGCAAAAATAGTAGAATTTAATTTAGGGAACAAGAAGGAGGTGGGGGTGAAGAGAAGGTCTCGGCTCCAGTGTGAGGGACCCAGCAAGAAGAACAGAACGACAGCGAGACGAAGGCAGACCAAAGGTCTCTCGAGCCCAGGAGCATGAGTGGCAGAAGATAACTGTGGTAAAGCACAAGAACAGAGCAAACATGCAGGGACACTCACACATAAACACACATATTCTGTGGCAACCTGTGGCTTTGGGACCTCTTAGAGAATGATTATCAATCAAAACCACAGTGTGTGTAGCAGGAGAAAATGGCAGACCCTAATGTAGCCCCTACTGTCTGCTGGCTGCTGGAGACCCTTGTATGCTCAAGAACAGGGCACACCATGTACCTGTATCACCACAGGCATCCTGGAAATCTTACAGAGAGCACCCTGGCACCACAGGATTGTTCTTCTGACCCAACTAACTTCTCCACTGCTCTCATGAAAAGACACTGCCCTTCCTGCCACAGTTGGATGTGAAAGCTGAAGGATGTTACCTGAAGAGTGGGGCACAGCAGCACTCACAGTAGTATATTACTGATTCTGTGTTATTCAGATAGATCCCACTAAATGGCTTTCAAAAAAGGAAGAAAAAAGGAGAATAACGCCGGTCTTTAAAAGCTCACCATCTGGAACAAGCATGTAGGAATCAGATTCAAAACAGGAGAAAAACCATAAAAAGAAGGCTTTGCAGGGGGGCTTTGAAGAACAAACATTAGCAGCCAAAAGAAATGAAGGGAAGGATGCCTTTGGATTAATAGTGAAGACTACCCCCTGCCCCCAGAAACTTCGAGAGCAGTCAGATGCATAAATCATCCAGGTACCAGGGCTGGAGTCGTGACCTCTGAGGAACTTGTGAAATGTGCCGGATCCCCAAAACTGAGTCTCTGCTATGGAGTGCCACAACTTCAAAGTGGCTCTACAAAGGGACTCTCCTCCTCCCTGCATGGTCTGGAATTAGGGTTCTTATATTGTAGATGAGGATTTGGGCACAATTCACATGATTTAATCCCATAGTACATGCTCCATGTGTACAGAAGCCCTGGCTCCAGGCTAAGGATGCTGGCACTCCATCCAGGGAGGAGGGCTACGTGGCCTCCATCAGAGAAGGAAGGAAAGCACAGGCACAAGGTGGGTGGGTGATCTGGCACACACGGAATAACCCAGCTGCTGAATATTGCATAGCCTAATCTACACATGGTCAAAAAAAAAGGAGGCTACAGGACAAAAATCTGATCTTTTTCCTCCCCTCTGGAAAGGCCTCCACTACTGCCACACAGATGGCTGAGCTGGCAGTAAAGTATCCCAGAAAAAAAAACCAAAATATTAAAAGAATGCAAAATGTTTTTTTTTAATCTGCAAACCAGTCTGGGTCAGAACAAACTCCACCCAGTTCAGTTTGTTGAGTCTAACTTTCATGGACAGGAAGGCAGGGGAAAGCCTGCGAAGCAACTAAGTGATGAGAGCTCCCCAAAGCAGGTTTTTCTCTGCCCAGCAGGCAGAGGAGGTGGCTTGACCTCAGACAGCATTAGCGCTTTTGCTTACTGGTTCAGTTCCTTTTCTCTTGTAACATAGAATTGCTCTGGAGTAAAATTTTTTTTTCCAGTCTGTTGCAACGGTTGCTTCAGCTTGTTTAGTCAGAGAGCCCATGTTTTCAATTAGATATAGAAATATTATTTGTATTATTTTTAAAACCATTTTAACTTAGTCTCTGTTGATGCTCTCCATTATCACCTCAATTCTCCCCAAGTTTCTATGGGTACAGACAGAGCACAGGAGGGCAGCTCAGGGACATAAGAGCAGGGGTGAGTGCATCTGCTTTCCATTCTGCATGCTACATATGGAGAGCAGCTCCAGCACACCGCTTGGAAAGGTTCTGAACAGAAACAGCCATCTATAACCTGAGGTATCTTCTGGTCTGCCAGGTCAGCTCTCTATTTGGCACGCCCTCCCCCCGGAAGTGTTCACGGCCAGGTGGGTTGGGGCTTTGAGCGACCTGCTCTAGGGGAAGGTGTCCCTGCCCATGGCAGGGGGGTTGGAACTCGGTGATCTTTAAGGTCCCTTCCAAACCAAACCATTCTATGATTCTGTGATTCTATTCTGGCTTGAGATAACTGCTGGTCTGCTGGTGCTCCTTCCTCATTCCTAGGTGTTGCTGAAAGGTTTGGTAGTTTCCCTCTTGGAAACCCTTAGAAACCAGAATTAGTGCACATTTATGGGCTGTCAAAGACTGCCAGCTTCCACAGGTCTTGGTGAAAAGTGGTGCTAAGAGCAGAAATAACTCATCACAGTGCAAACCTCCAGCACTGCCTGCTATCAGTCTGTACACACTGTGCAGAACATTTAAAGTGGTATGAGATTGGCAAAGAATTAATAGATTGGCTGAAAAGCAATGAGAAAGATAATTTCATTCCTTCCTGATCAAAAAGTCTGAGGTGGGAAACCACCTCCATGCTCATCTCCCATCAGCGCAGCATACGTAAAAAAAAATCAGCTACTGAGTGATGCACACTTGCCTGCACTCATCTCTTGCAATGCAGACATGATATTGGGGAAAAAAAAAAGGAATTTGAAAATTACAGTTTAACTATAAAAACTACAGTTTAGCCTGCCAGCTCAAGGGAAATACCTATAGCAGCCCTTCCCAACAGGCTAGAGGACACCGGGGATGGCGATGCCCTTCCCTTGCAGGGCTGCTCCTGCCCTTTCCCACTGCTGTCTTCGTGCTCTGGGCGGAGGGTACCTGTGTTACCACTGCAGCTTGGCGGTGGGAGCAGAGGAGGAGGAGGCGGCATCCTCCGGAGCAGATGAACAGCCATATTGGTAGGGCAGGACGTTTAATCCATGTATTCAACCTAAATAATTGCACCTTATAAAAGCAATGAGTAAATAATCAGCTTAAATACCAATGCAGCATTTGCAGGTAAAGGTTGGAATTGCTTCTTACCAAGAGGCAAAGAGATCAGTTTAAAAATGGGAAAGATCGCTGTAAATAGGGCAAAAGCCTGTCCAGGCATTTGCTTGCAGCCTTTATAGCATGTTGTTAAGAAGAACAAGTCTGGTACGCAAAAGCGCTTTTCCTCTCCTAAATGTGTGTTATAAGCATTGCTCTTAGTTGTATTGATCAAGTAATTGTGAAGGCTGTGCTAAGTGGCTACTTGTTTATGCGGTGTGATTTGCAGTCACAGCTGCTTTGGCTTGGCCTATAAATACACCTGTAATAGGACTGGCACTTTAGTTTGCCCTCCTGTCCTTAAAAGTTAGACCTAAACACAAGTCAGTTTGCCAGGTTAAGCCTTAATGCTCGTCTGCCTTTTTTCCAACAGCTACCTTTCTGATTTGGAATTAGTTTGTTGTTACTAAATGATGTGGAAGGAACTGTTTTGATTGCATTGGATAACAAAGATAACAATGGTATTTCATACAAGACGACTTTTTATTTGTCTAATTCTTCTAGCCTAATTTTTAAATCAAAGCTAAAAAACGGTGTTGTGTGATCAGTCCTCTGTATACCTGCCCTTTTTATTGAATCATCCTCATGTCTAAGATGGTGAGTCCAATGGCAGCAGAGGCCATCCAACACAGCGTATGATCGGTACCACGGCTGTAATCAAATCCTCTGCTCAGGTCCAGGAAGCCATGCACCAAAAGATGGATAGCAGCAAGGCTCGTAGATTATAACATTCACTATCTGCAGCAGCAGGGAAGAGGGAGGCACGCAGTTGATTAATGGCTTTGTCCTAGGTAATAAGACACGGTGGAGTGAAGCTGGAGTGCCTCAAAAAATCCTGGAGATGTGATGCCTGCAAGTCCTCAGGACCGTGATTCACGATGGCAGGGGAGCAGGGCTGCCGGGCGTGGAGGAGAGGGCTTTGCCAGGGCTCTCGGTGCTGGCAGAGGGCAGCATCTATGCTGTAGGCAGGACAATGATTTTCCATGTTCAGCCATTTTGGGAAGTGAAAACGGGGGAAAGATCTGTCCAAACCCCTTCTATGGCTTATCCCTATGGCTTCTTACACCAGTCATTGATCCACAGTTTATGAGGGAACTGGAATATGTTGGGGAGTCTTTGGAGATGAGAGACCCCATTTGACACTCCCCCAGTTTTGGCAAATGGCTTAGGGCTGGGAAGTGCTGGCAGGCGATGGGGTCATGCCGCGGCTTACCACCACTGTCTCCAGTTCAACCATGACAGAGGGACAACTCCCTCCTATTCCTGGCCTTGGTCTCAGGCAGTGTTTGCCGCTGAGGAAGGCAAGTAATCAATGGAGTTCTCCCTGAAGTATCTGGGAAATAAAGGAGGGTGAGATAAAGTCATTACTCCTGAAACTTGCATGTTTTAATGCAATTGACATTGACCTAACTGGTGCATTTTTTAAAGATAAAATTGCAGCTCTCTGTTGTTGGTCCTGTCCCAAAATCCAGCCATTTTGAGGCAGAGGGGACTGAACCAACCTGGGCCGGTTGCTGTGCCGTCCTCCTCTGGAGGAGGGGAGTGGACGCCCAGGCCGTGCACCCTGGGGAGCAGCGCGAGCAGAAAGCGTTAGGCTCATCAGCCCTGGCCTCATCATCCTCTCTGTTATCCAGCCTGTTGCAAGCTGCTCCTTGATTAAAAAGAGCACAGTGGTGGAAGCAGCAGATCCCATTCATGCCAGCAGCCAAGAGCCGCATTTGAGATGGTGCACTGCCAGATCAGATCCTCCATTTTTTCCTCCAACAAGAGCCTGACCTGCAGTCCTCTGAACTGCATGACGGGTCTTCCTGAAGTGGAAAACAACCCCCCTGGCTGGAGAGATTTCATTTTTCAGATCTTCAGTGCTGAAAAACCAAATCATTGTCCTGTCATGCCTGTAATATTGCCTCCCATGGTTACAGCACATACCAAGCTTCGTAGCTAGGCAGAGAACGGGCCTGCATTTCTCCTCGTAGACTCTTATAAAAGCCAATTAGGCTGTTACTTAATTTTCCTCCTTTTTTTTTTCTCCCTTACATGCAAGGGGAAGCAGCTAAAAGTCTCCCCTAGCTACATTATGTAAATTTTCAAGTAAATTCTCCCTGAATTGTAATTCAGCGGGTTTATTGTTAAAAATATTGCCTCCCTCCAGCGCCTACACAGGCTGCATCCAGGGAAGGGTCACTCATCAAAAGCACAATGTCTTATTAGATGTGTGTAGATGGGGGAGAAGCTCCTCCTGTAGCGTTACTTTGTGCCGAGGCAGCAGCAGCCGCATGTGCGTAGGTGGGTGAAGGCGAGAGTAGGAGGGAAGCAGTCACGGTCCAGACTATCCTGCTAATATTTATTCGGGCTCTAACCATTTCTGAGCCCAGGCTCTGTGTTGACTGACAGCTTTGGGGACAGGCAGAGCATCACATAATGCCTACACTGGCAGATACTGAGCAGTCAGCCAGGAAGCCGTGAGGTGCAGAAATCAAATGAACCCTGTTCAAATTCAAACCTCCACTTAAACATCTTTTCTTAATAAAGCCCCTTGACATTACTACGTATGGATGAAAACACTGAAATCGTGGTATTTTTATTTTATATGCCTTTGTATACCATTAGTTTTCCTTTGCTCATTTTGTCATACGTAATGTCCTATGGGACATTCCTGTTGAAACGTATGGGAGCTCAGCATACAAGAATTTGGCTTGGACCTGTCATATGTAGTGGTACTGTTTGCCCAGGTCCCCAGAGAATGAAGAGAGGGAGATCGGCAGCACTTTGGTGGGTAGGTTGTATCTGTGGTGGGCTCCGTTTTCCCCACAGAAACCCTTGCTGCTTTTGTAAGAGGTGATCACAGGAACTTCACATCCTCAGCAGAGTCTTCCTCCACCTCTAAACAGACTTGATACCACTCCACAGCCAGTGCTCAGATGTGATAAAAACTCTGAGTTCCTGGCATATGGAGCTGCTGTTTCCACATGGAATCGCTATCCAAAGATATGCGGTAATGCTCTGGTGCTGAATTCCAATGATGGAAAAGGATTTCAGCAAAAAATTATTAGTAGCAGAAGTGCCAAATAATCTTGGAAATTAGTATTGGCAGTTTTCAGAGGCACAGAGAGACTGAACGTGGATCTGAACTTCCCTGAAGGTAACCCGCAAATTCTGCTGAGATTTGTTCGTGGAGTAGCCTCATGTGACTCAGGTCAAAGATATCATCAGAAATAACAAACACACAACTTCTTGCCTTGTTTGCTTTATGGTTTAATATCTCTTTTTTTTTTTAATCATAAGCTATAGGATACCTAATTATTCTGACCTCTGTTTTTGGAAAAGAAGCTCATATTTGTGGACTAGCGTAAGCAGAAGCAGGAGCCTAATGCTGGAGTCTAAGGATGGAAATAGAATAGAATAGAATAGAATAGAGTAGAATAGAATAGAATAGAAAATAGTTCCAGTTGGAAGGGACCTACATGCTGGGTCCCCTGTGACAAATGCTTTGAGTTCGATTAGACCAAATGCCCTCTGTAGGTCCTGTCCAGCATAAAATATTCTAGGATTCAAAATGTTTTGAGAAATTTCTTGCAAAATGAGTGAAGATATTAATTCAAAGTGAAATGGATATTTTGCAATCACTCCTTGATGGAAAACTCTATTCTGCAGGCCACCTGTTCAGCTAAATTTCACTGACTTTGAAAAGTAGACACGCCCTCTGGGATGGAGTGAATGTATCTGTAGGCAGCTATTGGGAAGCAACAACTCCAGGCTATTTCCCTGGATCGCCCCATGCATCCCCTATATCACACCATCCAAGTTCCTTGAGCCACATGGATGGTAATAATACATTCCCCAAACTTGTGTGTGATCTCTTATCCTTGTACCTCAAGGTAGTGAACAACTGCGATGGCTCTTCTTCCACTTGACGCCTAAAGCCTGAACAAAGCATTGAATGAACAGTTATTTGGCAGCAACCGCTGTAGCAGCAGCTTTCTGTAGGTTATCTTAATGGATTTATCACCCTGAACTAAGCCCTGACCATCTGTTCTATGCTCTAATTACGAATGCAGAAAAAGCTAATTCACGGTTGCATCATTAAAAAGTGAAATATAAGTGATTTAAGAGTGGAGTATGTCATGCTTCACACTACGACTGGGAGAAATTGCTTTACCGTCAATAAACTGATTTCCCTGATAGAGTTTACCTCTTTTCCAGAAAATGGGAATTCCTCAGGAGTAGAGCTCACCAGAACAGGTTTTATTCCTGCTCACTTATCTTAGACGTGTCTTAAAATTTGGGATTCACATAAGTGCAGTTATGAACCTTCCCTCCTTCTCTCTTAGATGAGCCCTAAAAGGTGTATTTTTCATGCATTTTTCAAATCAGGGAAAGCAGAAACTAATATTCTTTAAAAATCCCCTAAAACTCTGCATTTCCTCCATCTCACTTTTGCTGTGATGAAGGCACATCTGGCAGAGTTGCCCACTCATTTTACGCTGGTAGCTCATCTTCACTGCAATGCCCTTCATTTGGAAGACAGGCAGAAAGCAGGGGGCTGAGCGCACACCCTGCTTCTCATGAATGACACTAAATTCTTTTGTAGTGCCACCGTCCAAGCCACCAGTGGGGGTAATGGTTTAGCTGGGAGTTCAAGTTCTGATTCGCTTGCGTTGTGTGAGTAAGGACACGTGGCAACATCTGTCCTCTGGAAACCTTACACTAAAAAGTGGATGCAACTGAACAAGTTAAGGGGCCAAGGAGTAATACCTTGGTCCTCTCTGTTTTTTATGGGGTACATCCTCCTGCCACTAGCACCTTTTGTCAGTGTGAAGCGTTGTGCTCTGGGTCTGCAGCAGCTTTGGCAGAGCCTCCAGCAGCCCTAAAGGCTGTGACCTGGCTCGCCAAGAAGTTTGATGGGGCACTCAAACACACCACCAGCTCCCTGCGAGAGATACCTGCCTCGTGGCCGGACAGGGAGACTAGACTTGCCTCTTGATTTCACTTGGGTAAGAATTAGGGAGTAGTGAACAGGACCACTGGTAAAGTAGATGGATAATGGAGAGGGGAAATATCTCAAAATGAATTTGCCATCTGGGTTTTTGGAGGCTTTTTATCTCCTCCCACCCCTTCCTGGTTATCTAAAACCAGGCCAAAATCTTTTACGTTTTGGGACACTGAGCAGACCTCCACTCTTTCATAATTTATTCCCTAATGCCAATTAAAACTAATGACTTTACATTTTTAAAAGTCTTTTGACTCTTGAATATCTTTTTGACACCTGGCCTTTAAGGAATCTTTTTTTCGAACTCTCACTAAAAGCATCTTGTTTAGAGAAGTTTATATTAAAAAGGAATTAAACACACGTTATGGCATGTTTCTTCTTTCAAATCCATCTCATAATTAGGAAGCACTGCTGATCCTTAGAAGGAGGTAGGTTAGAAAACACAAGAGATGAATATCAGAAACAGTGGCAATCTAGGGACATGGAAACAGCAAGAGAAAGCAATAACAAAGAAACGGAACACCGAGTCTGCCATGTGGGATTTAGATGTGGGACCAGTGTGTGCTGAGGCATCTGGTCAGGCAGTTAGCTCAACTTTGCTTGCAACAGAAGGGTGAATTGGTTTTGGAGCAGTTTCTAGTCCACAATAAGTTAGCACCATGTTTTAAAGCAAACTTGCACAACGCTGATACCACAAAAGGGGAAGATGATACAGATTATGAAGTCCACAGAGGAGTTATTTTTGCCAGTTTTATGCAGCACCGATGGGGGTGTAAAACGGCAGTGGACAGCTCCACTGTAGACTGGAAAAGGTTTGCTCACGGGTAGACCTCCACATGAATCCTAAGAGGGCTGCACTTTCTAGAAGAGTCTTTCCCTGAAGAGCCTTTTTTTTGTCTCTTATTCTAAAATAGGCAAGGCAATCTTGCGTAAACCAAGTGTTAGGACTGCTGGAAGGCAGGGTCAAAGAAACCCTCTGCTGTGCTCACTTGCAAGGCAGCACTAGAGCAAGGGGGGCTGGTTGTAAACAGTGGTTGAGTAGGTGGGTATAGGCTGGGCAAAGGGTCGCATGAGCAACAGGATCTGCTGCTGTCTTTGATATGATTGCTTTTCTCATCTTGCTGTGTTTCCCCCAACATTTATCTAACTTCAAGCAAGAGCCGGCTTCAATTATGCTTTGCACATGGTTTCCATTGATGACATCTCAGCATGTCAGTGAAACATCAATGAGCTGGAAGAACAAGTTGGTTCATTAGCATGCAAATAAGCTCACTCCTTAATGAGAGGAAAGCTTTGACTAGCTTATTGTGTCTCCAATACACTAATTTCTTCCATGTCCTACAAATAACATTTTTATAGGTCGAAGACACGTATGTGCGTATGTCTCTCCTGCTGTGTTTCTGTAATTTCTGCACATACTCTACCTATACCTGAAATGTAAGTTCTGCCTGGGCGATAGTGGACAAGGAAGGCCAGATAAAGTAATTCCAATATTTCTGACATCTTTCAATGTCAGAGCTAGTGTTTGTATAATAGGAAAATAACTAGCTCATTAAGAGGGCTAAAAAGCTGTCAATTTATCTGCAAAGTTCTGCTGTAATAGCTGTACTGGTAAAGAATGTGAAAAAATCATGCCTCAAGTCCCCGCAGCGGTGTGGCAAAGCCCATGGCAAAATGCTGGAACAGAGTCCTTTGGTCATCTCCCTCTGTGTCGTTTGGGGAGAGGTGCAGCTGTCTGGGAGGAGAGGAGGTACCTTGGCATGGCTGTGGTGGTGGAGGCTCTGCTCACTGGATGCGCCCGTAAGCGTTTGCATGTGTGTTTCTGTGCTGTATTACATGTTTCCATCTCTGCGTAGCACTTCATGGTGGTTTGGACGTGTTCATCAGCACTCAGCAGTTAACACATTTTGGCTGGCCACGGATTTCCCAGGGCAGAAGCCGCTGCCATGCACAGGCATGGTCCTGCTGCAGAGGTCCCTGCCTGGCCAGCCCCACGGCTCCTTGCATGGGTGGCATCAGTTTGGTCTGTCAGGCTGCGTGTGGCCAGTGCCTCACATAGATCCAGCACACGGCAATAAAAGAGCTCTTTTTTAGCTTCTGTAGTTCAGGCAAATAGTTGACACAGGCAAGAAAGAGGTCTTCTGTCAGGGTGTGGGAAGGGTTTTGCCTTGCTGCCCCATCAGCAAAGTTTGTGGAGGAGAAACTGGCCGTATGTTTGGAGATTTTTTCCTGCAAAGCAATGTCTGGTTCATAACCACTCTAGCCCACACACAAACTGATGTTAATCAGTGCATTTTCTTCCCTGTGGCAAAAAGATGAAATTACTTTGTGACTGACTTCACTCCGCTCCAGTGCAGCCCAATCCCAGCAGCGGCAGTGTGGATGCCTTCCCTGTCCCGCAGCCCGGAGCCCGAGCACCTGCCCTCGCCTGCCTGTGTGGCAGTGGGCCCATGCACCAGGAGGCTGGTCTGACATTGGCCTCACAAACCTCAGCGTGCCCAACGTACTGTCCCAGTGCCAGCAGTGGATCGCCTGGCTGATCCCGCCA
Source organism: Tetrax tetrax (assembly GCA_009806455.1). NCBI lineage: Eukaryota > Metazoa > Chordata > Aves > Otidiformes > Otididae > Tetrax > Tetrax tetrax. The sequence goes on from WHYT01014564.1 coordinate 39,198, forward strand.
TTAGGCAGGAGCAGCCCCTCCAGGGCAGGGGTGCTGGCCTGGGGTTGTTTCAAAAGCAAGTGGGCAAAGTGGCACACAGGTGAGTTCAGGAGGAAGGAGCCTGGGAGCTTGAATCCTGCCTTCCCAGGCGTTCTCTGGGATCCCACCACCAGCTGTGGATACTCTGCTCAACATTACGACCCCAATAATGGCTTGTTGGATAGGTACACCTTAACACGTAGACTACTGTGCATGAACACACACCCCGCCAACGCAGGTCTTTCAGCTCACGTGCACTGATGTGTGCTGCTATACTTGTGCTTCTGCAGATGGAAAAGTCCCAAGAGAAGATGCATAAAGACAGTAAAAACAAAAAAGAGGGGAGGTGAAGGAAAGAAAGGACAGAGCAGCTTAACAGATGATGCTGTTAAACAGGCCAGTATCATGAATAACTTACCGGTCATCTTCGATGGCACTTCTATTCTACAAATAATAACTTTTTGAACACAGCTTGGTTGTCCCAGAACTATGATTTTCAGCAAGTGCTGTGCTTCCCTGGTTCCCTGCAGGTCTGGTAGCTGTGGCAGGACCACAGTGCAGCAGGTGCGTGCGTATCGCGCTGCACCGGCACCGTGCGTGGTGGGGCTACACTGCCTGGTGTTTTGGGATGGGACGCCCCAGCTCTTACCACTCAGCAATGTTTTGGGTTTTTAGGCCTGAAGAATGGTAACAACTATTTTTACCAGCTCAGCTTAAAAAACCCACCCCATGACCCACCCTCAGTATGAAGACGATGAGGATAGATACTAATGGGCACACAGACTGGACATAGAATGCTTTTTTCTGTTAACTGTGACTTGACACAGGTAATGTTTCACCTTCCACGGAGGCCGTAATTTTGGTTTGTGGCTCGTTCCTCTGTGACAGCTGTCACCGAACAGGCCATACCAGTTACTTGGTTGTAACTCGCATCTCCGCAATAGCAAACCTGCTGTCGCTGCCTGAACCGTCACCTGCCTGCTGGCTGTAGCTGTCACGTGGCAGTACGTTGTTACGGAAAAAAAAAAAAGGCTTATGAAGAATGAAAACCTGTGTAGTATAAAATAAATCAATCGGAGTGACTCAGTCAATAAACGTGACTCTGCTGACTGCTCATTTCCACTTCTGCGGTGAGGTGTTCACCAGAAGCACTCCTCAGCCAAAAACTGGTCTGAAGAGCCTGGAATTATCCACTTAGAATCCCTGCAGCCACAGTGGTTCCGGCACACACAGAACAAGCAAAGGCTGGGAAGCGTTCAGGGTCAAAGCATTAGCCTCTCTCATACCAAAAGCTCTATTGCAACCTGAAATCACATTGACAGTGCCACCAATTTTGGTCTGCTGCTTTGCTGGTTCATGTTCATTAGAAAGTTAGAAATCATGTCTGACCTTTCATCAACACAGTCCAGTCTTGTATTTCTTGATATGCAGATGTGCTATATTAAACATTGTGTTTTTCAATGCCAAATCAAAACAAAAAATATTTTTAATGAAAATGAATGGCAGGTTTGTGTGTGTGCATGTGTGGTGTGTCAGTTCCAGATGCCTTGGAACAAACCATGCAATAAGCAGCAAGCTGAGCGGGCGCTACCTAAGGTTAGCAGAGTCAGTATGAAGCTCAGTAGTTCCAGTGAACCAGAGGAACCAAGACTACAGTGTCTTCATGCTAGCTTCTCTCAGAAGCACAGACATCACAGTAAGGATGACTCAGAGGCACCTCTTTCAAATCAGGATCTACAGTCCACATCATCTGAGGTAATCATCTACATTTTTCCATATTTTACAGTAGACACTCAGGAAACTATAAGAACATTTCTGGCAGTGGGCACTGGAGACCCAAACTGTCTTTTCCCGAAGGAAAAACCTAATTGCTACCCATAATAGTAGGCTGAAGAGGTTGCTCAACTTTTCAGTTTCTATAGCTTATTAATCCTGAGTTCTCTACATGATAGCAGAGCTTCAAAAGGAGGCATGAAGAACACTTAGTGCCTAGAATATAACCTGGCAATTCGGTAGCTGCAGACTGTTTTCCTCATACTTAGGAAGGCATCAATCCTGACCCTTCCTGTGTCCTCAGTGACTGACGTGCCCAATGAACTGCTCCTTGCAGGGGGGATGGACTAGATGACCTTTGAAGGTCCCTTCCAACCCTAACCATTCTATGATTCTATGATTCTAACTATTATGGAAAAGGAAATATGAGGTCCTTCCCCATCTGCTCCTTAAAAGAAGGTAGAGGATCACTCCACTCAGGCATGGCCCAAGCCAAATGGTGTGTACTGGGCATGTCCTGAGAATATTTACACAGTTGAATGACTCCTGCAGAAACTTTTGAACATTTTGTTTTCTGATTCAGACCTGGAATGAATGTGAGCTGGGCTGCTCTTGTCAAGGCTGGGGGAATTCTTAACCAGGGCCTGGGCACAGCTGTTATTAGAAATAACAGAAATGGCTTTGTTTTGCAAGACCTTCTCAAACAGAATAAGTCACACTTTAACATTATGGTTGTGTTCAATATTCATGTCAGCGACACGGACAGTGGGATAGAGTGCACCCTCAGCAAGTTCACTGATGACACCAAGCTGTGTGGTGCCATCGACATGTTGGAAGGGAGGGATGCCATACAGAGGGACCTGGACAGGCTGGAGAGGTGGGCCCATGCCAACCTCATGAAGTTCAACCAGGCCAAGTGCAAGGTCCTGCACCTGGGTCGTGGCAATCCCAGGCACAAATACAGGCTGGGCGGAGAATGGATTGAGAGCAGCCCTGAGGAGAAGGACTTGGGAGTGCTGGTGGATGAGAAGTTCAACATGAGCCAGCAATGTGCCCTTGCGGCCCAGAAGGCCAACCGCATCCTGGGCTGCATCAAGAGGAGCATGGCCAGCAGGTCGAGGGAGGTGATTCTCCCCCTCTACTCTGCCCTGGTGAGACCCCACCTGGAGTACTGTGTCCAGTTCTGGAGCCCCCAACATAAGAAGGACATAGACCAGTTGGAGAGGGCCCAGAGGAGGGCCACAAAGATGATCAGAGGGCTGGAGCACCTTTCCTATGAGGACAGGCTGAGAGAGTTGGGGCTGTCCAGCCTGGAGAAGAGGAGGCTCTGGGGAGACCCGATAGCGGTCTTCCAGTACCTCAAGGGGGCCTACAAGAAAGATGGGGAGAGGCTGTTCAGTAGGGCCTGTTGTGATAGGATGAGGGGTAATGGTTTTAAAATAGAGGGAGGTAGATTTAGATTGGATATTAGGAAAAAATTTTTTACAATGAGGGTTGTAGAACACTGGAACAGGTTGCCCAGAGAGGTGGTAGATGCCCCATCCCTGGAAGCGTTCAAGGCCAGGCTGGAGGAGGCTCTGAGCAATGTGATCTAGTTGGGGATGTCCCTGCTCCTTGCAGGGGGGTTGGACTAGATGACCTTTGAAGGTCCCTTGCAACTCTAGCCATTCTATGATTCTATGATTCTAAATACACTATAATGAAATTCTAATGTAGGAAAACTATACAAAATTATAGCTGGTAGGAAATTAACTCTTATTTTATTTCCATTTATTGCATGTTCAAAGTTGCAGGTTTCTATATCCAGTCATTCCTGTCAGTGGCAGCACATCACTTTTCATTAGTCCCCTACCTGCTGCATAGCAACAAAAAGAAACACATCCTCACTTTCCAGTCAGTTCTGCCAGTATATAATGTATTTTGTTCCCAGAGTTCTTTTTCATTCTGATGTCTAGAGTACTGCTGAACATAAGGTAAAAAAAAAAAAAAAGAACATGAGGCCATATAAGTGAATTTACAATAGAAAGAGAAAATGTTCCCCAAAGGGCTACCAAAAAATAATGTTGCATGTCAGTGGAGGAAGGAGGGGGAGTGGTGAGTGGGATCATGCTCATAAACAGTGATGAATACAAAAGATTTAAACCTCCTCAAACCAAAGCAGACTATACAACTCACTGTGCTCATACAAACATTAAAAAACTGAAAGAACATAGATCCCAAATTTCTGCATAACATTTTGGTGAGCAGGAAGTAAGTGTCTTGCTGGTGTTCTGGTCTTCTGAAATACACTTTTGCACAATGTTGTCTGCATTGGCCAAACTTCTGTACAGGACTTCTCAGTTTTCTACAATAAAGAACATTCCTGACAGCTTCACCTGGAAGTGTTTATAACAGAGTGTTCTAGCCGGTCTTTCACCTCTCTTAGATGCACCACCACACTTCAGCAGCACCGTGTTACCAAAGGCTGCAAGAAATACCATTCCCTGTCCAAAACTCCTCCCTTCTCACAGTCTATTTTATCTTCAAGTGAAAACCGAAGAATTTAAAGAGAGATTGCAAGCAATAACTTATCAATCGTCTGTCTTCTCTGTGTCAGGACAAACAGTATTTATATTTATCCAGAGTATGTTATTATCCATAATTATTAACTCTGCCAAGTTTCAAGAAATATAAATGGGATGTTTTCTACAGAGGGCGAAACTATACTGTTATTTTAGTTGTTCTAACTCTCAGTTCTTGATTTCACACAAGAAATTGTCCGGTTGTTTTAGGTGACCTGTTATCTCACCAGATGTCATATTTTCTTGCTTCATGGACATATAATTCCTATAAATGTACACGGTAGTTGAAGGAACATAAGGAAAAAAGAATATACCGTATTTTGGATATAATTTAAACCTATTTAATAAGCATTATAATGTTAACACATACCAGATATTTTTGATCTACCAAATTTTAATCTGTAGTTTTACAGTTTAGTCTTAAAATAGTGTCAAAAAATTAACAAAATTTCTAGGCATTGAAGTTGGATACCTAAAATACGTTTAATTAAATGTTTAGGACAACATACTAGATCTGCTTCTTTTTGATAGTTGTACCTGAAATCTCTTCTGTTTCATAAATATTAGCACTGCAAACATCTTTTAAATAGTTTGGGGGTTTTTTTTGGTGAAATTTGCCAAGATGATTAAATATATTTGTACTGATCTGCTTCTGCACTTCCCTGTTTTATCAAAAAGCCTGGCTCAAACATTAGATCTACAATATACTCTTGAGGGGGAAGCAGAAGCCCAGCTGTTCCTTGAGGAGAGGCATCAACCAGTTTAACTTCATTCCAAGCTCTGTTATACTCTCCACGAACTAAACTACAGCCAATGCTAATCCTGTCTGCTATCACCTAAAAAGGAAAGAAAAAGGAGTTAATTATAGTTAATACATGTAACTTGCGATATACACATGCAATATACAGCAAGGCCAAGAGATGCTTAAAAAGAAAACAAATACCTGAAAGGCCAAGAGCTTTCTTGAAACAGACTTTATAAATCTCTAAAGTGTTCCAAACTGCAAATCTTTATTGTTGGTTCTGCTTAGAAAGTGTAGGCTTTTCAATGTTATTTCTACCATATTCTATGCACAACTTGAAAAATATTCATTTTAACTCTTTTCAGACACAGCTACGTTTGTTTATCAGCCACTTCTTCAGATCTCAAATGAAATGCAACACCCACAATACCCAGCAATGTTTTTGTTTCTAGTTGGAAGACTTATTTCTGAGTAACGTTTTGAAAAATTTCCTATACAAGCAATGTAGTATGAAATATTAAGTGTAAAAATGTAACATCTTTATCAGTGTAAGTTTAGGACTGCCACTTCACTCCAAAGCACACTCCTTGCTGTTCAGCCCTGCAAATGTGGGAAGCAATGAAATGTGAGGCAAGCGTCTGCTAGATGAAACACCTGCCTTTCTTCTGTGCTGTACTGTCACTGACAGACCTATAATGGTTTCCAGCCACAAAATTTCTTTCTCAGAATGAATCTGCTGTGAAGGAATGAAACCCTGAAATATTTCTAACTTGTTACAAATGGACAAGGATATTCATTGCTTAGACTGCTGTGGCTTTAGAAGAGATGACCCATCCCTACAAAGGCTTCTTAGGACAGTGGAGGGTAAGAGAACATCAGTGCTTCAGTACTTCAGGCCCTCAGACCTCCACAAAATGAGTCAGGAAATTTCTTTCCCCATAGATACCATAAATTTAGGATTGTGGACTTTCTCCTGTGTACTGTTTCCTAGGTCCTCCCCACTTAAGAGAAGCTCTTGCTTCTCTTTTCCTTTCCATCCAAGAAGGAGAAAAGTCCAGCTACTCAACAGCCAAGGAAAAAGGATGGGACAGATAACCAGGCTGCATCAGTACTTCTTCACATGAAGACAGAGGAAATGAATCTTCCCATTCAAAGAAACTAGAACATAAAGCTGTTATATCCTGTCATAGAATACTGGATAGATACCAAATAAAAGTCGTCCCAACAAGTTTACATTTGCAGCACAGAAAAAAAAAAAGAGCTGCATAATTCAATATTTTACAGTTTACAGAAAATGTAAAATGTTTTGACTCCCAATCAAATATTTTGGCTTTTTGCCATTTATCAAGTATTCTGCTGATATCACTTAAGACAATTTAATGACAACAAGAACGTTTACAAGAAGAAGCGATGCTGGCTTTCATTGACTGGGAAATCAACTTTGCCAGTGGAAAATGACTTAAGTGTATACAAAGGATTTTATATTAATATAAATATTATATTATACCGATGCAAGTATACTTTAGTTTATAATATCCATTTAACATCAATGATGTTAAGTTGTAAAATAAATGTTAATGTACCTTGAAAAGTAAAGCCCTGTGGTAGAATGTTCCTTTTTTGACTTTCCCGATAGGCACAACATTGCATTTCAGTTCAAATTCTATTTCACTTATGTGAAGTTCCCAGCTGAAGTCATGTAGTTTGTCTCTTTCAATTGGGCCACCCATCTTGTCCGCAACAAACCTATTCCAATTTATATGGGGATCAATTACATCTATAATTCCTCTTGTATTTATCACAAAAATACAGCAATATACAATGTATACAAGCAGTAAGTGAATGACATATAAGATTTAAATACTTTTGCTATGTTTGCTTTAATTCTTTTATTTAGTAACTCGTATTTTAACTCACTGTTAAATACAGGTAACCATAACTCAGGTTGTTCACACATGTCACAGACCTAAACCAGGGTCAGCAGAGATTCTGGAGAGGTCTAGTACGGGCACAAAGTCCTCAGAGAACATCACCAATAACAGCGTAATTACTGAGGAAGTGGTTCAGAAGCTAGTGTTCATCTTTACAGCTAACAGATTACGTGAGCTACATATTACAATCCCTAGCCCTTCCATTTGTTTCAAATACTGATAAAGGCATGAGAATATATATGACGAAAATAAAGCCATAGGTAACAATCCCAACATAGGAAAGCAACTATATCCAGACAGGGTACTTCAAATTCTACATGTGCTTTCTTATTCAGTGTTAGGTTTATGGTTGGACTTGATGATCTTAAAGGTCTTTTCTAAACTAAATGATTCTATGATTCTAAGATTATATCGAAGCCGATATTTGGGGGGCAAGGAGCAGATATTTATGCATTAAAAAGAATGGCTCAGTCAAAGAAACAGAAGATCAGAACTCACAATCTGTGCAAAGGCTGCCAAAAGCTTGTCTTTGGGTTGATTGTGCACCCACAGGATCAAGTCCCTACCTCTTCATACACACACCTGCACCTTCCCTACGCATGGCCCTCTACGTAAAGACCTCTGTTCCTCAAAGTGTCCTCACTCACAGGCACAACTGTTATTGAGGGTTCTCACTCCGGCCAAGGTGCTGCAGAGCTGACATGGGAATCACAAGCCACTGCTTCAGGCAGGGAGCTAAAATCTGCATCACCTCCTCTGCAGTAGCCGCGATCGTGTTCTCTCCTGACCGTACAGACAGGCAACCTCAAAGGCTGTATTTCTCAAAACCTAGGGCCTGAGGAGGTACTGTTTGCAACAGCAAGAGTACAGGGAGTTATCACTGAGCAGGCTAGAGACAGTATCCTAAAGCTGGGAATTACTGGATGAGCCTGAAGAAGCGGGGGGCTCCAGGAAGTCACTTGTGCTCCTTGTGCCTGCAGCCAGCCCTCAGCACACGCACACTGCTCTCGCGTGCGCACAAAGATTGCGGCGTTGGTTTAAAAGGCGAGAGCCAGCACTATCGCGTGTTTCCTCATCCACCCTGGCTCCCTCCCCGGTGAGCGCAGCAGGAGCCCTGCCAGGCTGCCGAGGGCTGCTGCAGCTGCCTCCTCCTCCCCTTCCTATTCAACACACGCTCTTCAGGCGGCTGCTTAAAATGGAACGCGCACATAAAAATCCCCACAGAAAACATTCTACTTAAATTTCCCATGATTGTTTCACTGGGTTGTGCGTCTGCAAGTATTTCATTGGTGTGTTTGAAGAGCGGATTTGAAAGAGCATTTTATGGATTCCACCTTGAGGAAGGCAGCATGATTTATACACAGCTGGATAGTTAAGGATGAATATCTGTCCTGTCAAATTTTGCAATCAACAGAAAAGTCATTCCTCATATCACATTAGACCACTTCATTAAAAATGAGAGTCAGTAAAAGAAACAAATTTAGTGAGACTCAGCGGGATCTGACGTCAAACTTTCCAGATTCAGGAGGTAGCCAGGAAACTGCTAAGATAGTAAAGGTTAAACTAAGGAGAAGATGAAAGCAGACACACTGCTTGGAGATGACAGTGATTGGTGCCCAGGCTGAGTAGTCAGTGTAACTAATGAATCACAGATTGATAACAATGGTCTGTACGTGCATCATTGCAATATTCTGGCAGTATTAAACCATCAGGATGTTAATTGCAGTAGCACGTAAAAACTATACTAGAAAAATGTCTTGTGCTTTTGGCTCTACGAGTAAAACAAAATACAAGACAGTTTCTTTCTCAAGAGGTTACCAAACCAACTAGGAAAGTAAGAGCAAGAACAGACACGGTAGTATCAGTTGCAACAGTCTCAGTATTTGGCTAGGATTTTAGCCTGTGCATTTATGCTTTGCAGCACCTGTGTCTCTCCTGCTCCGTGATGATACAGATGCTACATGCAGCTGATGTGTTCATTGGAAAGGATCAGTACAGATATATCAATGTGAAAAAAAAATCTGAAATTGCCCATATGAATATTTTCAAAATGAGAAATTTGTACCCTTTTGTTGCAAGTGATATTTTATTTAAAAAAAATTAAACTAATTACAACAAAATTAGAAACAAGAAGCTTAAAATCTAAAGTTATGTCAAAATTCTGGATCAAATCTGATTTGGATTCCAATTAAGGAAGGGAAAAATAATAAATTTGGAAAAGTTGTCCTTGGATGAGAAAACTGTTATTTTACCAATTCAACTTATTTGCATTCTTTATCAAAATACAAGTCAGTACTCACTGTGCAAGAGCCACAACCTGTTCCCGGGTGGTAGTTAGTGGCAGAATTGTTTTGGAAGCATCATTAATGTAATCCAGTAAAATTAAGTCAGGTGGTGGCAGCCAATGGGAATTTTCTGGATTTATTCCATCCCGGCCTTTAGATATAATCTGAGTAACTTCTTTCATTTTTTCCTCTTCTTTTTTCCCCTTCCCTTTTCTTACATAAAAAACAATATACACTTATTTAGAATACTGCAATCTCTAAAGTCCAAATTCTAATACAGTAGTTCTCTAACGGGACATTTTAGACACACTGATTTGAAGGGAAAGGTAGGGGAAATCTTTTGATAATGAATAGTCCAAAATCTACGCAGCTGTAGAGAATATTTGTGGAACATGCCCTCAGGAGATGGCTAGGACCAAATGACACTAGCTCCATATTAATATTCCTGTAAAATCTCATTTTATGCTTGTCTGTGGCTCTGATGTGCTCTTCCCATATATGGATTATCTAGGGAAAAAGACACCTATGTACAGCTATATAATAACAACGAGTTTTTAGGAAGTACATAGGAAAAAATTTTAGACAGTTACAGTTTGGTTGCATATGGTCATGAACTAAAAATAATGAACTTCCATGAGTTTTTACTCAATAGAAATCTGGACTTCAAATAAAGGAACAAAGTATCAAGATCAGGGCTGAAATCTTGACAGGACTTGCAAGCAGTAGTCTCTGTAGTTGCAAATCCATGTACTTCAAGCATTACACAAACTACAACATGGCTTGTTGGATGAAGATTTTTTTAAGACATCTGGTTTTGCTGACTTATTTCATTGTACATGCTACATTTTTCAGTAATGTTCAGAATCTGAAAAATGACTGTGATCCTGAACAGGCATCATAAGCAGCAGAGGTATGAATGAAATGCTTGCTTTGCTTTGCTAGAATACTGTGCATCTCATAAGTTATGCAGCAACTATAAAATGAGTATCTTACCAGAGGTATTGTTAAGATCTATACAATCAGACAGTTTAGAATTTTTCATTTGTGGGAACACATGGAACTTGTATTTTGTAAGCATTATGTCTTTTTTTCAGCATAGGTCCTGAATAATTCTAATGTGAAATACAACAAAATTTATTTCCTTTGTTTAACAGTTCTGCCTTATTTTTTAAAATCCATAATACTTTTAGCATTCTTGGAAGGAAAAAAAAGAAATAAAGGACCACTAAAGTACATGGCTTCAGGGCACACTATCATTATTGTATGCATTTAAAATTATTCTGAAAATTTTTACAATGAACAGCACTCTTAAGACAGAAGGCATTGGACAAAGCAGAAGGGCATATACCATTATCAGTAGTCTAATTCAAGCAATTTGTCTTCAGAATACTTTGCAAACTTTTCTTTTACCTATTGAGATTTATCATATTCACAAAAAGCCCTTTTCATAGATTTCATAAAGCACATTTTTTAGAAGGATATGCAATTAAGATTTAATCTTCAAATTATATAAAATTCACCATCCTCTTAAATAAACTGTTCTGGTTATTAATTACACTTGAAAAAAGCAGAAAACCAGTTTTTTTAATCTAATGTGACTCTATTTAACTATAGCCAGGGGGCCTTACAATGCTAGATTAAACCACTACCTACTTCTCCACTTATATACTTATGATTATGGTTAAGAATATTCTGTTTAAAAGAAAAACTGAATTATTCCCACCTCGCTGGTGTCTGATTTAGTGGATTTTCAAAACAACAGTTTCTACAAATGGTATCATTCTTTCCTTGACCATTTTCTCTCTTTATCCACTGCTCTTCCCTTCTGTTCTCCCAGTACTTTCTTTTCCCTTTGAAAAGTGCATCACTAAATTACAGCGCTCTAGAGGCAGAATTTGTTCCCTTTTCCTGTCTACTTAAACGACTCTTGAATCACTCTTGTTCTCCTTCTTTCCAGTTTTCAGGAAGAAAAGACCTGAGAAGAATGGGTCTGAACAATTGTTTGACTTTTTGCTGCTGCTTATTTCTCTGAGGGATGACTACATACTGTTCCTTGGTGGCACGGCTGATATAAGGTTGTCTTCCACACTCGTCTCTACCCTACTCCTCAACTTTTCAGTTCACCATATCAGAAAAAAATCACTCGCCTTTCCTAAAGCTGTCTTACTACTCATGAGACATACTTGCTGCAAATGCAGAGATACACTGCAAAGGAAACTTGTGGCAGTTAAATAATCTCCAAGCTGCTTCTGATTCCTGGTGCAACTTCAGTACAAAAGCCCAGTGGGTCACCAGAGTCAGCGTGAGGAAGAAGGCAGCCAATACAACATCGTACCACCAAAAACCAGCCATGACACCTATTTTCTTTCCTTTTTTACGTAGCGTAATGCCTTGGCTGTCTTTAGAAAAGGAGTAAATGAGCATTAGGAACTATTTCCTTACATGCTTACTGTAAGGAATAGCATGGAATAAATGTACATTTATCAGTCTACATTAAATATTATCTTTTAGCTCACTCAATGTGTGTATCAGATATGCAACTGTTTGATCAAAAATATTGCTATCTGTCTATGCAAATATATGTCAAATTATCAACTAGGCACTTCCTCTACATCTAATTCAAACAATTCCAGCAGACAATTACAACTGCCCTTTCTCTTAGCTTTCAGCTATGGTTTATATAAAGTAGTATCACTTTTTCAAAACAATGGCTTTAAACTGTGTTCAGTAGTACTTTGCAAAATAATGATGAACAGAAACATATGATCAAAGGAAAAAATACATAGGAAAAAGTCTAAGCATGTTTGAGACTTGGATTCAGATACTGACCTTCAAATAACTCCCATATATCTCACAAATTAATAATAACAATGATGTATGAATTATGGATTCAAAATGAATGACAATGGGGTTATAAATCATACAACTTGATCATGACATTCAAAAGCAATTATTTCATACTTGAAGAAAGAAGTCTTTGTATCCTTGCAAGTTTACTATGGGAAATTGAGCCAGGTATTTGTTTTTTCCTGAAGAAAATTTTTTGCTTTCTGAATATGTTATGGTTGCTAACAGAGTAGTCATTTACTATGTACTTGACATAAATTTCATTTAAAAGCAACTCTCCAAGGGTATCCTCATCTCAAGCTGTAATAAACAAACATATTATCTTGTCAGAACAGGTCTCTAAGCTCTGCACAGTTGCTTGAGACTATGCAGCATGGTCTATGACTCTAGAGCATATCCTGAGATGAAGGAATTCCCCTCCGGGGCAGTGCAAACGTAGCCAGGGCTCACTTTCTCCCCTTTCTTCCTGCTCCCTTTGAGTAAACTGGTTTATGCATAGTGGTCATGACCAGAGCATGCTGGGCATCGTGAAGACCTGGTAAATGAGCAGAAGCTTGAATAGGCCTGTAAGACACTCAAGATGCAGTATCTACTCTTTTGCATCCTGAAACAGAAACCTTCCACAATGCAATTCATATGATGAATTTCAGGTATCTACAATGACACGATTTAAACTGAATTCCAGAAGTCCAAATAACTAGCCAAATGTAAATGTCTGCCTTGTAAGTCAATAACTTTTGGATAGACCTATCTCATAATTTGGGTCCTGATTTAGGTCAGAACATCAACCCTTCATAGTTAGTAGCTATGATCTGTCAACAATTTGCACGCCAGTTCTAAACAAACTGATACACATGTAATTCAAAATATAATACCTTAATAGAACACCTAGTGTATGGTATGGATCAGAGGGAGCCCTGCAAGAGCGAGGCATTTTTAGGTTTGTTGCTGTCAAAACTGGGACAGTTCTGAACACAGAATCTTCTATGGAATTTCTATGGAAGAAATAAGGATGCATGTAGGCATGGTAGGAACTTTCTGTGGGTCTAGTTTCTAAATCGAGAAAGAACTTCTGATTTCCCTGTGTCTTGGTTGTCAAGCTGTAAAACAACAGCATTTCACTGCCTCCTAGGGATATTGAAAGGAAAGCCAGTCAAATGAATGGGAGATGTTCACATACATCAGGAGGGAGGACAAATAATTACTAAGATAGACAAAGGAAGATTACTGCAATTAGGAGATGAAAGAAAGACTCGAAGAACATGTTTAACATTGTATTTGAGCATTTGTATTCTGTTAGGAAACTTTCTGTAACTATTATCAATCAGAATTCTATTTCTAATGTTAGAGAGCAATAACTGAACGTTGACAAGTAAATCTTAAGACCATACCTTGCTTTTTCTCTACTGCCTTTTCTTGAACCAGAGGGTGACGAGATAGTCTGTTCATAGGATGAATCTTGTGCTTTTTCCTCTACTGCAAGGACACTGAAACAGAACAAGATATTTTTGCATATTATTTGCAGAGATAGTATTTGCATGTTAAGCTATGAAAATGGAGTTCTGATTTTAAAGGACAGTAAATATATTCATAGGAAGTACGAAGTGGAAGAAATAACATAACCACTAATAAACTGGATACTGATTCAGGGATCAAAAATGAAGTATGGAATACAAAATAATGGAACAAGTAACTACTGGGGACTAAGACTGCTGCCAAGGTGCAAAGGCAAGAAGCCGTATCAAAGACACAGAAAGAAAAACCTGATAGTTAAAAGACAACTCTAGGGATCAACAACGAGCATGGAAATTTAATTTGTCATAGATATCCTCAGACATCTTTATGGTGTCATATACAAGCTTAAAAGGGAAGCTAATGATACTGTAAACCAAATATGTGATGTGTTGACAGAGAAGAAGGTTTTGGACTTGCAAAATATTGGTAGAGCATTCTTTGATCTGTGAGACTGTTTACAGGAAATGATTCCCAGTTAAACAAGCTCAATACCAACTTCCTGCATTCAAATCTAAGAAGATTTGTTAAGCTAGCTTCAACTTAAACAGAGAAGAAATGGACACAGGTTCTTTATCAAGCCTGAAAGCTTGATGCTTGGCTTTATCCTGCCTCTTGGGATGTTGTGCTTAAAATTCAATGCATTTGTCTGTACAAGAAGATCATCACATCATGGGTTTCTTTGTCGCATGTTGACATTCAGCTGAATGTCCCCCATCAGGAAGGGTGTTAAATGAGTCTTAATGGCTAAGTTAAAAAAAAAAAAGCAATTCAACTGAATAAATCTTTTCTGTCTAGAGGGAAAAAAGTTATTTTCCAAATTCTTATTTTATGAAATACAAATCTCTTGCCTCCTAGGACATGAAGCACTATGCTGAGACCTCTCTTTTATATATTTGTGTGTGTGTGCGTGTGTGTATTTATATATACACACTATGTAGTTTGTACTGGAAATAGTGGAAAGGATGGAAAAGATGAGCTATTGCAATAAATATTGGTAGATCAAACATGACTCACTCTTCTCGTGGTTTAGCATTAATGAAGATTGTGGCCCGACGGTCAGTAAGCTCTTGCATACTCAATTCCTCCAAAGATAAAAATTTCACTCCAGGTTTTATCTACAACAAAATTAGAATAAAAGATAAGGTTTTCTGTTAAGTTAAAGATGAACATAAAAATAATATTTAAAAGGTACCTAAAGAGTAATTTAAAATTCCTAATCTTTAACAGAAGACTTACATAAGAACTTATAAAGCCATTCAAAATATGTGAATTGGTTTCTTCTTAATTTCCATTTTCTTCATCAATTTTCTTAGAAAAATTTGTTTATAAATAATTTAACTTGCAATTATTGTTACTATGTCATTCCAAACAGTTCTAGAATAAGGAAATGTTCCTGCCTGTGAAGGCTTTACAATATAGGATAGAATTTTCAAAAGCAACCAAGTGCCTTAGGAGCCAATATTTCACTGATTTTCGGTAAGACGGATATTTCTAATTCATTTGGGCATTTTGAAAAGTCCTTCTCATATTTAAACTGAACACAGCACTAACAAGTGATACATAGTGGAGTCATTCTTTATATATACACAATGCTTTAAGAGAAAGGGTGATGACCAAGGTGAAAACACAAACTCTCTCCTTCTTTATGTAAATCTAAACAAACAAAAAGTCCATAGGTCACTCAGTGTCAGGTTAGGATTGAGTATACTGCAGGGAAAGAGACCAGAAGAAGTAAGGTCTGAGAAAGGATCTGGAAAGGAACCAGGAGCTGCACAGCTTATATAGGATTGGAAAAAAGATGGCAGCTGGGGGATAGCATGAAGATGATGAGATTTCATCCATGAAGAAAGATAATTTAAAAAATTAGTATAAAAGCTGTGAATCTTCAGGGCAAGAAAACAAAGTATTTTACATAGCCAGATTCTGGCTTTTGCTATGGTACTGTTACTTTTTCTAAATCAAGAAAAAAATTTTACACTTCCTAAGTAGAGTAATTTATTTAAAGTAGCTTACCCGACCACAATCATAGAATCCATCAGTAATGATATTACTTGATGATAAATACCCCATCTGGCTGTACTTTCGGGAAAGATTGTTATCAAGCAGCTTTTCCAGAGCAGTTTCACTATAGTTATTTTTGCGCCCAGTTGATAGATTAATTTCTTCTAGGATGTCTAAGGCACTGTTTAACATAATACAAAGGCTAAATCATAATTAAATACGAATCAATTGTTATTATACAGTTCAGAGTTACTTTTCAACATTGTCAAGGCCAAGACATTAATTTCCAAGTGGGAGCCTCTGGGCCAGCAAGGAGCTGGCTGTGCTGCACACAATTCTTTCTCTAGGGGAGGAAAAGGCCTCACAGTGCTCAAAAGCAAAAGCAATCACTTTAGGCAGTTAAACAGTTACATAAAGAAATGGTAACAGGATGCCACGATCTTTTATCAGAAGGCTGGTAGGCACCACAGAGAACTTGAGAAAAAGAAGGGTGTAAAAGTAGAGTAACTGCAATAAATTTCAGAGCTGTCCGTATGATAGATCTCAGGGAATGTCTCTCTCTCTCTCTCTCTCTCCAACTTGCAATGCAATTTGCAGGTTCCAGTTGTGCATTACACAAAGGGTGAATCCTTCAGGTTTAGGACCATTACTGTCTTTGGAGGGAGGTGCAGTTGGCAGAGATTTGCAAAACAGGGATGAGCATGGAAATAGAAGCAGTTGTGTCAGCACCGCCAGGATGGCAAGATTTTTGCAGGATGGAGGTAGAAACAAATAATCATGTGGGGACACAAGAGGACAGGGATTCATTCCTCAAGCTGGTTTTGGTGCTGAAACCCCTGTACTGATAACTTCTGACCTGAGAAACTTAGGAAAAGGTGACTAAGAAGAAGAAGGAAGCTGAAACAGGAAACCATAACATAGTGCAGTTTTGGAACTGTTTAGGAATGAAAACGACAGGAAAAAAAGAAGGAGATATATTTATATGTACATGTGTGTATATGTATATTCAAATTTATATCTGTGTGCATCTATACACACATGCGGACATTCTTTGCATCCTAAGGAATCTATTTTTTATATATATATAATGAACTCCACGTTTAGACTGCCCATTTCTCTCTGAACTACACAGGGAGCCTCAGCTGTGGACATTTACAATGTAGACTTCTGAAGGTACATCAGATGGATTCCAGAGAAAAAAGTTTTTCAGGCAAGGCAAACGACAACCTTCTCTTTTAGAAGAAAGCAATGGGAGAAAATAGTGGGAGAGCAGGGCAGGCTATTTGTCACACAGCTACTGCAACAAAGCTAGGTAACCATCAAGTAATGCAGGGAAGAATTTCAAAGGGGAAAATGCATAAGGAAAGCCTACTGAGTACAGCAGTGTTGAAGACAGATGACATTACAGGCACAATGGCACATTATCCTCATGTGGAAGAAAGACAAGCCAAAAAGGAACAAATATGGGTGCACCAAAAATTTGGTGAAGATTCAAAAGCCAAAAAAGGACTCTCACAGAAATTGAAACACTGTCACTTCTAACAGGGAAGAAAAAGTAAGGGAAAAAAAAACCAAAAGACCCGCAGGTAAAGTAAGATACAACTATTCAGGGACTGAAACAAAAATAAATGTTTCATATGCCACAAGTCAGAGAAGAAAATATAAGCCTATTACTCAATGTGGGAAGAAAACTCATAACAGATGGCACAGAAAAGACTGAAGTGTCTGATGCCTTTTTTGCTTCAGTTTTCATAAAAAGGTTGCAAGCAGATGCCTGGCAGTAGTATTAACAAGGAGGTGAAAACAATAGGCTTAACATGTCTAGAATAAGTTTGAGGAGACAAAGTTATCAGTGCCTGAGGAGACTTACCTCATACTACTCTATTAATTGGCAAAAGCAATCTCTGAACTATTTGTAATTACATTTGAAAATTCAGGAGGACAGGCTAGGTGCCAGGAGAGTGGGGAAGGGCAAAGATGGTATGTAGACTTGAAAAAGAAAGAACAAAGAAATAATAGAAATAATTCAGCCAAATTTCAGTGTCCAAAGGACACCATATAAAATTATTAAACAATCAGTTTGCAAGCAACAAGAGATAAGATGGTAAGAAATAGCCATTATGTATTTGTCAATAATAAATTGTGTAAAGCCAATCTAATCCTTTCTGTGATAGGGTAACTGACTCAATGTACAGTCAGAAGAAGTAGATGTGAGATACAAGTTGTCTCTGAGATATATTTTGACTTTAATAAGTCTTTTCAGATATTCCTACTTGAATACTGACGAGCAAGTCAGGGAAATATGATCTACATGAAAATTACATGAAGTAGTGCCTGACTGGTTGAAAAACTATGCTTAATGTATTATTATCAATAATATGCTGTCAAACTGTAAGGACACATAAATTAGAGTCCTAGTCTGATACTGTCACAAAGAAAGGCTTAAATAAGAACAGTGCTATATGCAAGATACAGAAAATAATTACTGAGCTTTATTTGACGGTGATATGACCTCAGCTGAAGTACTTCATCCAGGCTGGGAGATAGCACTTCAAAATGGCATAAATAAATGAAAGAAATTCAGAGATGTGTGACAAAAAGATACAAGATTTCAAAACAAAAATAAGTTTAACATTTTTACCTTGTCATGAAAAGGAAACTGAGAGAGGGACATGGAACATGAGAAAATTGAGTAAGTTAAACTCAAATCGCTATAAAAAGGTGGTTATTCAATCTCACTGAAAGTAGGACAACATGTATTTGAATTTATTTGCTATAAGGGATATTTAGAACTCAGAAACCCCTTCTAATTGTAAGGATACTTCAGCACTGGAACAGGTTACCTCAGAAAGTTATGAAGCCCCCTCAGGACTGGTATTTACACTTACAAGCAAATACATGTCAGTGTACCTGATTCAGTCTTACAGTGGGCAGATGGATAACATCACCTTTGAGGTCCTCTCCAGACCTAAATTTCTGAGATTCTCGCTCTGCAGAATCCCGTCATGGATGGATTTAAAGCATCTGTGCAGTAATCAGAGAAGTGTCCAGCAGAGGGAGCAGGGTAATTACATGCATTTTAATTTAACAATAACTAAATGAGTCACCCTGTATAAGGAGCCCTGTGCCACAGTTCTTATAAGCTAAACCAGCTTTTGTAATTCAGACAATATATGGAACTTAGACTTGATAAGAAGGAATAAAATAGTCTTTTTTTTTTATGTGACACTTCAGCATACCTGCAGTTAACCAGAATTTGTAAATCAAATTTATATTAAGTACAATTTACTGTATATTGAATTTAGCCTGAAACCTTAATTTCAGTTTCATATGTATGAGGCACTGTCATCCCTAATTTTGACTGATATAAGCACATCTTCAATATGAAGCCTAATTCATTCATAGAAACAATAAACCTGTTTATAATTCCAGACAATTCTCTCTTCAGGCTTGCATTTTTTTCTTAAGACTTCTGTAACTCAAAATCAATACCATTTCATCTGTAACACCTCTGGTGCAAAAATAGTTTCTGTGTACCAGAAAGATAGCTTAACTTTGTTATTCTGCTATAAATATGTAAAGATCAACTTAACAAAGTTCCCTCATGAAAATCTTCCCTCTGATCCTGGATATTATTTCTACTCACCCTAGCCTGCATAATTCAACAGCAGTTAGTTCATCCCCTGCACAGACCGTAACAGCCCAACAGGCATTTCTTCTGACTTCTTCATTCTTAGAATGCAGCAATTCAATGAGCGGCTTCAGTCCACCTGCAGTTCTTAACTATAAATAAATGAAGACATTGCCACTTACATATTTCATCTGTTCCAGCATGACCAGTCTGTCAGATTCACCATCCAAAACATTCAAGCCTTGTAGACAAGCTACGCTGGGCTGATAGAGAGGCTGTTTATAAGGATTCTCTGCTTCTGTGAACTCTGCATAGGCTGGAGCTGAAGCAAGCTTCAGAGTGGTTCAGGCACACATCCCTTCTGGCTCTGCCTTGCTGTTCAGTTATTGGATTGCAGTGTGGAAACTGAAGACACTATGCATCCCAACACTGCCACGGAGGGTTACACAGCTTTTTCTGTGTTCTGTTGCCTCCTAGCAACTAATTTACATGACAATATATTTGAATTTGTATTGTACTGTACCTATGACAATCTTATTAACATCCTATTCTCTTGTGTGCTACAGTATCTTTCTATACACGCTGGAGGAAATAGTGCTCATTTTGATTTTTGAAGAGAAAGACATTTTAAGGACACTGAAAGAGGTAGATTAATTATCTGTGCCCCTTATTCATGTCCTAATTAACAGCTTTGACCCACAAGAAATCCCCAGTTTATGATCCATGAATGCACATAGCATCATCCTTATTTATAAAAAGAAAATAATATCACCGCTGATAAATAGCAAAAAGTTCAACTTGCTGGATGCCACTGATCAAGGGATTAATTATATTTTGAGTTTTCTTTGAATTACATTTACTCCATGCACATCCAGTACCCTATAAATCAAGATCAGACATTGCTGTTCAGGCCTTGAAAGCGGGCAATAGAACAACACTGAGGGAGAGTAAAGAGGACAGAACTTCTCGTCTTCAAAATACAGCCAACAGTTGTGGCTGAGAGAAATCTTAATGTTTAATGCTCATAAACATGGGGATTAAGATACAGCCCTGGTTAAAGATCACCGAAGCCACTGAAAAGCTACAAAACATTAATTTGGTGCAAGCAAATACATCACTAAAAATACAAATTAAAGAAAACTCTTCCCAAGTTCTCATGACAAATGGAGCTAAATTCATCTGAACAAGCTTATGATGAAAGTGAAAAATTAGTTACTATCTAGAAATCCTGGGACTTTTAGGACAGACATACAAAATACAGAGATCCTAGGTAAGTATAACACCATCCTCAGGATCTAGAAATATTACAAATAACCACAACCTCGAAGAAGAGTTTTACCTCAGTTCTTGCGTCAGCGTCACAACCAAATGTAGCCACAGCAAATGCTGACTTGCTTTGCACTTGGCTGTTGGTCGAGCGCAACAGTTCTGCAAGCGTGGTCATAATACCACGGCTCTGGATATTTACACGGAATGGCTCTTGCATGGCCAGATTTGTTAGCACTGTGGCAGCATTAGCAATGGCTCCATCTTTCTGAGCGTTCAAGGTTTTTACTAATAGCTCAATTCCTTGAGCCTCAGCAACCGCACTAGAAAAATGAAGGAGAAAAAAAGAAATTTATTTTAGAACCATTTCATCTTCTTATTGTGTTATATTTAACAACTAAATTATTATTATATTTCAAGAATATAAAATATTACTTACCTGCAATAAATTGCAAGACTGATGTTTATATACTAAATTATAGTAAGAAATGGAAATTAAAAATCGAACTGTGACACCCCTCTTTCTCATGCCTTAACTATATTCGACTCACAGTGTGAAGCGAAGCGCAAGAGGCACAACCTAAGCAGACAAACCAAGTCATAAACTTCTAGATTCTTTAATTTATCAGGACATGGATTCTTTCTGAGGTTTCGAACAAGTAAGTGAAATCTTACATCTTTTCAAAGATACAGAATTTCTATATCTTTAGTTCTAGGCAAATGCTTCTGCAGAGTTTTATCACCTCTCCCCATAATCATAATCCCTGATATCTGTTGGAGGGACAAAGCAGCAGGGCATAAGCAATCCAGGAGGTTCCTGGAATTTGTTGATGGTAACTTACTTCACCAAGTCACAGAGGAGCCAGTGAGGAGAGGTGTTATGCTGGACCTTGTTCTCACCAATATGGAGGGGCTGGTGGGAAATGTGGAGCTCAAGGGCAGCCTTGGCTGCAGTGACCATTAGATGGTGGAGTTCAAGATCCTTAGGGCAGTGAGCAGGGAGTGCAGCAAGCTCTCTGCCTTGGACTTCAGGACAGCAGACTTCGGCCTCTTCATGGATCTACTTGGTAGAGTACCATGGGATATAGTCCTGGAGGGAAGAGAGGCCCAAGAAACCTCGCTAATATTCAAGGATCACCTCTTCCAAGCTCAGGAGCGATGAATCCCAGCAAAGAGGAAGTCTGGCACAACTGACAGGAGGCCTGCATGGATGAACAAGGAGCTCCTGAACAAACTCAAACAAAAAAAAAAAAGAAACCTACAGTGGGTGGAAGGAAGGAAAGGTAGTCTGAAAGGAATACAGAGGAATTGTCTTGAGTTGTGTGGGATCTGGTTAGGAAAGCAAATAGAATTAAATCTGACCAGGGATGTCAAGGGCAACAAGAAGCATAGAATAGTTTGGGTTGGAAGTGACCTTTAAAGGTCATCTAGTCCAACCCCTCTGCAAGAAGCAGGGACAACTCCAACCAGATCAGGTTGTTCAGAGCCCCATCCAACCTGGCCTTGAATGTTTCCAGGGATGGGGCATCCACCACCTCTCTGGGCAACCTGTTCCAGTGCTTCACCACCCTCATTGTAAAAAATTTTTCCTTCTATTTTAAAACCATTACCCCTTGTCCTATCATAACAGGTCCTGCTAAAGAGTTTATCCCCATCTGTCTTATGAGCCCCCTTTAGGTACTGGAAGGCTGCTATAAGGTCTCCCCCGAGCCTTCTCTTCTCCAGCTCCAACTCTCCCAGTCTATCCTTACAGGAGAGGTGCTCCAGCTTTCTGATCATCTTCATGGCCCTCCTCTGGACACACTCCAACAGGTCCATACCCTTCTTTTGTTGAGGGCTCCAGAAAAAAAAAAAAGCTCCAGCTGGTAGATTGCTGGCAGTACAGCAATCTTCTGCCATTTTTACAGAGTAGGTGTACATGGTCCAGTTCAGTGCAATACAGAAATTATTGCACTGGGTTTATAGAAGAAGCTGATTTAGAAGAAGCTGATTTAGACAGCTAGAGTGCAACAGAGGACACGTCAGCATAAAGCTCAGTGCTGGCTATGACTGTGGTTCTACATGAACTAGTCTATAAGCAGCAGATTCAGTTAAATATTCCCTCTGCTCCCAGATGATCATTGCAGCCATAGCTGAAGGGTGCTGTCCCTCAGAACTGCTGGGACAAATGCTGGGGTGACCAAGTTCTGAGCTAGACCTGCAAAACTACCTGTTTGCAAATAAAACTAGGGAAGATTGTTGGGTTTTTTTTAAGGATCATTTCATAGATTTAGGTTAGAGAACAGCCAAGAAAAAACAGTTGAAGGAGCACTGCTAAGGAAATAATAACTTCAGGCGGGAGACAGCAGAAGGTGCAGGCAGCTGCACTATTGGAGGACACATTTGCAAATGACTTAAATCTGATGTGCGGCAAAAGTAATAGCCACATAGGCCTGCATCTTCATCACAGCAGAAGGAACTGGCCTAGGAGCACTGCTATTCTGCTTCCGGCACTCACCACAACAGTGCCTTTTAAAAGAAAAAGTCAACTTCATATTTACTATCTGGGACAAAGAATGTATTTGAAAGCAGCTGGTGCCACGGCTTATAATGACAGTAAACTCTTGACTACAACAGATGCAGACCCTGAAGAAAGAACTTGGTCTTGCTGAAGGGAAACTACCATGCTCTAACAAATCTGAAAAGGCATACGTTTCTGGGTTACCACCTCTTTATGTATTCTTTGGTTTCTCCACCATAGGAAAGAGAGACTACTGATATAAATGTCTTAATTTAATGTCTTTAAATTTAATGTCTTTAAATGTCTTAAGATATTACATAACTTAAGATTTTTGTTGAGCTTCTTGACAGAACTTTGCTTTCTACTAAACAACAGGAACTTACTTGTTTGTCTATATTGTCTTTTGTCTATATCGTCTTATTTCTATATCATCTTACATTTCTTTCAGTGGTATTTTTCCAATGTCATTATAAACCATCACACTATAAAAATTGAATTGTCTTTCTTCTGAGTTTGTATATAAAATCCGATCAAATGATTTGAGGCATATGTCCAATTTACTATAGGCTCTTCATAATTTTACATTGGGCTCCTGTTTGTTAAACAAAAGTTGGCAATATTGTTAGCAATGGAAATGCACAGATGGCATTGAACTGCTTTTCATATTCCCTTTTAGTACATTTTGTCTATATAAAAACATATAAAAATCTTCGACCTCTATAGGGGCATATCTAAGTACATCAAAAAAAGAAGAGTGTACATTTTTTATAAATTTTGATAAATTTATGTCACTATATGGATAAGAGAAATCTGCATATGAAAATGTTACTTTACTGTAACAGTGTCTTACTAAAAATCTAACTAACCTTTTAGTAACTTTCACAGTTACAAAATAAACATGAACTAAGAAGTATCACATATATAAGAAACAGTTATGGTGTCAAGACAGTCAAGCCATTGATAAATACAAAAACCTCAGGAATGCTGATGGTCACACTCTTATGCAAACAGGATAGAAAGCAGAATACACGTCAACCTGTGCTATACAATCCCATTACATGGGCAACATGACATAGGTCTTACTGTGCAACTATCTCCAAACCACATTTTCAGAGAGGGGAATGCAGATACTCCCCAGCACACCTGGAATCAGTCAGCAGAGCCCAACAGGAATTGTTTGTCTGATCTCTGCCTTGGCTGTAAGGGGATGGCAGCTCAAAGGCAGTGCTGGAGCATGGGTGTAAGGAAGGCTGGCAGGCAGGCAGTAGTCCCAAGTTTGGAAAACCAGGGAAAAGACAGCAATCCAGGGACTGAAGGTGAGTAGGGTTATTAGCTTGGGTGCAGAATAAAGGTATAGGGCCAGTTTGGTGTTGGCTAATTAATCCTCCTGGAGCACCAGCAACTTTAATGCAAGCACTTCAGTCTGTTTGGAAGTGAGTACCCAGTTTTCAGATGTCCCGCACTGCACTCCTCTGAGTTCAATTAGCTGGATTTCCCATTATCTGGGTATCCTCCCTCCCCTTCCCTCCTCAACCAGATAAAGATGAGCTGAAGATGTTTTGTTTGATTGTTCTTGTTTTTGAGGGGAGTGGTGCTGGTTTGGTTTTTGGGGTTTTTTTGGCTTTTTTTTTTACTTAGGTAAGGCCACCGTATTCCTAGGTTCTTTGGTTTATATTTTCTTTTCTACCCCAGAAAATTTTATTCAGATTTACAGCTTCAGGACAGCTGTAGCTCTATCCAGGCTGCTGTGTATGAAGAAATCCTGAACATGTTGATTGCACATGTAAGGATCAGTTATACACTACATGTACCACAAGTACCACAGAAAACATCACATTCATAGCGTGTGTAACAATGATGTGATGTACCTGCTGGCAATGTGTGGGAGAGACTCATCATACCTGCACACAGCCATGCACACTAAGGCATGTCCAGAAATTCTCAGATTTACAGCATGACACACTATATACACACATACCTTACCCAGGGAGAAACAAAAAAAAACCCCAAAACCCAAACCAAACAGTTTTTCCTGTACAGTGGATACACAGAAGTTCCAGGATTTATGAGACAGATCCACTGCTCATGAAATGCATCACTGCATCTCAGAGGTGTAATATATCCAATACTTCTGCAGTAAGTATAGAACTTATTATTCCTATATTGCACCCAATAACACACGTATTCTCCCATAGGAAATCCTAATAAACATATAGTCCCTAACAGACTGATTCCAGGATGATAACACAGAACTGAATGACCTAACCAATCACATTATAAGTAGATTTACTATAATTTCCATAAAGCCAGCAAGTACACAAGTACTTGACAAAAGAGCAAGGTGACAGCTCCTTGTGTGTTCAGAGCTGACCTCAGTGAGGTACAGAGCACAGTCAATTTTCTCAAGTGCCACTCAACTTCAAAAAGGTTGAGAACCACTGATTTAGAAGATCATACATATTTATTTCAGTCCTGCCTTCTGCTTCTGTGCAGATTCATTCTGAATCACAGTCTCATGAGTGTGGTTTACTCAGTAGCACAATGGATCGCAAGGCAAAAAGGATTCATGTTAGAAGTAAGAACAGCAGGTAATGAGAGTTGAAGGTAACCAATACCTTTGAGAGTAAGATTTTAAGAGGGCGCAAACACCTGAGGGCAACACTGCATCCTGATAACAGATGCGTACAGAAGATGTTATGAAGGAAGAAGGACGAATGAGGAATCCACAGTTCGACTCACTCCCACCCTGTAGCCCTCTGGAGAACACAGAAATAGTGCTGTCACCCTGAGCCACAGAGCCCCAGCTGCTAAAGAGACAGCAGTGCCTGACCTCAGAAGGGAGGTGAAAGAATGAATATGCCTAAGTTTTTAAGGTGCTGAAATACTACAACACTAAGATCCAAGTATGGAGGTCCTCGTTCCCTTCCATCTTGGGCAGAGATATGCACTGTATATTTTTTTTTATTACAAGGAAACAAAAGTCAGAAGAAGCAGTTTTTACCAGCATTGTTTTGCATAATGTAGACCAGCAGTAGCCTCTCTGCCTGCCTCCAGAACCTACTGTTTCAGACACATCCTCCTGAGATGGTGCACTTTATCAGGGCTCCCACTACAGGACTACATCCTCAAGGAAGAAGAGAGCCTTGGTTTAGCTGGAAAAAAAGTATACACTTTTTGATGTGGAAAATGAGTAAATTATATGGATTCACAGCTTTTTTTCTTCCGTGTTGTGTAGATTCAAAATGCATCAAATTCCCTAATCATGGAGAGAAAAAACTAGGGAAAAGGAAACAAGACAATGACATGGGGGGGAAAAAAGGATGTTGCAATATCACCATGTTTTTCTGAAAAGTGGAAGCTGACTATCTGAATTACAAACAAACAAACAAGCAAAATCAGAGAAGATAGGTGTAGAAATTACAGAGCTCTAAATGTAAAATAATTCCTATGCTATGATTTACAAGCACGTGGTTATGATCATTACAGTGTAACCTAACAGGGTGAGACATTTCCCTTAACCAGAGCATACATACTTCAGGTACCCTAATGACCTTCACCATGCCCTGTAGTGAAACAGTAAAATTCTGATTACAATTGAATTCAAATTACTGTATTCAAGAATAGCTAAATTATTTTTCTCAGGTGTCATTAGAAAGGCAAACATTAAAAGGTCAGATAATAAATATTTAATTTAAATATTAATTTTAAATACACATTGTAACAAGGTATTAAGGGATTTTTCTTGAAAATTCTCTAAAAGATCACTCAGGACTCAATAAATGCTGAGAGTTTGAGAATTTTTTTTTTTTTTTACAGCAAAACTAAATTAAAAGTTGACAATAAAATCATTGCTTAAAGTTTCACAATACAAACTTTTTTTCAATAGTTACTTTGGAGATGCACATGAATTTAACTGAGCTGAACATTTTGTTGCTTTAGTTGTCTGAGGTGCAATAGGAAAGTTCAGACACTGGTAGAGTGTTGTGAAAACAACAGTCAGTAAAAAATGGACCAAAACTCTGTGGGTTTTTTTTTTGTTTTGTTTTGGGTTTTGTTTTTTTTTTTAGGACTGTAAGCTCTCTGGGGCAAGAACCACCTCTTTGTAGGCATCACACCAAGCATAGCTCTGGTCCCTGACCAAGCCTCCTAGCCATGGCAATAAAGATAACAGATTATTTACATCCTTAGTGCATCAGGAATGGTTCAGCCAGCTTTTCCTCCTGAAGAGGAGGTTCAGCAGAATGGACTGTTCAAAGAGCCTGATAGGAGCACTGAGCTTGCCCCCCAAAGCCCTAACCTAAGCAGTCTCCCATGGAGGGGAGACAGGGGAAGAGCAGTGGTGCAGCTTCACACCACTGTTTACTCTGGATTGTGCTTAATTTACATTAGTGAGATTGGCACATCATAAAAATGGTAAAGTATGTTTAGTTTTACTTCTTCTACCACAACTGAACATAAACTGTTTAATATTAAATTATATTTTACTCACTTCTATGCCGTTGACTTCCTCCCTTCTGACTGAGGATTTAACATAATTTCTGCTCAGAAAAATTCAAATTTTTCCTCCTCACAAAGGCCATTGGACTCCTTACGGACTTCATTTTCCAAATGTATTTGCAACTGCATGTTTAATTTCTGTGCAAAATTACTGTGATTGTGTGTGAGGTGCTTAGCTAGCCATTTATGCCTGTGCATATCTCATTTTCATACATAATTGCATGTAAATTATGCATAAGAATTATGCATCTAATTACACACACATTTTTAAAAATCAACTCTATCTGTGTTAAATCGCATTATTTCTTTTTCACACAAGGCATTTTTGATCCAGCTCTATTACATAATTTCTGACTGAGAAAGAATATAACCAGAAGTTTGAAAAACCTCAAGAAATATTTTTTTCCCTTTCTATCCCTTAAATCTATTAGTATTCTTCATTTGCCTTGTTATGCCATTAGAATAATCACATCCAATAAATGTCTTCTGCATTTACCAAAAATTTCACTTTGTAATTTAATTATTTTTGAAAGCAATTGATGGTTGTATATAGTCACTCGTATTTTATTTAAACAGTAATATTACTTCCATTTTCTTCACTATGAAAGGGAAATTAATGTCAGTATGTTTATTCTGAGTAAGAGAATCTAGCACAAGAGATTCTAATCTACAATTTGGGGCTCGTTTGTGCTACCATAAAAACATTGGTGATATCAACAAACCATATTTAGTTTTCATTTCAGAAATTGAACCCTCTATTCCTATTTTTTAATGACAAGTATCCTGTTAAAACATCAACAAACTCCAAACTCAATAAACTTCATGGTCTGGAAGCAATAAAACCTTAAGCTGTCAGGGTTAGCAGAGCCTGCAATACTTGACTCTCATTTAGCGATACACGGAGATCTTCTAATGTCTGTCATTGAGCTCATCTGACAAAGTTACATAGATCTCACTTCTCAGTAGTATACCTAATTTAAAATATAACAGGGGCACTAGTAATGAACCATCTATTAATGATACCTGAGCCTTTCAATTATATTATTGGCAAACTTTTTAAAGAATTTCTGACACTGCCACTATAATGAGAAAGGCTTGAAATTCAGCAATAGAAACTCTTTTTTTCCTCGTAAAGATCGCATGTAGCTTCAGTCAGGATAAGCTCACAAAAAAAGACACTATCCCCCTCTCTCTTTTTTCTGATCCAAGGAGTAGTGCATGCAAAAATCAATAACTCGGCACTAATGTTGAGAGTCTGGAATCCACATTGTTACAAAAGCAAAATATCAGAGAACATTCAGGAGTTGCCAGAGCAGCCTTCATGGAGGTGCGGTGGAAAGAAAGAAACAGCCAAGCAGGGTCCCCACTGGAGCTCATCTGAACAGAGGGACTGAGGAGACAGTGGTTCCTCTTCATCTTGGGAAGCACCAACCGAGGAAGGACAAAAAAGCTGTGCCAAGTCAGTCTGTCTACAAATAGTACTCAGATAGTGAAACTTCACCCCATCTTTCACTTCTGGATAAGTCTTTTCTGTGCAACTGTGAACTTATCTCAAATGGCAGCAATCTGTTTTGCTTTTCTAAAGGTTCAAGCTCTTATGATGATTCAGAATGGAGAAACTGATGCTTTAATTTTTCTCTCTTAAAATTAAATCTCTAAGAAAGTACATATACACTACCATATTAAGAGAAAATTACTGAGGTTGCAAGTCAAAAGGTTTAAAGTTGCTTGTGAAAACTTATTTTTACCCCCTTGTATATGTACGACAGTCCAATTAGACAACATGCCACAGTCAGTGTAAGGGTTAAATTCACAGCAGGACAGAATTAAGTTTGCATGATCAACCATAAACTTGCAATTCCCTTATATACACTTATAATAAATAACTGCACACTATACTAAAGTAAGTTAAAATATATACTTAAATAATTTGCATTTAATTTAGAAATATGCTACAAAGAAAATGTGTATGTAAAAGCATCAATACATTTGTCTGAAATTTACGCAAATGTAAAATAACCCTTGCCACTTTTAATTCATAAAAAGTATAATTCATTTCAGTGCGCATCACTGAATGTTGTTGTAGGGATACACACTCAAGAGAAATCATCATACTTGTGCCATTACACGAAGCACAGTTTTCTCTTCCAGGCTTAGGAGTCTCCATCCAGGAAGAAAAAAGATTCAACTGGTCCCACAGAAATCTTCCATGGGGAGATACAGGTGACAATACACATGCTATGAGTGAAATCCCAGCCTTCTGCAGCTAAGATAAATAGTGATCACACTGCAAGGCCTTGAGGGCGGGAGAGTACAAACAGCCCTCAAAATTTTGCTGTAAGGGGTAAAACTTCTATATAGTTACCATTATTCCAATTTGGAGGTGTTCTATTTTCTGTCTGAAACTATTTTGGATACCCTTAGGTTCGCACCACTTTAGGATGCTGTGACATGAGATTTGTGTCAGATAGAGATGATTGCTCTATAATGGTCTCTGTCTTCAATATAACCTCAATAGGCAACAGAGTTTAAAAACAAACAAACAAGAAAATGCATAACAATTTTTTTTTTTTCCGAAAGAGAGTTCTACTGGGAACAAAATGCAGTGACAGTGTCTGAGTCTATAGAGGGACTTTTCCATAGAGCCACACCTTCACCAATCTAAGAGAGAAAACCAACAGCTGGCTGTGTGGAAAAAACGGCACCTGCCAGTAGGGCATGATTTAACGTACTGTCCATGGGTTGTGTATCAGTCATCTGACGTGGTGTTAACGTCATGTTGGGAATGCATTCCTGAATGACATCCCAGCACTGGGCCTCAATTCAGCTTTTCTGCCAAGGGAGAAATTTACCATAAAACATTTTGCAATTTTCAATGGAGGTCAATCTGTAACTTGTAAGGAAAAGCTTGTGAGCTCTTGGGTAATGCCTGTGTTGTCTTTTTTCTTTAGAAAGCACCCATCACATTATGGATGTACAGTAAGAGAAAGTCAAAACAGGAATCTGGTCACGACATGTGTTAACTGTATTTGCATAGGGCTTGGCACAATGAGCACTAATGTAAAAAAACAAAAACACAAACCACAAAACCCAACAAAATCCCTTTCCTTGCAGAACAATAGCTCAAAAATGTAATTCTGTCACTAGGGGTCAGTATTAAAACATATTACCTTTACACAATACAGCTAGTGGCATTCTATTGTTGATTCCCTCCTTCAGAAACACAAAGTTATCTCATAAAGAACTATTAAACGATAAAAAAAGACAAAACCTATAGAATGGATTATTACCTATTTCTGTTCTTAAATGTAGGTCTCATGTACTATTAATTTTTGTTCCTGTTCTCATAAATTAACACATATATTCATGCAAATATATTATCTTACATAACACCTACGCTTTAGTATTGATCCATTTATGTGAATTAGGTTTCATCTACAGCCTGGAGAGAGAAAAGCTATGATTAAATATCCCATTTTCTAATAGGGAAGATTACTAATTAGTGGTATTACTACCTATTGGTAATAATAATAACTTCCTAATGATAATAACAACATTTCAAATTTAAGAAAACTGGACATTCTTTAAATTTTTTCCTTGACAACCATACACATCTGAAAAACGATAAACACCTATTGTGGATACTGAAAATCTCCATTTATGAAGGTGAAAACTCTCACTGAAGTGAGCATTGTCCACATGGAATATATTCAGGATGTATTTTCAGTCATTAGATCATTACATAAATTTCAGTTTGGAACAGATGCAACACCCACTGAAGTAAAGGAAACAACTCGCTTTCTCTTCACTGGGCACTTCCCATAACCAATGAGTTCCCAATCTATTTTCCTATACCCAACCTACTTCTAAATCTTGGAAATCTTGATACATTTGAGAAAGCAGACATTCAGATGCTGTGGCGATGCCTGTAACTGCCTATATGGACATAATTTTGCTAATGTAACCAGGTCCACTGATTCCTATGAAGAATTCAAGAATTAGAAAACCAAATAACATCAAGCTTGCTGTCTTTGCAGTTTTGGGGATGCTACTTTACTATCTTGAATCCAGATATAATACTTCAAAATATGTAACATGACACTAATTATAAACCCCAGCAGACATATTCTGCCAGATCATAAGTCTGTCATGTACCACAATTTCCTGCAGCCCTTAGTACAGCTGAACAAAAACCATCTCTTTCCTTCTTCCCCCAGACCAGACCCTAACTGAACGCTATAAATTTTGCACTTAAAATAAACAATTTAAGACAAATATTATTGAGGCTGTTAATTAGTTTTCATGTCCAGTACAAAGCTCTAAATTTCAGAGCATATGTTTTTCTTTAGTGGTAACTCCATTAGGTGCCCAGAATTCAGACATTGCCAGATTTATGAAGACATTTATTAGAAATGGCATTTGTGCTACGACAATACTGAAGAAAAGAGCTAGTGAAATTAATGTCTGACTAACTGGTACACTTGAGATCTTATTTCTATGTCTTACTTCTCACTAATGTCATATTTATATTTAACACGATTAGCTTATCTGAAACACATGAAAAGTGAAAATATTTGATTACATTTTAAATAGGAAAAAATAGGCAGAGGCTGAAGTAAAACATTTGTTCTGCAGTTAGTTGTATAGCACAGAATAATTGATTTTTCTGTCCAATAGATGGCACTGCTGTTTCTTTGTTTATGTGTAATTTTTCAATTTGTGCATAATGTACACTATTGATGTGACTGTGCCTACATTTCCCAATGCTTGGACACATCAAAAATAGACAGATTTCATAGATTCTTTAAAATAGCATTCTGCTGTCCAAATAACTGTATACAGTTTTCAATAAAGCAAGTTAGTGTTCTGGCTTAAAAAATGTGAAGTGGATGCAAATACCCAGCTGAAAAGAATTCTCTTCTTCCCAGAAGCAGATCACAGAAACAAATTCTGACACACATATCAAGGATGGCCTCAGAGCTATACACACAGTAACACAAGAAAATAATTTTTAATCACGTGTTAGAAAAAGTACATGACATTTTAAACTGCAGTATACTTTGCCATTTTATTTTTATTTAGCCTAATTATTAACAAGTTTACAAAGAATTTATCATTAATACACAGCAGCATTAAAATTCTGTCATTACTTTATGATAAAATTCTCATACAAGCATCATCTAGGGGTGTCAGTTTGTAAACTAATGAGACACTTGACCACCGTACGTTTTCCTATGTGCTACTGAAGTGTGACACAACATCAGCTCTGCAGCAAAAATTTAAATGCTTAAATATTTTAGAGGTTATTTATATAATTTTTATGTGTTCTGGTAGAGATCATGTTGAAAATCCATATTTTCCAGTAAACTTGAAATGTCCAATGGATTGTATGGGACTCATGTTCTCTTCTGCTCTAGATCTTCGGTTAAAATATTACGGGGGCCTGAGTCATTCATTCATTTATTTATTTTTGCCAAATCCTGGTTGCTTGGGGACTTGTGTGAAATGACAAGCTGGTCTCTGTCCCGCTCATAGTGAACAGGTGTTCTAATTACAAAACCTCCACCATATTTGACACCTTTATTAGCTGTCTCAGTTGAGAAACAAAGGATTGATTGGGGAGGGGTATAGAACTAGCCTTTCATTGCTGTGGGGAAGCACCTAAAGGTCAAGGTTAATATACATTAGTGGGGGGCAGTATTGCCCATTGCCTATGCTGTTCTTGTGTTATTAATCAATGGAAGACTTTATCCATATGAGCTAGCTATTGTGAGAGCCTTAATTACACAATTTGTTTCAACTTGTATTTTTTTCCACATATGAAAAGCAGACAACACTTCTTGACCAGATATTCCTAAAAAGAACAGTAAATCTCCAGCAGAAATAGCAGTGTCTTGTACTCTGTTTACATTCTGTAATATATACTGTACAAAATGAAAGAGCAAGGTATGCATCCTTCAATCAATGTCACAGATGCAAAAATGCTCATGAAATGAAATATGGTAGAACATATGTATATAAGTTCAACAAGACCGAATTTTTGGCTGGTCAGTAAGAAGTGAGAACACTTATTGTAAATAGTCTTCCCCTTTACTGTAGCCATTTTGTTCCTGCCTGCTACTACTAGCTTTATGATTTAATATTCTTGGAGGGTTTATAACAAGAATCTAATATATAACCAATAAAAGGGCACTAGTCTCATTAGTCTCATTTGGGACCAGAATATTGTCAACATAATTACGCAGCAGTCACATTATTATAAAAGTATATCAGCATCTTCATTATATATACACTTATTTTCAGTGGTTTACATGACACACACACAAAATATTCCAGAATGAAATACGATTATGGTAACTCAATCTGGAATGCATTTCCTCCAAACTATTTTTTTTTTCCTATTATGTGAATGTAAAATAAATATGGGCCAGATAGTCAGTCAGTGAGCTGGAACTATAACAATTTGTATCAGCTGAGGGTTCAACTCTATATATTAATTTATAGATCCTAGTCACACTTCTATGACTTATTAATGGTTTTGATTTTGAAATGAAGCTTTGAAGTAATTATATAGTCACATGGCATTCATCCCATATACATATTTAATGTAAATTATTGCTTCCTGATTTTCACAGAAGACCTGTGATTAGATTACCTGGTGTTCCCATATTGTACTTGGAGCTAGATTGCAAAGGGAGAGAAGTATATGTAAGCCACCTTTACAACTTCCTGACTCAGCCCAGCTAGAAACAAGTGCGGACTCCATTACAATGCAGAGGAACAGAAACAGCTATTTCCCTGCCCGAGGTCTCAGAGAATTGTTCTAGCAGTTGAGCTAAACAATGCCCTGACTATCTCCTTGGCAAAAGAAACGGAAGGAGTTGGCATAAGCTGCTACACCAACTCAAAACTCTCCAGATTCCCTTCTCACACTGTGAAACCTCAAAGGGCTCTGCTACGAAAAACAGCTGTAGCGAAGCTGAAAGTTTGACCCCTAGACGCCGGTACTGCGCCCTTTTTATGTGTGTGACTCCCACGGACACCAACTGAAGAGTCACGCGCATGATGAGAGCAGAATATCAGATAAAAAAATCTACTATGTGAATCTGAGAACAGAATATTATTCTTTTGTGTCAAATTACAGCTTCCCCCGGTAACATTAAGTGAATACTGGTGACTATTAGAGTTGAATCAATACATTGAAACAAATAATTTATTTGCTGCATTATTTTACTTTTTCACTTCAAAGAATGCCTGTGAATGGATTACAACTTCCTTAAATATATTCCAAGAAACTTTTAAGGAATTTTATTTTATGGTTTGTGATTGCTCATATATGTCAGACTGCTCTGCTTCTTTTCCCTGAACAGAACTTTTAATAGAGTTGGGATAACAGAACTCTGCATCTGACAGTAGAATTTAGTTGATATAATTATTTTGGAACTTACAGTCAGCTAACCATCCTTTGTTAGTTGTTTTGGAAGTTACACTTCTTTTAGAGAATGTACTATGAGCATTCTCTATTACTTGGGAAACAATAAAAAAAGAAAGACAATGCAAATATTCAGAATATTTGAGTGCTATCTTCCTCAACGACTGGGTTTAAATCAGTCAAAAAAGTTGCATGAACCATCGAACTTTAAAGGATACCTCACTGATTCTGAATTTTCAAAAAATATCCCACATCAAATGTCTTAGATTATGAAGCATATTTTCCTCATATGTTCTCTTCAAAACTTGATTTATATCTCTGCTTTCATTACATCTGCTTCATACCTTTCTTTGATAAAGCAAACGTTAGTAGAGATAGCACAACTCTTGTAATACTGATGAGAACCAACCTATTCCAGATGACTCATAAGGACCAAAAAGTACCTTACAGTCAAATTCAAACAGACCGGCCTTGTAGGATAAGGACAAGGTGAGGCATTCTTTAAAAATCAAAGTATTATCGCTTGTGTTCAGATTAGTGTTTTAAATAATAATTTAATTATTGCAGACTCACCTTGCATTACTATGACTGGCTGCTGTCAAACTAGCTAATGCTGTCACTGCAGCTTCTTTCACCTCTTCATTGTCACTGCTTAGCAACTGTACTAGCTGGGGAATCCCTTTGAAAGAAATAATTGCATACATGAACCTTTAAATAAACCGTGACAGTCTGTAAAATTATAATATGCTCCTTATAAGAAGAAAAGCACAGATTCTCAGTTCACCCCTTCGCACCTTACTTACCCTGGAGTCCAAATGCACGTTTGCTAGCTAAATTTTCACACATGGCAGAAATTGCTTGGGAAGCAGCAACTTTAACTCCATCATTATCAATTTCCAAAAGGTTTATAAGACGCTTCTCAACCTCTTCCTCATTTAAGATTTTTCTATTTTCAGCTTTAAACAAAAAAAGAACAATACCATTAATCTGCATTCATTTTCTAAATCAGTGAAAGGACACAAATTTTATTTCATATAGTTGTTTCCAACAGAACACTTGCTTTTGATACCATGGAAATGGGAATATTTTGGTAACAGAGGCAGCAGCAATTAAGAAATGTGCATAAAGGACCTGATCCAAAACCCATTAGACTTCAGTGAACTCTAAATCAAGCCCAAAAGATGACTATTAAATACAGCTTTAAACATACATAGCCCAATAGAATGCAATGCTTGTTCTCTATAAGTCTTAAAACCACAGAATGCATACAGACTTGATGAAAACAGCTTTTCCAGCCCAACAGATCATACTTACTCAGAATCATGCTTAACTTCAGTTTATGCAAACAAAGTCCAAATGCATAAAATTGAAGAATACGCTAGTAAACGTACAACTGAACTTGGTGGAGTACCAGTTAACATACTACAATAGCAAAAAAAAAAAAAGGCAAGGGGTGTTAAAATTTTAATTTTAAATTCTGCACAGCTTGCAGGTCTTCATTAATGCATACTTTGCAGAGAATTTCAATTTTGTATTTTAACCTAGTAACATGGGGTTCCCTGCTGACCTATGCTGTGATGAACAGCAACAGCTAAGGAAGGACATGACATTCCCTTCCTCTACACAAGTAACAACATAGAGCATCTATAAAGAATCTACAGACATCTGACAATTATACTAATAAACTCATTCATCCCGAAATGGATGAGATCAGAAATGCAGGTGTATGTTAGAAAGAGCCCAGAGTGAAACTTTCTCAGTCAGAAAGGCAGTAGACAGCATAGAATCTCTACAGTTATGAGGGTCAATAAACATTTAACCATATGCATAATTTAAAGCGGATTAATTACATGTTTGAAATTATATCTACATGGTAACATTTTCAAAGGTATGAAAGAAATTCAGGAACTGAGAAGTCAGTAGGACTTCGACACATTTGTAAATTTTACCAGTGGTTACTAATGCTTTGAGGGATCATTCCCTTATTTGGACTGCTGTCTTATGAATAAAAAGTTTAAAAAGGAAAGAAAAATATCATAAGTATTCTTTTAAATAAAACCGAATCTTTAGTGAATAAAAGTAAGCAAACAGAAGTCCACAAAGCCAATGAAAAGAAAGTTTGATTGAAAATCTAGTTACAGCAGAAACAACTCAATGCACATACATGAGACAGCTAGCTGTTTTTTCTCTCTGGTTCAATTTTAAATATTTTTAGAATCATTGGAGATACCAATTGCAATCACAAAGCAAAAGATGCAACAAATAAAACAGAGAGGATTCTAAGTGTCAGCAGAACCTTGGCCACAACCTTGATGCATATCAGCCAGCTCTCAAGAGAAGGCCTTAATTGGGATTACAGACCGTTTTGACAAGTTATCAAGTATGCCGCTGGCTTGTTGCTTGCCAAAGAGGTCCATAATCCCTAATAATGATCTCTAGAGGTTCTTCATGCCTCAGTAATTTGGTTCTTGTACAGCAAGTTGGTTATTACTACATAGATTTTCTTAAAAATGATTCTTCCTTTTAAAGGCAGTTGTGATGATGGGTAAGCATTTCATTTTAAAGATCATTTATGCCTATATGAATTAGTAAAAATAATAATATTAATAATTCATTCAAATGAGTGAAAATAGTTATTTAAATATCTTAAACAGAATATAGAATTTTTCAACAATGTGAAAAAACCTATTTTGTATTTGAATTCATGGTAAAGAGTATGCACCTATATTTAGCTAGCTAGACAGACAAATGAAAATTATTAATATTTTAAGATTCAGGTGCCAATTCTATTTAAAGGATGAATATTTTCTGCTGATCCTCTCTCTCTTTGTATGAGTTGCTTCCTTTGTTTCCTTTACTATAGAAAAAAAAGAATACAATTGAAAAGCATCCTTGGTACTTAAGCACTTCTCATGTCAGTGCCAACATCATATTTACAGTGATGAATTTTGTGACCCCTAGGTATTTTGAATACATAGATTTAACATAAAGTAAAATACTCAGGCACACACAACTGAAAGAGTCTGGAGTATTAACACTTCTGTCCAGTTTTCCATGCATTGATCTCATAATGAGTCAACCTTTGTTTTTCAATATATTTTCCTATTTCCCCTCCTTACTCCAAAATAATGATCAGAGTTCTACTGATGACCTATTCAGCTTACTGTCCTCACCTTGTGGAATTATTTATATCAATTTCAAATGAAAAAAAAAAGTTAATGTTAAATAGTATCATGACCTCTCACTCATCTTGAGTTGAGAAAACCCAGATAAATAAAAACTTGTATTATGAAAAAGCATATATTAATTTGCTATGGAGCAAGTTTAATATGCTTCCTTTTGAGAGGATTTGCATTTAGATATGTGTAAAGAATGGGGAGAGCTTCAAACCAGAAGTTTGGCAGAGTGGGGCCAAACTCCAGTGAGCAGGATCATCACTTTCTCCATACACACTCCATACCATTCTGTTGTTGCTGGTGTGCCTGGCATTGTCAGGGGAAAGTGAGGCCCTCCATAATCAAGAGTACAGATAACCCACTCAGAGATATTCAATAATTTATAGCATTAAATTATATTTTGCATTCTGAAATGACTGCATTTTTTTTTGCTAGGCAAGGAGGGAATTGCACTAAAATTCACCACTGTAATTCTGAGTATACAAAATAAAACCATTGATAAATTAATATATTAAATTCAAAATTATTTTACGGAGCAAAATAAATTTTCAGGGGCAAAGGGATAATGACTATGTATAGAAATACGATCAATTTTAATTTACTTAAACAGAGTAGCATCCTAAAGATGCTATTTAAAATTGAATATAGTGTTTGTACCATGTAGTTTATTCTGAGATTGAGAACAGTTCTTAAGGGATACATCTGCCTTACAACAACAAAAAGTTACAGGAGTTCCCTTCCAAAAGGCTGAAAGGGGCAAAACCAAAACTGTTTGCTATAATCACATCTATCAGGAAAAAAAAAACAAAACTAAATTCCATCTGTCAACAATAATAAATTCAAAACCAGACACTGCTGTATACTCAGCTGCCAGGATTAAAAAAAAACAGATAGATACATGCGCTACCATAGCAAAAGTAAGTTTTTCATTTCAATGAGAAGCAGTACTATTTTTCTCAAGTATGCAGGAAATGTTTGTGAAATGCAACCATGATTATCAGGCCTGAAGAATGTGGGCTACTGTATTGCTATTGCAAACTTAATGAAAAAGTCATAGAAGAACTTAGAGCTATGTTGTACTATATTGGATTTACGTCAGGACAAGCATTAGTATAGAATATATTAGTGTTGCAGTTTGGATAGGGTATTTAGTATGTTTATAACTAGGAAACAAACAAAGAAACAAGAACTGCAAATATTTCTGTTTTCTTTTTGCACTTGAATTATTTCTGTAACGGCCCCAACGACACTTTCTTTCCACTGGAAGGCCGACTTTAGACCGGTAGCTCTATGTATCTGAAATAAATTCAATACTTCTGGGGGCCATGTTGAGCAGCAAGGCTGCTGGACTGTGTTTTCCGCTGCACCAATACAACATGTTGCCCTTTGTCTAACTGGTTGTCACCAAAATTCTACAGCTTGGAAGCAAATATTTTAAATCTTCTTTTGATCTATTTTCCCAGTCTGCTGCATCCATACCAGCTGTCATCGGCTGAAGAAGAGAGCAAACCTTTATAATGAAACCACATTGACTCCATTTGTAAAGAAGTATGACAAGAAGATGCATCTTCGCTGACGGTAACATCCCATGATATAAGATCATCAGCAGTACTGTAATACATTATGTGTAGCTCTTGCCACCGTGCATTAAAAATGTTGTGTTCAGACATGCTTCTACTAACAGCAGCTAAAATATTAGGCTACAAAAACTGAAAAAGGTGTGAAAGAGGAAAAGAAGGCTATGCTTATTTGAAAATAAATATAAAAAAGGAGTAAGACACCGCAGAAAGTAGTAGGAGCAAATATAAATCTGCTTAACATACTACTTACAAGCCTGTCACAGGACTATAAAAATGATACTGACAGTCCTAAGTAGCATAATAAAATAACAATATAGGAAAATACACAAAGAAAATACTGGCATAAGAAGGTCCCCTCCTATCTCTAGTATCTAAACATTAATGAAAATAATTTTCAGTGACTTGAAAAGCTTCCAGTAGACAATGATAAAAGCATACAGAAATCCACAGAATATTAGGAAAGTAGATTCCACTCTTTTCATATATCATTTGCCATCCAAATAATTACAAACATTCAGGATGCCAAACTAAGGAAGGTGAGCAAAGAATTGGAAAGATAAGATGGGGAGAGAAAAAAGGAGGTCTGAAATAGTGTATATCAAGGACAGATTTTTTTTAGTCATATATTAAATTAGATAACATATTTGTAAAATACACATAAATTAAAGCTATGATTCAGCCACAAGACGATAGAAATATGAATGAAATATTTAAGCTCTACTGTCATGGTTACTGTCATCAAAATCCCTTGACAGAATTAAAATCTTCTATAGACAGAAGTATATTATTTCTTACATTGGTTTTTGTTATACAGCACTACTAGGTATACGTTGCAACTCAGAAACTAATGCATGAAAGGAATTTCAAATGTAGATTTATTTAAAGAGCATCCTTGTGGGCAAAAGTGATGAGCACGTTCTGCCTAATTCAGAATTCCTTGGTGAAATACAGAAAAGCATATAAAAAGGAACTATAGGATGAATAATTATAAAAAGATGACAATGAAACTATTTAACTCCACTGGGAATATTAATCTGCAAGCCATTTGAAAGGCTTTTTTCCATGTCCCTGTTAACGGAATTCATATTTGAAATTGCCTGACATTTAGATGAGCAGTTGTATGCAAAAGGAAGTAAGCTGGCGACTCAGTCTTAACCAACGAGAAATAGTGCCAGCAGAGGTGGCTTAAGATGGCAGTTATCTGGCATCACAAAACAAAAGATAAAGATCATATTTTCAGAGCTACAATCTTCCTTTTTGAGGACAATATTTTGCAAGAATGTATTATATTTAACAATAAATGGAGGCAAAATCTTAAGATTTTAATATATTTACATAGTCTAGCATCCAACTGCTGCTCTGATTGTCAAGATTCATCACCGTAATTCATTCTTGCCAGTGTTTTCGTCAGCACAAGTACTACCCTCAACCAGATAAGACAGCCTCATTCTGCATG
Source organism: Tetrax tetrax (assembly GCA_009806455.1). Taxonomy (NCBI): domain Eukaryota; kingdom Metazoa; phylum Chordata; class Aves; order Otidiformes; family Otididae; genus Tetrax; species Tetrax tetrax. Next base: position 80,409 of record WHYT01014564.1, read on the forward strand.
AAAATTTACTTCATAATCAAATTCACGTGCATGGATTTTTAAAAAGTCACATACAGTTATAAGCTGCTTTGGTAATTGCCTTTGCTGCATTCCTCTGAATGTCGGGAACAGTAGAGACTCCTACGAATGAAAGTAGCTTTTTAAGGCCTCCTGTCTGCTGAATCAGTTGCAGAGTATGCACATCTGCCAGACAATTTCCCAACACTGCAAGAGCTTCCACATGTAGATCGCTGAATTCCTAATAAGGAAAAAATCCCAAACAAATAACCTTCAAATCAGGATTAAAATATATATGGCTTTTAACTTTGTAGGATGTCATAATTTTCTTTTGGACAGTTTATTTATACTGCAAAGTACATATTTTCATACTCATATTTTTTGTATAATTTCTTTGATGTACCTTAGGATGCAACACAATTTATCAAAACCAGTAAAAACTGTCAGAGTCTCTCATTTATATCAAAGTGTGTTACGCAAGTATTCAGAAAGGACCTGTCATCTTAAAATTTAAAAAACTTCACGAATTTCTGGATGCCTTATATTTCCTATGGTGACATCTGAACTCAAGAGGCACTAAAATGAGACTCATAATAATAATAATAATAATAACAGATGTAATGACATTTTCAATGTAGGAAATTATATTTAAGGCCATCAATATCAAAGTAAATTCAGAAAAAAAGATCGATGTTCAGAATAGGAGCCAGCACCAGAGTCCAGCATAAAATTAAAAACTTCAGGAAAACACCATATAAAAAGCTATGGTTAATTTTTCTGATACAACGGTTTGAGAAACAGACAGTAAACACAAACCAGTGTTACTAACACCAATAAAGCAACAAAACAAAAAACATTTTGGTGAATCATTTTGCTCCCTTTCTCTCTCCCTTTCTCTTCTTTCTTATGTATCCTAGCTTATCCTACTTCTATCATAGTTAGCTCCAAGTAAGGAGCTCTTTCCTCTATTATCTCTCCTCTATAGCATGAATAATATTTCTCATTAGTCATACAAACATTAGTAGCAAGAACAAAAAACTTTTAAGGAAAGTAAACTGTACATTGTTTTCCAGTATCTTCAGAAGACAATCTATTCCTTTATTTTCTCTCAGTATTATCCTGGCTTCTCTGTCTTTGCTAATTACTTCTAAGGTTTTAAGGGCTAACAACTGAATAACTGGGTATTCAGATTTCAGTAGTTCCAGCAAGGGTAGAATTACACGCAGTGCACAAACTTCAGCACGGCTTTGAAAATCCTGCAGTAAAATATTCAACAAAGAATGTTAACGAGACAGAATACAAAAGTACATCAATTCCTGACTTTACAGAAAGAACACCTAAAATCTGATTTCAAACAGACAAAAATGAATCAATATTCCAAAACTTCTCGTTCTGAAGATTTCTTTATTTTCAGCTAAGAATCAAACTGAATATAACCAACTCCCAGCAACCTTAAATTCCATTTTTTTTTGCATGACTGAAGTACACACTACAGAATCTAATCCTGTGTAAGAAAGTCTATTTATTCTTGGTTTTGTCATATTTGTCTCAACATATATGTTTCTTTGAGAAAGTTTTTTAAATTTAGTTTAATCATTTTTATTTGCCTCAGTGGTGGGAAAATAGTTTTTGCACTCTACTGTGGTTTCCTTATTATAGCTTTTGTTTCAGTAATTATAAAACGACAATTTAAAATTTCAACTTTAAACAGTGTATATGCAGCTTAATAAGAAGACAGAAGTAGATTATATTAAATAGAGAAAAATAAATAAATTACAATTTGCTTTTAAATAGCTTACTGCACATGTGCAGCATGCAATTATCCTTATCAATATAAGCAAGCACCAGGTGCAGTTATCCAGATATACGCTGCAACAAAGACAGCGAGATAGTAAAAAAGGAGAAAGAGTAAAATGTGATTCTGAATAGACATGCTCTGATGCCCCAAAAGAGATAGAGTTATAAACTGAATTCATTACTGAATTGATTCACTTAAGCCACGGAAGAGAACTGCCATACAAATGCACCATTCTTTGCTAAGCAGCATATGGATAACATTAGTAGTGGGTGTGAAAGTAGCCAATAACAAATCTATTCCTCCCAGTATGGAAAGTAGCTGTTGACAGCATTCACCCATCTTAAAAAGATGTTCAAAATTGTGACTTGCGGGCCAAAAAAAAAGGCACAATGCAATTGCTAGTTCTTTAACTTACAGTGTTATTCCTATAATTTGGATAGACAGGTTATATCTCCAATTATTGAGATTAACATTTTCCAACTAAGAAAACAAATTCATAATTCATTAAAAACATCTGAATCTGATTCTGATCTTACTTACATTGCTGTACAGCATAGGTAATTGCATTAAGTTCAACAGAATCAAAGTCAAATAAGCTATATTCAAGTACCTATCAAAGACTTGGGTGCATACTTTGATGAACACTGGAGAGTAAAGGAACCAAATATTTTAAAATTATTAACTCCACAGAGGATGGTGGGGGTAGTGGGGAGAGTGCTTATCTGCCTCTGTAATTTGAAACAACAACAACAACAAATTTTACCTGCACCAGGAGGTAGATACATTCAACTGAATTCTTCGTAACATCGGGATCAGGGCTACCTAGCAGTCTGATCAGTGGTTCTAATCCACCTTGCTCAAATATTTGTACTTTAGTAGTATATTCAACAGCCATATGTGCTAGACAGAGAGTAGCAAATTCATGGACAACTACATCTTCTAAGGGAAAAAAAGAAATATTTTTATGAGGTTTTATTCAGCACAGTATATGTTCCGTAATTCAATGGTTTAAAATATTGTTTGAAGTCAATAAACAATAGCTGTTAATCCTACCTGACATCTCCGTAAACGTGTTGCTCCATCTGTACAACATAAAACGCTACTCATTGAGTAACAGAGCTACTCCTATAAAAGCAGTTACCTATTTAACATTTAGTATGACACATCGTAAGTTACAAGGAAGATTTTGTTAAATTGTCTGATCAAGTGGCAATCATAAATTATTTCTGAGTGTATTTTTGCACAAGGAATGAATACTGCAAGCTACCTTCTGGCGCCAGCTGCGATATAAGTGAATTTGTGACATCCAGTTCCCTCAGTAACTTCCTGACATCATCTACAATGAAATAAACACAAATATGAAGTCTTCCATTTGGCAATCTTGGTTGAGTGAAAAAAAAAGAGATTCTGCTCCAAGGGAAATGTACTTATTGTTACTCCTCAAGTGACAAAAAGATCTGATGGGGCATGACACACAACTGAAGTTATACCAAGATCACAATGGGCCCAGAAAACATACATGAGATTTTCAAGTAACAGAGGACAATTTTTGACATGTAATATATATTCTCAATGTTTCATTGAAATTTTACTGAAAATACTTGCATCTAGCAGGTTCTCATTAAATATTTCACAGTTTTAGTTGTCAAAGAAGTGATACTCCAATAGTTAAAATGATTTGTGGTTAAAATTATCAAACTAAAAGCAATCCTTCCATTTATTTAATTTTCAAGCCATCACTTTCTAATTTTATGCTAACACAGCCCATATTGCAAATCAAAAACATTAATTATATAGGTCTTATTAAAATAACAGTAAAGACTTTCAGAATGCATTTTTATTGTTGTCAACGGCAAACTAGCAAAACCACAACCACTGGACAGAATAACCAAAAAGCATTCTTTGGGGCAGACTTAATGTGATCTTACAGAGCTACGTTGTTACTATCAACACTTACAGTGTTGAAATGTAAGAAAAAAAGGTATGAGCTGAACATAAAGAAAAAAAAACAATTAAGATGTGAATATAAATGGAAGATCTCCAGTCACTAAAATCCACATTTGTGCAGCAGCACTGGAAGCCAAGGTCTGAAGGGAAAGACTTCATGTTAATGCGGAGTTGAAAGTAAGGTAAAGAGCATAACGTCCAGGGCAACACAAAAAGCAGGTAGCAGTCGATGAAAGGACTTAAATTAGGATAGAATTAGTTAGGATATCACCATAGAAGACAACTGCATAGAACATCTATCAAAATAAGACTTGATTAATTATATTAATTAGATGTAGGTTTATAAAGCAAAGTAAAAATAACAGCCACTGAAACTCAACCTTACATCACTCATTCTTTCATCTTCGGTTCTGTCTCTACATACCACTCACTGCAGCTTGATCACTTGGCACTTAACATGGATGTCATACATTTATTCTCACCTTATAAAAAGGTACAAGAAAATCTGCATACACTGTGGTTAAATCTTTTAATAATTATATGGCTACTGTAGATACACTACCTTGCCGTGAATGCAATGTCTCCAAGAGATGCTCAAGACTGAATTTCACTAGCTCAGATACAGATAACAAAACATTTACAGCAGCACTGACCTGCCAAAGAAGCTGGGTAAATAGGCATGCCAATGCTTGATAGTTGAGGGCTTTTTTTTTTTCATCAATACTTGAGTTAGCTACTTTAAATTTAACACATGTTGTCCTTTATCACTGCAGTTACACTAAAACCTCAGGTAACAACTGATACTTAACTATAGCATTTTCTGTAGATGATAAGTACTACTTTATCCTTCTCTCCCAACTTTTGTAAAAGAGAAGAGTGTGTCATGCCCACATTGGAGCGCATCTTATGTAGTCAGGCTTTCCCTAACAGACATAATTCCAATATTAAACTGTTTCAATTTGGCCCCATCAAAATAAAAATAGGTGTTGGAAGAAAAATTAACTTATCTTAGGTTTGTTTGGGGTTTTTTTTGGTTCAAAATCAGTGGAGTTCACTTCAGCTGAGTGAATAGATGGCCCATTTTTTCACATGGGCCACCTATTACTTTGATGATCACACTCATACACATTGAAAAATATTTAAAAATGGAGACTCTTACGATTAGAAGCCATGATGCCAAACACCATGATGGCATTTCTACGTACAATTGGATCTCCATGTGAGATGAGTTTATACAGACGTTCCACTGCTCCAAGAGCAAGAAGTGTCATTTTGTTTTCATCACCTGGAGAGTAATGAGAATAAGTTCTGCAAAAATGCAACAAGCTCACAGTTCTAATGTAACAAACTAAAGAGCTAGCAATCTTTTATTGGACTGTAGAATCAAAGAACCTTTGGAGATTGTCTAATCTAAACTGCAAACAAACATGTGTCAAAGAGTATCAAGGATTAACAGCATCTACGATTAATTCACATTTGTAAAGCGAAGGATGCCACCGACTGCAGTGGTAGTACAAAGGACAGTTTTCTATGTAGCAAAGTACAAGTGAATGATATCATTAAGAACCTCGTTTTATTTTCCTCTTTTCTTGCCTCACAATTTTATTTTTCTGAAAGTAACAGTTAATTAATTCTATGGATCTGCACTACCCCTCAACTGACGCACCTACCAAGTGCTAGATCATTAAATCTCACCTGAGATTTCTACCACCTCAGAATGGAGCACTTTGTAGCCGAATAGGCTCCACTCATGCAAAGAATAGAAGCATTTTGTATGATTACAGTCTTCTGTTCCTGCTCACTCAAAAACCATCCCAAACCTAAGAAACAAAATCCAAAACCTACTCCTATCCTCAGTTCCCACAACAGCTTTATAATTAATTTTCCAATAAACCATGCATGTCCTTTCAGGCTACAAGTAAGCAATGTGAGAAGAAACTGCAGCCAAAACACAATTAAAATACAATACAATAAATATTTTTTATTGAGGGATGGGACTTAATTTACTAGCAACATTCAAGAAATAAATTAACTCCAAAGTGAAAACAACTCCTTCTCTTGTGCCACAGTGCAAAGTTGCAGTTTAGTCTTCTGGAATATTGCAAGAATATCTACATCAACAATTTAAAGTAGAAACAGAAACAGAAAAATTAAGTATCTGTCCTCTTGCAGGGTGCCATATGTTACTGCGGACAGCAGGGAAGGAGCCAACAACAGTTTACGGTGTGTGTTTCATAGCTGTCTCACAACAATTCAAATTTTCTCTTCACATATTCAGAATTTGACTGCATGTCCCCAGCCAACCTTGCCACACCAAGCTGAACACCAACATCTTCCAGAACCCAATGATCCCTAGCCAACCATTAAAGCCTTCAGCTCTTCTCTCACAACTTCATCAGTGTTGATAATTGCCATCAGTACAACTGGCATATAAAAACATAATTTTAAAAGAAAACATACATTAAATTGAAATTAATATTAAAACAGATTAATTGTACTAAGAATGCTACCAATGTTTACCAATTTGAGTGTCTGGTAAAGAATTAGTAGTAGGCAACTTAGGAAATTATGTGGTACATAATTTTGAGCCTTTGTTAGACAGTTGTCTTCTGGCTGCCCAGAACATGATGCTGTTATAGATTACACAGGGACTTCTGGAAGATTTGGAATCTTGGAGACTCGTTAGATTCTAAAGACATACAGAAATAAGCTTGATAAAGTAGGCTGAAGAGTCTCCAATAAATCATGTCACAGAATTACTGACACAAGAGATATATGCAAAAATAACAGAAACAGGATAAAAAGTAATTTTCATTGAAAATTGAACCTTGAAATAACTATTATAGTACAGAAGTTTCAAACCTTAATATAAAAAAAGAGAAATTTTCCCAGATGCAGATTTGTTGCTTGTAACAAAACAGATCTATGAAACAGAGAATATAAAATTCAACATCAAAATAATACAAAATTTCATTGACACAAACCAGAGGACTTCTTTAGAACTGCAAATACAGGTTTGACAGATATTTTGGAAAACCTTCAAAACCTTGACAGAGACTTTGAGATTAAATTAAGATTTCAGTGTTAGGAAATGAAAAAATTGTGTACTATTATCAAAATCTAAGCAACACAAAGGAAAGCTCATTGCAAAAAGACTAACCTTTTGATGCAAATTTATATAGAGCATCACATGCTTTGGCCAAAACTTCCTCTTCAGGAGAACTAAGCATTAGCACAACCGTTGCTGCTGTTTTGCTTTCAATCAATAAAGGATCAAACTACAAACAAAAAAAAAGGAAACAATAGTTTGATTTATACTGAGCCTTCCCATGTGCTGCAGTAGACTCCCACATTTAATTAAAAAAAAAATCTAGTTTGACATCTATACTGAAGTCGAAATATTAACGAGTTGCTATTTACTTGGAGAAATCAAATTTTTTAACAAGAATTTGAGACATTGTTGAAAAATAAGAAAGCATAATCTTTATTACATATTAATTCAACACGTATGCATATTACACCATATATTTATTTCATTTTAAAACCCTCTAATAGCTATATCAGAGGCACACGGTTCATGGCTGAACAATAAGGGCATGAAGATATATACAAGTCAGTTGACAAGTAAGGAAATTCTTTGGAGCAAATCTTTAAAAAAGTTATGAGTGTGCTAGAAGGAAAATGAACAAAGAGGAGACTTTTTTCTTTTCCCTCAGACTTGCTAAAAAATAAGGCAAAATGTGACACTAGTATCCAGATTTCTAAATTCCTATTTTTTGTAGGTTTTTAAATCTAAATAATTTCATAATCTTCCATGAGGCATATCACACAACTTAACAGGCTGCAAGATCAAGATCCAAGTTTCATTTATAGTTAGGAGGTTGCCTGGCTAACCTGCTTAATTGGTCTCCCTAGCTTCGAGCAGGTCTGAAAACCTGAAGAGACTGTCCAATTTCATCCTTGCTATGAGAAGGTGGAAGCATGGGACAAGTAATGGAACAAAGCTCCTTTTCAAAGAAAATATTATCAGCTTACTGTACCATAAGTCATTTTGCTTAATAATGACTCAGCAACAAGAATTAATCCAAATAGTGGCCCAGTGGTCCAAGTTACATCTTAATGATGGGCCTAAAATGATGGAATTCTTTATGGGAATTTTCTTTTTAGATTGTAAGGAGATAAAAAAATTCAGCTTATCACAGCAACACTAATTCTACCCATTCTACACAGTTAGTTCATCCTACCCATATTAGACAATCTAAGAGGTGATTGAAAGTCCCTTTAGCCATCTCCATCCTTGTCTACTTCTGCACATTTGTGACCGTGCGTGGACATAACAAGATTCTCTAGGTAAGTGCTAAAATCTAAGCACAGATGTATCTCCTCATTCTGGCCAAATACTTGGTGATGGGATAAAACTGTAATTTTTAGTAAAGCCTGTCAGTCCTCCAGAGAAAAATAAACACAAAGATTGATCTCAGATGAATTTTAATAAGAAATGAAATATGAAATAAGAATTTTAAATCTCAGTTATTTATTTACATTGAGCTAATACCAAAGATGCTATTGCATTGCTCCATTTTCGTTGTCTCTCATGTTCACAAGTAATGGTATAAAGTACAATTCAATGATAATTCCTAGGACTTAATGACAGGTTGGCACATGAGCAGACTGAAATTGGTCTAATCTCTAATCATTTGCAGAGGTGTGAGATTCACTACTACTGTCTGAAATATTTAATAGGCACTTTCCTCTTAGAAGCAGTTTTGTGCTGAAAACACAGTAAGAAGAGTCACTGAAATCAATGTATGTGAACTCAATGTATGTTTAAGAAGTCAGAGGCCTGAACATGTCAGTGATTTGCTGGGAAGTAACATTGTTCATCAAAACTGTCATGGATCTGGATGTAACTTTTGCTTATCGTAATACCAGTGTACCTAGAGTTCCCTCCTCCTCAATTTTTTTTTTTTTAATCACGGCTTGATCCTAAATCTTCATACATCATTGCAGACTCTTCCCTTAATGGCAAATCCAGGACAGATTACATGCTAGAATAACATGCCTGAAGTTACAAACACCATTGAATTAAACATAGAAATTTAACTGCTTTATAAGCAACAACATTTCCAACATTCAGTTTGTATTAAGAAAAAGCAACTTAAATGAAAAAGAAAGCTATAATTTACAAACTCCTATATGTCTTTGATCATGATTTTTGTGACTTCAAAGCCATTAGAAACTTCAGAGTATTTGGGGTTGGTTTTTTTTTTGGCTTCCATCAATTTTACTTAGTTGAAATTGAAGGTAATACAAAATATGTTTCCAGTCAGAGCAAAGATCCATCTAGCCCAGCATCCCATCTCCGACAAAGGTCAGTAACAGGTGTGGGCAAGCAGACTATTAAACTTAAATAAGCTTATATTTCCTCCCAGACTCCAGCACTCTGCAACCTAGAGAACTGGTGAGTTAGTGATTTTATCTCTGTGTTAAAAAAAGTACAAGAAAAATTTTCCACCAGTTAATTTGGTAAATAATTTTTGAAGCCATCTGTATTTTAGTCATCCTTAATATTCCAAGACACAACTACAACTGTTTAACCTAGTTGTGCCTTTTCTTTGTTGTAAAACTACCACCTGATAATTTTATTTGTCCTCCAGTGTTCGTTCACCATAAGAAAGAGCTAAATAAATTACATCCATTTGCCTTCTCTGTATATCCATCATTTTGTAAGTTCCTATGATATTCCTCTTCACAGTCATTTCCTTTTGGGGATGAAGAAACCTACACTCTTTGATCTTTCCTAATACAGAAGCCACTCTGATTATTCCTATTGTCTTTCTTAGTACTTTTCTATAGTTCAATTGTACTTTTTTGGGATAGAAACACCAGAATTGTTAACAGCATTCAACATGTGCATGTATAATACATTTGCTAGTGACGTGGTTTTTTTGTCTATTATTTCTGGAATTTGAAATGTTATATTTATCCATTTTCACCTACTTAGTAACTGGCTGCCATTTTCTTGCAAGTATCAACATTAATTCTGATAGATTGGATGACACGGGTTGCAGAATAAAACCCCAAAACATTCCCCTGTCAACCCCTCTCCGTTATGAAACCTGAACAGTAATTTGTTTTCTCATCTTTGCTTTCTATTTTATAACCAGACATTACTGCCAGGAGAGAAATTTCTTTTTATTTGTTAGTGTTTATGGAAGTGAAGAGCCTGGTCTAAAAAGTTTTGAAAAAGCTAAATAAATGTATCAACCAGATCACCATTATCCACTTGCTCACTGACTCCTCTAAAGAATTCAAATAGATTTCAGAGACTGAATTTTCCCCTTCACAAGCAATACTGATCATATGATATTTATCCATGGATCTTCTTTTGATTTTTTTGGTTAACTATGTCTACCAATTAACACAGCATGGAAGACAAACTCTCTGGCTTGTAATTATTGATGCTTTTCTTTTTGAAATGAAATTTTCTAACCTTCATTCCTCTAGTACAAAGGGTACACATTAAATATCATAAAGTAACAGTACCACAATTTCAGATTTTATTTATTTTTTCACTTAGAACAAGAGCTCAGCAAATACTATTTATTCATATTTGGACAATTTCTTCACGTTTGTTTTAGTGATTTGCTACCCAGCTTTGTCTTTTGACACAAAAATAAGTCATTTTGCTTTTCTGACTTTTAGCACTTAACAGTGTCCCTCTAAGAAGCTTCTTGCTTCTAGTCAATTTGGAAAAGCTATATTGCTAGTTTTTGTATTCTTGATAGTTCTGACCTCCAGTTGGACCACGTGCTGCTGATCACAACCCTTTGAGCCTGGCAGCTGAGCTAGTTTGCAATTCATTTACACTGTCTATCCTGCCTGTACTTCATCAGTTTGTCTATGAGTATGTTATGAGAGACAGTGTTGAAAGCCTTGCTAAAGTCAAGTCAAATTAATATTGAGGCATTAATTGCTCAAAAGAAGGTGTTTCTGTGGAGACTGAATTTCAGGACTTGACAATGCCACTTCATATATTCCACCTTTTTAACATCAGTGTTGTGAATGAAGCCATTTTCAAAAATACTCAGGTGTATATATAGCTTTCTTTCAGTGATAATGCCTCAGTATTTTCTCTAGTGGTAATCTTAGGCTCCCCTTTTAATGTCTATGTCCTAGCTGATGATCAAATAGTAATATTATCTAGACCAAACTTAATGAAGATATCATATTAAAAGCTCCTATCAATCTATGTCAAAGCTAGTGTATTTTATCTGCGTGAATTAGTGTCTAAGCTCATCTATACAGAGATAGAAACTCAAAGTGTTATTTTTCCTGGAGAAGCTCAATTGTGAGAACAGATTAGTTAATTAATAGTAAAATTAGTTAATTAATAGTAAAAGATGAATTATGAAAGGCAGGGAAAACAGAGTCCTCAAGAATACTTTCTGAAACGTATAAGCAGTGGCTAGGTTGAGATGTGTTTTCCACCTGTTCTAGAAATATATAAAAATTAGTGGTCATCTGCAGTACAGAGCATTCCACATAGACAAAGGCTCTCTTTTATAAGCCTGTCCACATTATCTCAAGGCTTCTTTTCTTGGACTTGACATTTTCATAAGCAGATTATCAATCAGAAGATAATAGCTAACACATCTCGGATTTTGTCTGCATCTAATTTCCTGCCATCTGAAATATCCAGGTGAAATTTAAAGCTTTGAAATTTGATTTACATGATCATTATTAACAATATTCTCATAGCTAGACAACTTTCCTGGTTGATAGTTACAACTAATTAATGATCTATTTTCATATTTAATACTGTTTTGCTATGCAACATTCAAGTATTTTTTTTTCTCCTGATGGGACTGCTGGAAGAGATACGCTAGCCTGACGCACAGTAATGGTAAAAACTAAGCCAAAACCTGCAGATGCAATCTGGACTCCACTCTTTCCAGTTCTTTCCTTTTTAATAGTTTTACTGACCTTTTCTGTAAGTTTAATTTTTTAAATAGAATAGAATCATAGAATGGTTAGGGTTGGAAGGGACCTTCAAAGGTCATCTAGTACAACCCCCCTGAAAGAAGCAGGGACATCTCCAACCAGATCAGGTTGTTCAGAGACCCATCCAACCTGGCCTTGAACGTTTCGAGGGATGGGGCATCCACCACCTCTCTGGGCAACATGTGCCAGTGTTCTACAACTCTCATTGCAAAAAATTTTTTCCTAACGTCCAATCTAAATCTACCTCCCTCTATTTTAAAACCATTACCCCTCATCCTATCACAACAGGCCCTACTGAACAGCCTCTCCCCATCTTTCCTGTAGGCCCCCTTGAGGTACTGGAAGACCGCTATAAGGTCTCCCCGGAGCCTTCTCTTCTCCACGCTGAACAGCCACAACTCTCTCAGCCTGTCCTCATAGGAGAGGTGCTCCAGCCCTCTCATCATGTTTGTGGCCCTCCTCTGGACCCTCTCCAACTGGTCCATGTCCTTCTTATGTTGGGGGCTCCAGAACTGGACACAGTACTCCAGGTGGGGTCTCACCAGGGCAGAGTAGAGGGGGAGAATCACCTCCTTTGACCTGCTGGTCACGCTCCTCTTGACGCAGCCCAGAATGCGGTTGGCCTTCTGGGCCGCAAGGGCGCATTGCCAGCTCATGTTGAGCTTAAATTGTTGACTATAGTTTCTAACATTTCAAATTGTTCTAACATTTCAAATTGTTGACTGCAGTTTCTAACATTATTCACAGTTTAATGTAGTAGTTAGTAGGCTGTACCATACTTTTCTCCAGAAACTGTAATGGTGTCTTTTGGATCTAGAAATCATGGTGCTGCTTCTACTGACTTTCTAGATATTTGCTGGAAAAGTCAACTTCTATTACCATGCAGGGGGTTAGTTCATCTCTATGCCTTAAATCTACTGTCATGCCTTTCAATTTTTTTTCTTAGACTGCAAAGATACTTAGTTTTAATTCTTCAGGCCTTTTTGAATTAGTCCTATCTACATACAACTTCTTTGTGTCCCCTTCATGTTTTCCAGGTTATTCCATATAGAAATGGCTCTCATGTTGAAGTTTTATGTCAAGTCTGCTTTCATAAGGATTTATTATTGATTGGAGCACATGAATTACATTTGTAATATTCATCTTTCCACAGAATATTTGGGCAAAACCTGATATCAATTGCTATGCCTCAGTGACATCATGGCTATTGGATATTACTGTCTTAGTAAAAAGTTATTTATGCTTATTTAATATCGAAATTGTGACATTGTTTTTGCTGATGAACCTTTCTATAACTTTTGACAAAGCTCTTGGAGTACCATCACTCTTTACAGACAAATGCATTGCTTTTTTAAAACAGTGTACTGAAGTTTACATTTAGTTTCATGCTCCTCTGTGGGACTTGTTGAGGTCTTGACTTTCATTAACTTAAATATTATCTGTCACAGAATTTATACTACACTCTTTTCAATTATTCTGTCTTATTTCTTCTATTTATTCCTTAATAAACCAATTAAACTTTAAAAATACCTATACTTTGAACCTCTGTCTTTTGAGGGGTCTCTTGTATCTTGTGAATTTATAGAAACTCTTGAGAAGTGTGCTAGTGTCAGACTCTTATCCTCCACCTTTTGGAAAAAAGTCACATCACCACCATTATTCCATATTTGCCTTCAGCTCTTGTACTTCTCACTGTGGCACCTCCAATGATACCAGAAAAACCTGAACTGCTGCTAAAGACTGCATATCTTTGCAAAAGATACAGAATATGTAGTACTGTAATTCAAAATATCTGTAAAATTTTGTATTCGAAAAAAAATCTGCATATCCATCTAGGCTCTTAACTCTTTCATCCTTAAAGAAAGGGAATATCTCCAAAGTTGAAAAAACAGGCAGAATTTATGTTGCTTTTCTCCTTTCTCCTTTGATTTCTACAAATGGAAAGCTAATACTGTTCTTCAAATAAAAAGAAGTCTGGATTGTTTCCTACATTATTATTTGCAAAGCGTGCCAAAGACAATAATCTCCACAAAGAACTACACATGCCCAGTCACTCTGGTTTGTATGCTGTCCAAGAAAAGCAGAAACAGAATCATCTTTAAAAGACATTTTTAGAATAATGTGGGTAAGTTAGGAGAGTGAGGAACTATGTAAGGATGGTAGAGCTGGGGCTGTAATTGTGTAATGTTTATTTTATAGTACACAGCAGTTTAGAACTTACCACATCCTTGGGTGGAGGCTCTACTTCCTTCTTCACTTTTTTACCCATTCTAAAAATAAAAACAAAAAAAAAAAAATAAAAGCAGACAAACAAACTCCCTTCTATGTTTTAAGAATCAATTTACTAGTGATTTAGGAAAGCTTGCAAGACAGACTTTCCTATTCATTTGACCCACCTAATCAGTTTGAAGATTCTTCAACATAGTAATTTCTATGCAGAAAGTTGTCCCTTTCTAACATTTGAACACATTTGGTAAAATGCATCTGTTAGCAAAATACATAACTAAAAAGAAAGATGTGAGACATCACAGGCTGTAGCTGTAATGTGGTACAAATGCATGGGAAATGTTTTTCTGTAAGTTAGTTTTATCTGCATCTATAAATCATATGTGAACTTGAAGGTCCTATTAGGGTGTTTCCCCATGTTTGTCTATAGATTCTATGTTGGCAAATATTCTATACAACTGCAGAATGTACAAATAAGTTCTACTTTGAAAATGTGCTTCAAATTAAATTTGAATTCTCTGTTTATATTTCACAGAAGACAAAAATCAGGTCTGCAAGGATTAAGAAACAGTTCTGCAGAGTACAAATTTCACTGTTTTAAAAAAGTTACATCTATTTACACCACGTCCAGCTTCTGACTTCTGCTTTTTTGTGTTAGCACATGTGCACATAAACCAGGAAGACCCTCTCAGCTGCATCTAATAGTAGCTTCTGAAGCATATGGATGTAATACCTCATGTGGACCTAACTTCATGTGGCTTGCAAAACTTCAGCAGAGCCTTCCAGTTTAAGCTACAGGCAAAAGTAAACAGCAACATGACCTACTAGCACTAGCTATGCATAGAACATAACCCAAGTTATGCCAAACTTAGGTTTGTTTTAACACTGTGTAAAAGTGAAATGTGCACTGTTAGCACCTCTTAGTAACTTCTCAGTTAGTTCACAAAGGGAAACTACACATTCACCCTTGGCCAGGGCTATCCTGGCAGCATTTCTGTGGTATAAGAGATCATTTTCTAGAGCAATATGAGCTGTAGCCTGGCTGGTTACGAAAGTCAGGACTATTGTTTCCTGCGTCCAACAAAAACTTGGAATTCTTCTTGAATCCTCTGAATTTTTTCAGGTATTGTTCCTTTTCTGGCCTCTCAAATAAATTGTAACACAGCAGTAGTGAAACCAGTTGATAAAAATGGATCTGAAATTTAAAACTTCACAGGCAGGTCACTAATTATAATTGTGAGAGGAAGATCCATACAATCAAAGATTCTTCAGTTCGAATCTGCTTCACCCTTGTGTGTATACACAGATTAACATATACATACACATTGGAATTCAGTGTTCCAGAAGGTGCAGCTTTGGCTAGGAACAAATTAACTTATATAAGAGAAAGCATAAGGACAAATTACTGACAGTATATTCAACAAAAATGATGGGCATACTAGCTTCTGATTTATGCAGTCACTGTAGAAAGTAAGAATCATGCACACACACAAGAATTGTATTTACAAGGACATTCAGGAAATCTGTGTTATTTAAATTGTGTTAAAACCTGGTACGGAGATACTGACACTTATTTAGAATTATTCGGTTCAGCTCAATTCATTTCAGCTATAAATTAAGTTAAAGTCATAAAAAGCCATTTTAATTCAGAATTAATTTAATTATTCTTAAACTAAACAATTTTAAAAGCTAACTCATGTACAAGTATTTATAATGTTGTACAATTAATGTTCACAGATTCAAATAATTATACATATTCCAAGACCATGAATAACTAACGCCTTTAATTGTAAATATTCACACTGTACAAATACATCCAACTTCTGAGAATATCTTCCATAAATTTATACATTTTTCTACATGTTCAGAAATATTTGGTTCCTTGGTAGTATCAAAAAAGAACAGGACAATTACTTTTTTGTAGGTTATGCCCCCCAGTCAGTTTCTTTGCTGCAGTTACTATTCTGGATTTCAACGGATTCTTCCATCAAATTTTGGTGTTAGATTTGTTCCCATAAAGCTCTCTATATTCAGCAGTCATGCTCTGACTTGAGGCAATGAAGCACGTGGAATTCTTTGGCTTACTGATAATTAAAAATGTGTCTTCTGTATAGAGTTTTAATTATTGCAGAAAATCAATGTGTACAGGTATTGAAAGGCTACTGACCCATAAAAGAACTTCTTACTCAAATCCCTTTCTCTCCATGTTAACTGCACGTTGTCTTTTTCTCAGTAGGTTTACAGTACGCATATATCAGTTTACTATTCTAAATACTAGGATCCAGAACCAATTTGTAGCAGGATTTAGATTTGTAAATGTCATTAAATGCTAGGTCTATGTTAGCTGAAAAAAAATTTATTTTAAAAACTAGTTCACTAGTAATTAAGTGTAATTAATTAAATCTTAAAGACAAAATGAAGAATATTCTCTACTTCATGTTCCGCAGTTTTCTGGAATCATAGGAGCTTACTTTTTCCACATATGTTTTTTGAGATGAAAGGGTTGATTTTTTTAAAATCATATAGAGCTAGAGGTAATAAAGGGCTTTGACATAACAGATGTAGCCAATGCATAGTTATCATTCTATGCTACTTCCTGTCCTTCACCTGGAATTCATTGCCTTCAGTGGTAGATAAATTAGCCTGCTTTGCTTTGCTCCCACCCAGTTTCAGTGCAGTCTAATCAACTGTTGTCTCTCGGCCAGCAAGGCAGTCATCACATCCAACTAAATCCTCATTCCAAAACTCCATACAATTCCCAACACCCTCCCTCAGCTCTGGCTGTTCTTGGTGCTCAGCAGGCACTTCTTTGTCTCCCTCTGAACTTCACTAGGGCCTCCAGCTTTCCCACAGGACCAAAACTACACCAGTGTGAGCACCTGTGATCTTAAGTGTGAGCATCTGTGATCTTAAGGTGTACGAGTATCCAGAAACTATGAGTAGTGTCCACTAAACTAAATTAGGTAGAAGTACTTAAGTTAGTTATTCTCCTTGATAATCGATTGAGATCTAGTCAACATATTCAATAGCTTTTAAGGCAGATTCATCCTAAAGTAGGTATCTAAAATTGAATTGTACCTTAAAAATAACTACTTTTCCTCAGACCAAAAGCAGTCTAGAGTTGCTAGCTCATGTATTGACATTTACACTGACATCTAAACTCCGTGAGATAAACTTATTACTTTGTTTTTCCACATGAATTCACATGCCAGACTAGGTCTGGCAGATTATCACAGTAGACTGAACATTAGCAGAACTAGGCATATGACAAAACACAGTAACCTTGTCTTTTTAAAAGTGGCTGAACAAATAGGCCCATCTCTGTGACTAGAACATTTTGCCCATAAGTAGAAAATTATTTTGAGAAAGGTCACAAATGTGGACTTTTTAGTTCAAAAGTGGAACCCTCTAACCTCTTGGCTATTATATAATGAACCAATATCTCTGCCACATCAAATAAAATACGGAAAAATTATTCAGTTTTTGAAAGATTTGTTGCAGATGCCTGCCTAGAGGAGCAGGTTCCAAGTACTAGATCATAAGATAATTATGACCATGATCCTTGTACTTATTGCATTTTATTGTCTTGCTCTAGGAACCTCTCTCCTCAGTGTGAGTAGTTTCTTAGATTGCAAATCTGAGATATCCAGTTATTTCTAGTCACTATACTTTATTTTTTTTTTTAATATGAGATGATGGATAGCAAGTGACCTTTAAGAAAAAAAAAAAGTCTAAAAATTATACTTTGAAATATAAGAAAAGTCTTATGGTGGTTTTTCTTTTCAAAAAAACTGAAATCTTATAAACATTTCCTTTACAGTATGGAGTGTAAACCTATAGTATCAGAGTCCTGTTGCATACACTTAAAGACCATAATATTTCATGGTTTTAAGTCAGACAATGCATTTAGAAAACATCTTCTGTTTTCTAAAACCTTAAATAACTGACACAACAACCTAAGACCCTTCACATACTGAATGTTAGCGAGACATGAGACAAAGAACAGGATTAAGTCTAAGAAAGATTCAGCTGCGGAACTTACCTCTTAGTCAAGGAATCAAAGGTCTCTTCTGAGAGCAATTACTCCTCTGGAAAAGTAGTGCAAAGAGAAGGATTTAAGAATAGCTTCTAACCAGTTATTTATTACATAATCCACTGTGCAAATTAGCTGTCCCATGCTTTAAGACAGTCTGAAGCTGTATTACTACAACCTGGCTATGATTTTCAGGTTCTTTCCAAAAAATGATGCACACATGAGACTCTTTTTGCCTTCCAAGTGATAATTGCATACTCTCAATTTAGTCTAGCTAGTTTAAGTGCAGTCTTGCTGTCTCTCCTTGTCTCACAGAAATTAAAATCTTTTTTTTCTGTGACAAATGAAAATTGCCCATAAATTGGTCATCCTCATTAACTATTTCAATTGATTTCTGTATGGACACTCTAGTTCTGCTGCCTACTTATCAAAAGTAAGATACTAAAATTATAATCATAGCATTATAGTCTCAATAAAGGATTGAGACTGTCTGCTAAACAGGTATCCTTTGTATGCCAGCTTAAATACCCTCCTCATCATTCTCAGGTAGTTTTGTCCTAATTAAGAGAACAACGTGGAATAATCTTGAAACTCTCTTCTTTCTTTATCCCAAATTCTTCTTCTGGCTTTATGTCCTACTCCTTAAATGTGGATCAACAAACTCCCCTTGCCCAGTGTTGTAATGCCAGTGCAAGCATTAATACATTATAAAAAAAAACTTGGCTTCATAGAAGTAGTGAGTTAAAAAGAGATACTAGGTCAAATTTAATATTCAGTTCTTGAAGATACATGCTGTATGAAAATAATACATTATATGAGAGACCAATTAAATCAAGACTTTTGAATCTGTCTACTGCTTTATCTGTGCACTTGTCTATATTAGGGAAGAAATGATCAGGATTAATTCAAGAATCAGCTATTGTGCAACAGATGTTAACTAGCCAAACTTAACTAGCATCTGTTCCTAGATGCAAGATAATATTTTCTATTTTGATTTGGCCAGACAAAGTTCATCCCACTGCAGAAAAAAAAAGACTAAATATACTCTGATCATTCTGAGAGTTCATGTAAAGATTCAACTTTTTCAAATAATCTATGCATTTATAAATTATACACACACAAACTGAAAGAATAGTAAAAAAAAATAAATAATGAGAGATGCAGAGTGGAGTACTCTGCAGACAAACCCTTAAAATTGAAATGAGCTTACAGTTAGATGCCAGGCTGAGGAAATAGCTATGAGAGAGAAAGGGTGGGGATTTTAGGTGAGCTAAAAAATACAATTATTTACTGAAAATCTTCATCAATTTTAAGATACATTGATATGTTTTATTTGCATTCTGATAAAACATGAACATTAAGTTGAGTGTTTCATTCAAAAACCCAAGGGTAGATGCTTAGATTTTTAACAAACAAGATTATCAGGTGTTTGATTCCACAACCTGACGCTGTGAAAATATGCAAGATTTGCAATAAAATTTTGACTCATGTACAGCCTCTGATTGTCAGCAGTGCCTTTTTTCATACTGCCCAAGTACCATACTTCACTGTTTTCTGAAGCTGAACAGCTTGGTACACCTAGTAAGAGGTGTACTAGGTCAGGAGTGTTTCAGACATGTTAAGATCCTAAGCTGTAGAGGCAGAACATGCAGTGTAAAGATGATGTGCAGTGTAAAAGATGATGTATGAATGTTAATAAAAAGAAGTAATGGGAATTAAAGAACATGATAGCATTCTTTCCAAATCACAGAATAACCAAGAGGCCTCAGCACAAAAACAGTTCAAAGAATAAGAACAGTCTTCCATGGCAGATCAGTATCCTGCCTCCAGAGTGGTAAGAGCCAAATGCTTCTGACAAATACATGAAACCAATCCCAAAAGTCAGATTTCCTCCATCTGTTACAAGTTTTTTATTTCCCTAAAGTACGAGGGTTTAGATCTCCTGAAGTTTTAATGTTCTTGCTAACAATGGTAGCTATTTTTACTGTCCACATAAACGCTTAATCCTTTTACTCTTCACTCTTAGTCTGGCATGCTACAGCACAGCTCCAATTCTCAAGCGTACTGTATAAGGAAGTACTCCTTAGATTTAAAAAATATGCAAACAGTTTAAACGTGTTAGACAATTCTTGTTCTTGTATTACAACTTTAGTTAAAATCTTTTCTACTTTCTTTTATAACTCCCTGTACATTCTGATTTATCACCTTTCTAAGCTGCCTTAATTATTTTTTCCATATAGCTTTTCCAGACATATATGTTTCTTGTCTCAGAGTCCCTCTGTGACCGTTAAATCTTTCTCAGATATGATGAACCTAACCTGAAATACCATAATCAACTCTGGAACACTACTGATTTATTACAGTGACATTATAACTTTTGGGGTATTAATTTTTACCCAATTTCCTCAGTGAAGATTTCCACTAAGCTATCCACATATGGTAAACAGGTCATCCTCTCAGTTGTTCACAATTAATTTAGATTCACTACTGAAGAGTCTGTTGTTCCAAATATTCCTGACAATGTAAATTACATTGCTTTCATCAACAATGAATTTCATCTGTCATGGTGTTACCGTTCACCTAACTGCAGAAGAGCTCTCAGAAGTTTTCAGCAATCTTCTTTAGTCTTCAAACAACTTATTTTATCTCACCAGAAAAAAATTATTTCTCTGTGTTATTGCTCATTTCCAAATTATATGAACATGTTAAATAACATCAGACCTAGGATCTATCCTTGGAGAATCGAAGCTGTGACAACTTGAATGAATGAGATTTTTAGAAATTAAGTGCATGATTTTAAATGTCTCAGTGAGACGCATAGTGAAATCCCTCATCCCGTGAGAAAGAGACTAAAGAAAAATTGACTTAATCTAAACCAAATGACAGACAGTAGTTATGCAATCACTGTCTGAGCAGTAATAGCAGGACACTTTTCAGTCCTGCAAAGATGGTCTGCCTTCGGAAGAAAGACATTTTAAAGCCTAGTACAAAATTAAAGACACTCAAGTTTTTAGCCAGCTGTGCCAGTGTCGTCAAATGAATGCTGCCTCCCGCCAGTTTCACAGGGACATCGGGTGAAAGGGACATTCTGAAAGAACATATTCATTCCCCTCCCCCATCATAGACACGGCATCATGTTAATCCTACCAGATACCTATCATGTTGTATCTTAAAAATCATTAGAAGTGGGAACCGAATACCTCTCTTTGAAAAGCTGTTCTATAAACTGATTGCTCAGACAGCCAGGGACATTTCTTAATTTTTAGTCTACATTTATTCATGACCAGTTTACTGTATTCATGTCACGTTCAAACATTTCACAATTACTTTATTTATACTACATATTTTTATTATACAATATGTATTTCTATATTCTAATACTATTACACAATATATATTTTCTATATTATATACCTACTATATAGTATTTTATATATACATATAGTATATATGTACTATATACATGTACAGATATAGAATCAGAATATATCCGAAGACAACAAACATATCCCCACTTAGTATTCATTTTGTTATGTTAAAGAACTCTTCCAATTTCCTCAAAAAAAAAAAAAAAAGATTCTTCATTCCCCACATCATCTTCATAAGCCTTTTTTAAGTCAACCTCTTGAAGACATGGATGACCTCAGATGAAGCCTCTCCTGCTTGAACAAAATTGTACTCATACTTCTTTGATGACACTGGGAATACCTCAGCTGTGTTACTACCACATTCATGACTTTCACGGTTATGCCGAACTGCAAGGGTAGCCCTATTATTTAATTTTAGCTGCTCATTTACCAGGCTTTAATATGATGGGGAAGACATGTTACAGTTTAGGACAAAAATACAGGTGGCAGGTTTGCAAACAAAGGTGGATCTATAGAACATATAAGCCCATCTTGGCATTCATTGTGATATATTAGATAATCAGAAAATGGCAGCATGATAAAAATAACAAAAATGACAGGAAATTAAAAAAAAAAAAAAAAGTGGTGCTTCCATCAACAAAGGTGAGAAGGTGAGCTTGCTCACAGTCAATGAACAACAGAAAGCAGATGTGTTTATCTTGCATAGGTTAAGGTAATACAATATCAGACTACCTTACACAGATGATAATTGCAAATTAGCAATAAGATTGTAAAAGAGTTCTGTTCTACAGATGATACTTCTCTGACACCAAATCCATACTTTGTTTTGAAATTCCTGTCTGCAGATGCCCCAAAACTTTTGAAACATCAATAAATTAGGTGAGATTTCCTCCCTAGTAGCCTAATCACCTGTTAGCGTTCTTTAGGATAAAACTTCTGTACCTAAAATTTTATTTTTCTTTTTTTTCTTCTCATCTATTATCCATATTTATGTTATTATCATACATAAATTCTACATTTATTATCTGTAGTGCACTGTTCTTTGTTCACATTACCTACTCAAATTTTAAAATCAAATTATTTTCTCTACCATATAAGGTTCCCTAGGGCAGGTCCACTGCAGTTTCTTGCTTCCCACTTCACATCTAAAAAATTGATCACAGTTCTCTGCTGAACTAGTCCACCCATGTCTTTCTCTACTTTTGCTGGCACCAGTTCCTAAGCTCCCAGTTTCTAGCAGGAATCAGTGTCAGGAGCCTGTAAGTGCAGAATTTGCTCTGCCCGGTTTTAAATTTTATTTATGTTCATACTGATAGACTTCAGCTGTTACTAAATACTACAATTCTATTACAAATCTTGCAATTGTCACTGCTTTTCTTACAGGTGTAGATGCCATTATCAAGTAGAAAGTAAGTTTTTAGGGGTTTTTTGGTTGTGGTTGGAGGAAACTTCAACGTATGCCTTTAAAAATAATGAAAATAATGGTGATAATAGTTATAATATCAATGATAAGCCATGATTTTTGAAAGTCCACAGGCACGTGGACCTCAGGTCACCGAGCAGGCGCTAAGGACCCAAACCGTCAGGAGGGGCGGCGCCAACCGGCGCCGGCTGACCCGCAGGCAGCGGGGCTCTAACGGCCACCTCCCACCTAAGGCCGCACCGGCACCGGCACCGGCACCGGCACCGGCACCCCCTCACCGACTCTAACCGGTGACCCGCCAGCCACACAACACCGATTATTTCTGCTTACTTGGCGCTGACAGCACCTCCGCCCGCCTCCCCTCAGGCGCCGCGGCCGTCGCTCTCCGCCACAGGCTCGCCGCGGAGCCCTCCCTTCCCCTCGCCCGCTCCGGGCCCGCCGCCGACCACCGGAGGCAGCCGGGCCGGGAGCGGCGCCCCGCTCACGCGCCGCGCCGCCTGGGGGCGATCACGCAGCAGCGGCCCAGGCCGTTGTTTCGCCAGTTGCTAGGAGACGCCTGCGGCGCATGCGCAGGCGGCCGCGCGGGGGAGCGGGTGGGAAGGTGGGGCGGGAGGGGAGGGGCGGGGCGGGGCGGGGAGGGGCGGGGGGCGGCGGGCCCGCCCCACCTGAGGCCTGCGGGGAGGCCGGAGCCGCCGCGGCCTTCAGCGCGGGGTCCCTGCCTTCGTCTTTCTCAGCTGTCCTGGGCAGCGGCTTGAGGCCTGTTCGTTTAATGTGAATTTCCAGAGTCCTTGGAGAGTGATTTCACCGAGGCATATGCATTAACCCATTTCTTCACAATTTAACCCAACTCCAAACTGCTGGTAACCCATCTTTGAGGGAAGTGTTAAGTCATTACTGATGGGCTGGGGTAGTGAGGAGGAAATAAATCAATTACTTCTCAAAGGCTACTTTGTCACCCAAAGTGAGTGTTCCTGAAAATCAATAAATGCGTACAATATAAAAATCAAAAACTGCCACATTCACACCTTCCTTTATTGGTGTTTTTGTTTGTTTGTTTCTTTTTCCCCTCTTGTTCCCACTTTACTAACTATTTTCAGTGCATTCCTGAAAAAGAAAGTTGAAAAAGCCAGATAAAGCAGCTACACGATGTCGCGCAAGGCACAGGCAAATCGCTGCCAGAGCATCACCCGCTGCTGCGACATCGGCAGAGCCTTTCAGAGGGACAGAAGGATCGCCTCCTTTCTGTTACCAGCTCTGCGTTGATGACGGAGAAAGCCATGCTGTATGGATAATTGTGCTACTCTCAGAATAGTAATTCGTTGTAGTATTCTCTTTTGCCAGCCAGGGCTATTTTGGAAGGAACACTAAGCCACACTGAAATCAAATAATATTTCATAGCTTGAAATGCAGCTTATTTGCTATCGGTAACTGCAGAAGTAACAGGAAACAGGCAAATATAATTATTTTTGGGCCTCAAAGTCAGGTAGTAGTAGGTAAAGAAATTACAGCTGCTATCAGCTCTCTCGTGTGATTCCTTTTTATCACAAATCTCATTGCTTTCTCCCCAGGTTTCTTGAAATGTTGCACTGCAAGTACAAATGTAGTTCTATTTTTATAAGCCATGTCAATCTGTTGAGATCATAGCGCAAACAGATACTGGCCTTACGCTATGATAAATGTGTACCCTCAACAGAAGAGTTGGTGGGTCATTGTTAGGTGTAAGCAAGCCACGTGTGCGAAGGCGTCTCGTTCCACTTGTAACACCACCACTCCCATAGAAAATTTATATTTATTTATAGTCACCTTCACTAGAAAGCAACTGGGATGACAAGTCAGGAACTGTTTATACTGACCTGTCTTTCAGCAGACAGAAGAAATCACACTAAACCGCTAAGGCCGGTTTTTGACTAACTGACGCTCCATGAAGTCTGACCGATCTCTCACGCTTATGATGGTCAGTATGATGCCTGCTCTCACTGGCAGGCAAGAAAGGAAAAAAAAATGCAGTAGCTTGATAGAGGCAAGTCATCTGCTTGGCAAATTTCTTCATGGATTTTTATTTCTCTAAACAGATTCAGGTACCGCAGTGGCTGGCAGGTGATAGAAATGGAAGAAGAGATGAATGTAAATAGTGAAGGCAAAGATTTGGTTTTAACTCTGTGCTGGGTCTGGCTGGGATGGAGTTAGTTTTCTTCATAGCAGCTCATATGTTGCTGTGTTGTAGATTTGTGACCAAAACAGTGTTGATAACACAGCAATGTTTTAGTTATTGCTAAGCAGTGCTTGCACAATGTCAAGGCCTTCTTTGTTTCTCACGCTGCCCTGTCAGGGAGTAGTGTGGGGTGGGCAAGAGCTTGAGAGAGGACACAGCTGGGAGAGCTGACCCCAACTGACCAAAGGGCTATTTTACTTCATATAACATCAGGTTCAGTAATAAAGCTGAGGGGTGGTCTTTCCAAGGCAGCTGTTGCTTGGGGACTGGCTGGGCATTGGTCTGCTTGTGGGAGGTGGTAGGTGATTGCCTTTGCATAACTTGGGGTTTTAAAAACTTTTTCTTCCTTCATTTATTAAGCAGTCTTTATCTTAACTCACTTCTTTTTTTTCTCACTTTTGCTTTTCTACATCTTTCCCCCATCCTGCTGTGGGTGTGTGGGGGAGTGAGTGAGCAGCTGGCGGGTGCTTAGTTGCTGGCTGGGGTCTACTCACTATGAACCCAATGATTTCCATGACTGGGAAGGCTTTTCTTTTTCTTGTCTTCAATGCTGGTAGTTCTTAGGGCTATTTCAAACATAATTCTGGCCAAACATTAGTTGGTTAGCTCTTTTCTTTATTTCATATTAATAGTCACATAGAAGACATATGACAATGCAGAATCCATGTGAAGGAAGAGGGATATGGTAATTAGATGCATGATCACCCTGTGTTTCAGTACACTCCTGGAACAAGGGGCTCAGTTATCCTTGAAGACTAAAGTGTCTCATGCAGATAGGACACAAGTGGGTTGTCTCAAACTCATAACCAGCACCTTCTTGCAAATTTTGTGAAGAGTATGCATCTGTATTGTGAAGCAGACAGACAGAAAGGAAGAAGGACAACAGCAGATGACCAGGAGAAAGATGAGCATGCTCTTCCCTCCCCAGCTCTGTTGTTCATGCCATGTTCGCACATCTAACCTTCAGGACCCTGAGGCACCTCCAGGTGTGTGCTTTTGTGGCATTTTGACTCCATGATAGGTGAGATTTGAGCATGTCCCTTCTGTGTTCCTTAGTCCAGTATTATTTTCTATTCAGTTGTGTGCCTGGGAGTTAAGGACCATGAGCACATTGTGGGCCCCTACCTACTCCATTGACTAATAAATGTGGTATTGTCATTCCATGGAAATGAGTTCTACAGAGATTATCCTTTCTGTCTTTGTTTTCATCTGTGTTTGCCATGGGTAGAGGCCAGCAAGCACTGTGTGACAGCCATATAATTGCAGTATATTTATTATGCTTTGGCACAGTCATGCAAACAAATAATCAATAAAAATACTTTTAAATTTCGTTTTGTGAAAATATTTTGAGGATGTCATTACATAACAACATACTAATAGGGAGGCAAGGCAAGAGGACTAATGAGAACAGTTACAAAATGTTGTGAGAATTCACAACTCTGACAAACAGTCACAAATGACAAATATTTTATTGAAACATAATTTGTTCTAACACTAAAAAACAGACAAACCAGAATTATACAAATTTAATTAAAGATAGGAGATTATGAAATTAAATAGCTTTCTAGTGACTAAATACCTAATAAAGTTAATGAGGACTTTATTAATTACACATTTTAATGGAATTTAATAACTTAGCTTTTGACAAAGCCACTATAGAATTTGTGTGCTTTCCTATGAAGGAACAGGGCCAAATACCCTATCAATTTGATTAAGTTAAGTCTTCTGCAAAAATAAATCAAGTATGGATTAAAAACATATTTGACAGAATATTGCGGAACAACATTTTAAATATTTAATTTCTTAAGAGATTTAAAATCATAATTTACTGCTAAATTGAAGTATTTGTTGAATTTAAGTGTTGGAAATTTGCATGTTGAGGTGTTTGAAATTATCTTTCTAGTGTTACGGAAAGCACCACTGGGGGAGTAATTTCTCATTTCCTGAAACATCAAGAGTGGAATTATTGTTTGCTGGATTGCTTGTCTGAAATAATTCTTTTTTCCATTTAGAAAAAAAAATCAGTCATAATTTATGCTTTAAGAAATACCTGATGACATACAGTACAAACAGTCTTGTCATATAACTTGTTTTATATCAGTCTCAAAAGACACTTAAAAGGAATTTCCCTTTTCTGACAAGAAGCAGCTGGCTTAGGGAGTGATGAATTTACAACATATCATCTTGGCATTTCAGTTTGCTGTATTACTTCACACATTAAAATACTCAATATCAATGTAAATGGACCTGTTTCTCTAGGAAAAAAAAAAGGAAATCAAAACAAAGAACAAGCCTTTCATTCTTTTGCCTTGCAAGTGAGATTTGTAGGTCTTCATTTTTTGCAGGCACCCTGCCTTCACCAAGTGTATGGTGTGGGAGTATTGAAAAATGCCCTCCCAGTGTAGTTTCATTCTCTAAGAATACATCTCTAATAAGATGCAGAAAATGAAACCAATTTGGTTGTTTAACTGGAATGACCAAATACCTTAGGATTTCTATCATTGAATTTCTGCCTATGAAACCGGACACTTCTGAAGTCCTCATCACGCACAGTGTTTTAAGATGAAGTTCATTAAGGTCCTCAAATATTGTTGCTGGTGCTTATAAGCATTACAAAATTAGGAAGGGTATGCTTAAGTGGTCTCTGGTAAATCAAGAGGTGGCACATTTGTTTCTTATGGCATATGTATTCTAATAACATTGGGTTTTAAGTCACTATGACTTTCACATTTGTTGTTTTTAAAAAATGGTAGGTTAGGAGCGATTATAGTCAGCTAACATAAATGAACATATACAAATGTGATTTTATCTAAAGTGGTGTTTGAAAAGTGTAGATGTTATCAGAGATGTTAAGGGATGACTGTAAGGAATGACTGAAGGAAGGGATGACTGCAGAAATCACCTTTTTGGCTTTATGTCTAACACAGATCAGATAATTCTGCCTAAATATTTTCACAGTCTCTTAGCATATGTATTTTAAAACATCACTTGTTTTCCCAAGACATAGATGCTTTTTAAGGCTAAACTGAATAAATTTTCTGGGATACTATTAAGTGTCAGCCTGGACACGCTAAGTTTGATATCGGGTGTTCTCAGAGGCCAAAATCTCTTGTGCTGATGAAGGAATACACATATAGTGTTTAAAAAACCTGAGATTTTTCTTGCCCAAATTTCCATTTACAACTTCAGTCTCCAAAGATGAAACATTCTGTAGTGTCCTCAGGACAAATTGTGCTGTATTGTTTCCATTCTCACAACAGCACTGATCCTCTGAAGCCTTGCCAAAGGCTGTTCTTATCTTGGATTTGAAGGCTAGAGTCACAAAATACGGAAGACAGTTTAACGAATATTTTTAAGTTGTTTCAATACCATAGCATTCAAAATGGAAAGTTTTCTTGGTCAAAGTCTTTGCTTTTTTAATTATAGAATTAGAATTCTCAGAATTTGAGGTTTCAGTCCCTATCTTTTCCTCCTTAGGTTCCTTTCTGCTTCAGAGTGAAAATTAAGCAATTTTTTTGCTTTTCTTCAGTTCCTCTTCATTAATCTACTCTGTAATTTACATAACTCTCTCAACTCAGAAAACAGTACAGAGTACAGAATTGCACTTTCATTTTCTTTTTGCTTACTGTGTAACTTTTGAAAACTCAAGGCAAAATAGGTCTGCAGCTGAGAGAGAGAGAAGAAATCCTCCATGTAGGGATTATTTTTTTAGTTTGGAAATCAGAAAAAAAAACATTTTAAAGTCTAAAGCCATGCACACAATTCATACAAATAAATTTTCATGAGAAAAAGACCAGTTTGGATGAAATTCCATTTATTGCTGTGATTTTTTTTACACTGAAAATGCCCTTTATTTCTAGAAAATGGGTTCAGAGATGATAAATTGTATTTTAAAGTTATTTAAACAATCTAAAAAATAATTTATATATTGATTTTAAGTATTATTTATTACATTCCTTAATCTTAACTGGAATACCATCCTCTGATGTGCTTTCTGATGTTAAGTTGTGGGAGTATGTAAATAGCCTGTTATTACTGAAATATTTTAAGGTCAGATACTTGTATGTAGGGATACCTAAATATTTTCAAATTGTTTTCCTTTCTTTCCACCTCATAGTCACTTAGGGGAAATTTTGTAAAAATCAGAGCATCTATTTGTTTGAGCACCCTAGTAATTTTTAAGGAAACACTTGTTTTGCAGTGCTTTTGCCAGACTCAGACCAGAGATGAGAATCCAGCATCTTGCTGGCCAGCCACTTAGTGAGCCCACGGGTAATGTGAAAGATGCCAGCTCTGCTGTCTCCAAAGCCTTTTTGCGGTGCCAGGCCTTATTGTTAGAATAGTGTAATTCACAGCTTGAATTAGATCTAGATACAGATCTAAACTTATCAGCCAAGCTCTTCTTACATTTTTACTCCTATAAAAGCTAGACAAAGTGGAGGAGGAGCACAAAAAGCAAGACAAGCTATACTTCAGGCCAGTGACCTTGAAACTGCATTGCTGAATGAGGCTCTTGTTTTAACTGGAAATTATTTTTAATTTTATGTGTGTTTTCTAGCTTAATTACTATCCAGCTCTTGTTTCGGCATTATTTGTGTTGAGAATTACCTTGGCATATTGTCAGCCTACCAAAATGTTACCTCTTTCTGGATATTAAGCAATTAGTCATCAGCCCAGTCAGTGTAGGTGTTTGGCAGAGGGCATTCAGGAGCTTTTGGCAGGGCATCTGCACAGAGCTGTTTCAGAGCTGTGTTTAGTTTAGGATGCTGAAGAAGATGCTAACTAATATGTTCTGCAACACAGCCCTCCTTTATCTTCTACTTTTCCTATGTTCAGCTGAACCTTGAAGAAGGCTTTTAGAGCATATAATTGTGTTTTGGTTACCTTCCTTAAAATTAGGTAGACACGCAAATGACTGTACTTAGATGGAACAGGGGCTGTCTTTGTGGTACCTTGGGATCTTGTTGTTTTCACCACCGGGATTCAGATACCGTCTTGTAGAAACCAAAACAGGAGATAAGAAAAAGAAGGGGAAGGATGCAAGCGGGAGAGTTCATAGGTTTTAGTCCCTGACACAGGACATGTGGAGCTGAGCATGCTTAAACTGGGAAGCTCAGAAGCGCTCCTGGGCCTCTGGTTTAAGGTGATGCAGGTTTAGTTCTGTATCGATTCCCAGGACTTCTGTTCTTGGGAGTCTGGTATTGGGCAGCACTCTTTTATTGTAAAGTAGATCAGGAAAACTTACCTACTAACTGTATGTCTCTGTGTTTTGGTGATCATTTAAAATAATATGTTTACATGACATGTACTCTTGATATATCAGCTTTTACAGAAAATGTGTTGCAGCTCACAGCATTGCATTCACCTGTAAACTTTTGCAAGTGGTCTGAGATGAACGAAAAAGATAAACACAGCAATTGTATGTATTTCCATAATATACACCTCATGTCTTCACTAACCAATCCAGGAAGCCACCAACAATTCTGTACCTAAAAGCTGGTTTTAGGCCAGGTGGTCCTGTCTCCTTTTCCATTATGGTTATCTTGAAGTAACCATCACAGCCAATGTATAATTACTAGCCAGTGTTCTAATACTGCTGGTTTGTATATTGTTTGTATATTTTCTATATTGTCTTTCCTGTGACATGCAATTGGTTAATATTGAGGTTCTGTATACAGCAATCAAAACAGACACACACTTTTAATATATAATCTTGTGTCTTTAGAGGCAGTTCCTCTTTCCACAACAGCAGACGTTTCTTTGCTCATAGCGGCAAGCCTCTTTCCAAAAAGCTCCCTCCCAAAAACTGTTCATCCCTGGGCTACATTACTTCTTCCTACATGTTGGTTTTTTTCTGGTACTTTCTGTACTTGCTTTGGATCCTCAAGCTGTTTTTCCATTCAGTAATCACAAGTATTGGCACCTACATCTAGGTCCCAGTGCCTGGCACGCACGCAGCTGAGTTGTTGGTCGGATCTGACTGTGCCCTATATTTTGGGCAATGACTCTTAATGTTTCGTGGTTTTGGAAAGTCTCTCACTCCAAAAAAAGGGGACTTGGTGACGTCTTACATGTCTGGTGAATCCATGGCATCTGTCACGCCCGTGTACTTACGAGTGAGTTTTAACAAGCTCTCTTCATAATGTGTCAGCTTCTTCGGTGGTTTATAGATTTTTTTTATTTTCTTTTACCAATGTAACTGCAAGGTCATAAGAGCTAAAAGTAATGTCTGGAAACTTAGAATAGCTCCAGCAAAAGGATAGAAAATAAGTGGTAAGGAACAACAACAATAACAACAACAATAATAATAATAATAGTAAAATAAGCTTTCTGAGTAAATAGTGTTGGATTTAGCAAGGGGGCTAAGTGGAATTTGGCTCTCTGCTTAGGACCACATGATGCAGCGTGCTATTCTGTTTGTGATACATCTGTGTAGTTGCACCAATCTCTCTCTTTACTATCTCTTACAGCCTTGATAATACGGAGTCTTTTAAATGCCAGGATTTACTTGATGATCTGGACAGCAGTTCAGTGTTGCACTGGCTTCCATTGTAGCTGTGAACTGCTGCAAGCCCTGGTAACACAGGAGCACGTGAAGCACCAGTTAGAGAAACAGGGTAAGTTGGGGTTTTACTGGAGTTATTTGTAGGCTCTCCTAACTTAGCTGAGTAAAGGGGCCAGCACTGACTCTGAAATAAATAATACTTTTATTTACAATTGCAAGTATTTTTAATCTCTCCCTAAATTACATTCTTTCATTTTTAATGTGCACTGCTACCTCAGAAAGCATTCCTCCTGTATCATTTTACTGTTGATAATCAGGCTGGTGTGATGTGTTTAACAGCCCTATATCTTATAGCTCTATCTTATTTGCCTTTTCAGGAAGTAATTTTGGTGATTGTTTTTTTTTTTTTCCATTCGCTGTGCCAGGATTTAAGATGTGGCAGATAGACCCACACTTTATTCTGAGCTCTTTTTATAAAGATGCCTGATTTGAAGAGGTGCTGGATTTGTGATTATTAACATTCTAAACATTTAAATCCATATACTAGAACTGTGCTTTTTGTTGCTTGCTGGTCGGTTGTGGTTGCATATTAAACTTGGGTATGGAGGAGAAAAGGTTTCTTTCTTGCAAAGGGAAATCAGATTTTAAAATAATTTAGAAAATGATGGCTGGAGTCTGCTTGCAGACCTTCCAGCATATTTTAATTTTTACTTTCATCAAATTCTATTGAATGTCTTCTAATCTACTGATAACAAAGCTTCTCACATAAAATTAGGCAGACAGCTGTGGTGGGTTTTTTTCTTGATCAGCCCAAGTTTTGAGACACGTAATTCGGTTGCATTAGCTGGTCACGCAGCCCATGCAGTTAAACAATGGGTTAACTGTTTCTCTCCTTGTGACAGTTCCTCAGTTGCTATAGATTAGTGGAGCTGACTTCAGCAGAACCAGATCTATTTCCAGCAGCTCAGGATATGATCTCTTGAGCTATATTAGAATTAAACAAACTTGTTCAATTAGCAACAATTACTTTTGACAGTAAAAGGATAATAGAGGATTTTGCTCACAGGTGTCTGTCTTTGATCTTAGTCCACTGAACTATTTAATGATTCTTTTTGGTTTGGTACTGCGAGCTATCAACTAACTAGACAAAAACAATTTTAAAAAAAAAATAGTTCTATAATTTTCAAAGGTCTTTGTCATTAAATGTTCATGCCCAAATCTCTTTGTGTGTGACTCGAGAGGCAGTAGCAGCAAGAAGAGCTGCAATGAGAAACAGCAAAAAGAAGAGATGCGAGGTGCACAGAGAAGGCTGAAATGGATCACTTGATGACAAAGCTGAAGCATGAGCAGTCAGAGAAATAAATCAAAGGATGGTATTGCTTATTCTGTTGGACTTTCCTATATTCATGCAGGAGGCAGGGACATATGCTTAGGATTAAAGCTAATGTGCCTTTCAAACAAAAAGTCTTTCTCTGGGGTTTATGTTTTCTGTTCTCAGAACTCTTGAATTCAACATTGAAGTCATTAGCAATTATACAGGAGAAGATAAATCTCCCCTCGGGTCTCCCTGACTGGACCTAAAGAATCTGGATGCAATATTTCCGCAAATGACAGCTTGATACCACTTCTTATCTCTAGCTAGCTCAGATCTGCTGCATAGTGTTTATACAATAGGGTTCCTCGATTTTCTTCCGTAAAGTGTTGGTAAATATAGATAAAAAAACACTCAGACTAACATAGGTACTGAAGACAAACACAGACATACTGCCAAGTATTATTTAATATTTGGCAGGCCTATTTTTTCATTTTCAGGAGTACTCCATGCCAATGTCTGTTTGCTTACTTCACTGGCATGAACAGTAAATCTGTGCATAGTAAGTCATAATGAATCATGCTTATTAGCAATTAATACCTGATAAGATTTTAAGATTATTAATAAATGGAAATCACTGATAAGGATTTATATACTCATATAAATTACATTTAGATTGTTACTCATAATATTCTGTCCTGTCTTTCTCAGAATAATATGGAAACCCTATCAGAATTATTAACTGTATGTATTTCTATTATTATTCTGACAGGTTTATCAGAACAGCATATTTCAGATTTCTGTAAATTATAACAAGATATGACAGGCAGGCTAGATAAGAAAGGATAAACATCTTCATGAGGAAAAATTGGAATAATTATATATTGTTCTTGGTAAAATAGGGATCTTGTTGGAGTGCAAGACGAGGAAAGAAATTATAACAATTTCAAGGCCATGGACCATTTTAACTGAATATTCTACTTGTTTTTCCACTTGGCAACTATTATATTAGCTATAGCATAGGGAGATCAAATGGAAATAGAAAACAGGAAGCTCTTTCACATTGCAGGTGACTGTAATGGGTATCGCAAACAAAACCTAGCCATTTTTATTTGTCCCTTTCATTGTGCTAATGCGACTCCTTTGCTTATAAACAGTTTCACTTGGCTATTGAGCTTTCTGCCAGTTTAGAAATTGGCTAGTACTATATAGTTGTATTGTATGTTTTAGCACCTGTTGTTATGGTCATTACTGGGGGATAGTGACAATTGCCCTTTGGTCTTTTGTACATGCTGTTCTTTCCAGCTTCTCTATGGCTTATTGTTTTTTGTGCTCTGAACCTGTCATCTTCCCAGCCTGAATAATTTCCTCGCTGCAGGACAGTTAGTGTCTCATCAGTCAAATACTTCACTATGGAAGTGATTTATTCAAAGCCATGGGGTTTTACAAAACTATCAAGACCACTTTCCTGAATGACACAAATGATGCCATTACTAAATATAATACAGGGGGATTTATTGCACTGTCTGCTTCATAATAAACTGCAAGTTCTGTGCATTGTATGGTATCAGATATCTGTGCTCTCAGGTCCCATTTTTTTCAGTACCTGTGAGAATGCTGTGCTGGGCTAGGGAGCACTGAGTGATGGGCTAATGTGGAGCTGGGGAACTGGGCTGCATCCAGAGAGTATATCCCCTAGCAGGACCTCTGTGAGCAGGAGGCTCCGTTAGGATGGCATAGACATGCGACAGCTTCATTCCTGCTCCATGATCTCATGCACCAAATCAAAGGATCTGTGTAAATGCTGAATAAATGTGTGTGTTAGATCCCCAGCTGCAAGAGAACACCAGGCGGGAGCCAACTGCGTAGGCCCTGCAAGCAGTGTGAAATACTTGGCAGGTCTGAAGTCTAAATTCAGTGACGCATTGGATGTGATTGCCACAGACTAGCATCTTCTACAATCACTCATGTCTTTCAGATGAAAAAGATAGAAGGCTATACCCACATTGTGCTTACTATGCCAGAAGCAACATACAGCATGAAAACAAGTTGAACACCATCAGATATTTTCAAATTCTCTGCTAAGGAAGGAGAGAATATAGTAATACCATTCCAAAAAAAGACAAAGACTATTATAATAAGTGATCTAAAACCAGGAAAAAAAAACTTTGCTGTAAGTACAATCACAGGTTAAACTTAATGTCAGAGTACTTTTATAAAGCTGGTCATAGCTGTCAAGTTCAATCTGTAATTAATATATTGTGCTGAATAATGATTATGTGGATGCATTTGGGAGTATCCTGGTGAGTTTAGTATGCAAATGTTTTGATTGATATAGGCAGTATTATTTAAGATTTTGCCAGTGGTTATATTCACATAGAGTTACACAGTTATTTATGGTCTAGCACCTCGTAGTCATCTGGCAGGCAAGAATTCCTATAATTTTGATGAACACTACATTCATTTTTTCCAGACACTGAGTTTGTATTCATATTCCTCCTCCTCTAACTTATTTTGAACTTTACAGTAAAGAGTTTCAAGCAAAAAATGACCAGAGATATAGGAAGTGACCAGTGCTTTCTTCCTTCGAAATGAGAATCAAATCCACAACTCTATTCCAGTCAGTGGGTTTGAGTTCTGTTGACTGTGTCGTCTGAGGTCCAGCCACAAACATTTCTGACTTCCCATTAGGCAGAGAGTCCAGTACAATGCTAATTTATTAGTTATATATTTTTTTGTTCCTCTGCATTTCTTAGAATTTTATTTTAATCATCTCAGTGTATTTTGTAAGATTAGCTCCTTTGTTCTTGTTATCGTATTATTTTACAAGTTGTGTAGGGACTAGGAGCTCCAATTTAGTTGCCTGCACACAAAGGTACTCCATATCTTTTCAGACATCCTCAGGGAGCTGCCAAATGCAGTGTACGACTGGTTCTCTTTTTATCGTGCCCAGCTAGAGGCCGTGGGGGGTATGCAGGCAGCTAGGACATCTTAAATGGCATCATCAGGTGTCTATGTGCAAGTATGTGAATCAGACCTTTGTGATGGACTTTAGTTTGCAGATACATAGAGCACAACATCCTACAGTCCTCTCCAAAAATACAATCAGCAAAACTCCTGAAGAATACTTTACCATTGAAAAACAATGTGGAGATTAATTATGACCCTTTGCAGTATTTTTATTGTTGCTATTGTTCTCATGTCATGTTAACAACCAAATTTTCCAGACTTGCTTAGCTAAACGTGTAGATTTCTGCCTGGTGAGACTTTGAAAAACAGCTAGGCAGGATAAATACACTGCAAGAGGGCACACCTAACTCTCACTGGCATTTCTGGAAATGAGACATTTACCCTTTTTAGGCATTTAGAAAAGAGCATGTACTATCTTTGGGAACCTCTGTACTTTGAAAAACTGCTCTGAGCTCTGCTCAGAAATTTAAAACATACCAGATTAGAAGTATTAGAGAATATGTAGAATATGTAATCATTTTAAAGAAAGAGACTGACAAACACCATGATCCTTCTAGTTACGCATCATCTGGCAGCTTCTTCAAAAAATCACAATAATTGAACCCTGTGTGGGAGAATGTGGGAGGCTGGAAGGTGTTTATGCACCAGTTCAGAGGTACTGGTCACGGCGTATGATTCGCCATGCAGATCTGCCAGTGCAGGCAGATCCCGGTGGCGGAATCTGACAAATGGGCGAGCAAATCCGCTGTGCTGTGGGGGGAGATAAGCAATGCTGTGATGAGACACAAAAAGGCAGTAATGTCAGAATTGTGGTCAGGGAATATCACAGCCACTGTATTTCGTATATACTCAGTTGAGGGGGATATATGCATAACAGATGGCCTAAAAACAGCAGTTTTGAATTAATCAGGATGCAAGATTATGAGGATCTAGATGACAGATTTAGTGTACAGACGCAGAAAAGCTAGATATGAGAAGTATTACAGTGGTAGGAGTAGCAACCTATGCACACAGGCTTATAATTTAGTTGGAAAAGACTTCTGGAGGTCATCAAATCCAGCCCCTTGCTAAAACCAGGACCAACTTTCAAGTTGCAGTGGGCAGTCCACCTGAATTCTGAGTATCTTCAAGGATGGATTCCTACGCATTCTGGGCAACCTGTTCCTGTCCTTAAGTACCCTCACAAATTGCAGAATTTCCTTGGCTGCAACCTGACTGTTGTCTCTTGTCCTTTCCCTGTGCAGCTCTGAGAAGAGTCTGGCTTCATCCTTTCTGTAAGCCCAGTCAGAGTTCAAAGCAGCAACTGGATTCCCACTTAGTCATGTCCTCTCCAGGCTGAACAGACCCAGATACCTCAGCTTTGTTATGTTTCTGGTCCCTTAAACATCCCGGTGACTGTCTGCAGGATGTGCTCCAGTGCCTTTCTTGTACTGGAGTTGCCAAAACTGGGCATTAGTGTGCAACAGAGGGGAGCACTCACTTGCATCAGCAGTTATGCTGCTGCTAGCACAGCCCTGCATGGCGTTAGCATTGCTGCTGCACTGATATTCAGAGCCAGAGAACAGGGAGTCTGCAGAGAAGTGGCCTTTGTAACTCTAGTTTCTAAGAACCGTTAAAAAATCCCAGATCCCATTAGAGTCCTTTTATATCTATCATGAGGTTGGATAACTCATTTAAACAGACAACTGTGAGTTCTTCTAGCATGGGTGAGTAACCTAAATTGTGTAAAGGAAAGCGTAACTGCACTGCTCGAGGATAATGTGTGCTGGTTCATCAATTATTTTATTTTTTTTTTTGCTAACAAAACCAAAAAGATATGAATTCACTGAGGCATACAATGCAAGGACATACATGCAAGTGAAATCTGAATAATAAGAGAAAAGTTATACAACCCCAACAAAAAAAAAAGTGTATGAATTTCATATACGGTGCATGAATAAAAAGCTGTATGTATTTTAAATCTAGTTTATCTGAAGTCTAGTATAGGAAAATTCAGGAAGTCCATCCATAACCAGAAAGAAACAAATACTTTGTTTTTATAAAGTTCTCCATATAGTTGTATAATAGAAATTTATCAGTGAATATTATGACTAAAGTTTATTCTTTGTAACTTACAGGATATACATGTAAAATATGTGACTAATGCAGTATAAGTAATGGAGATTATTTTCACAGGATGCAGGCAATAATCCCGTTTATTAGGCTTGTTTTTAATTTACAGTGTTATCATGAAATTGTTGAATATCTCTTGAAAGATGCTGAGGATCCTCAGTTTCCACTGTAGGACTTTGTCTTTAATTTCAATATATATTTTAAAGGAGTACATAAGCTCTTAAGATTCTTAATATATTGTAATAAACGTGCCTTAAAATGTTATTCTTTTTCAATACAAAACAGATGGTACAGATCTGTGATGTATACAGAGAATTTAATCTAAAGCAGCCTTGATCTGTGTCTGTAGTCCTGACACTATTTTCTTTTGTAGGTTAATTCTATTGCAGACTGAAATCACAAGGCAGAAGTCAGAGATATGTGGAAACCTTCATTTCCACTTTTTAAATTCTGACAAATAACAGTTGGTCAGATCTTTCATGTTCCCTTTTGACAAGGACCATGGAGGGTATCTTGGGCTTTGCATCAGATTAATTTTAGGCTCTATCGTGATTTCCTCTTTACTTTAGTATTTACAATCTGCGACAGCAGAAGTTGCTACGCTGTTAGAGGATGACCTTCTGATACTGTCTGTCACGTGCACTAGTACAAACTCTGGAAGTATATGGCTCTGATTTTTTTCAGTTGTTTTAGTTCTGATTAATGCTAGCATGAAATCAGAATCATACCAGCAGAATTATGGTGGATTTGAGTTCACTTACGTATTTATTTATATTCCAGTGTGTCTACTTTTAATGCTAGGTGATATAAAGAGATAAAAAAATACACAAAATGTAATCGGATATAGAGCACATTAATAAAATAAAACTGCATTTGCAGGATTTAAATAAACTATCAGTAAAAGCTGTATGATGGAATTTAAGTCTTAACTGAGCAGAGCTATGGAAACCAACAGCCCTTCTCAGCCCATTTCAAGGTCTCCAAGGTGGCACGTCTCCCACCTCTCCCCGCTTGCATCCTCACCGTCAGTAATGCCATACAGTTAAAGCAACAGAGAGATGAACGTAAGTGTTCAGGTATAAGAAATGTTATAAAACTGCATATATTTTTTTAAAGGGCTAAAATATCTGTCCTCTGGTTAGCACAACTAAGCATCAGAAGCCACTGTCTAATGGCAAAGAGCACTCTGCTATGTCCACATTAGCAAGTAATTTGGTGCAGTAAAAGGAACAGTTAATGAAGCAACCAGTACTGAGGCCTGTACATCAACATTATGTGCAGTTCAGGGGTTTTACTTTGGAGTAGATTTATTTTGGTCCCCTGAACCACCACAATCATCACCCCCACTCACGTGGTCTGAATCTGTCTGAGGCTGTGTTTGAGTTAGCAAGTAGTGTGCTGCGAGAAAAGCAGGCCTGCAGAGTGAAGGAGCTGGTGCTGAGGGTCACAATATTTGTGTTTCAGAGGGTTTACTTCAAAGTAGATCTCATCTGGTCTTATGTACTGAATGTCTGTTAGTAGCTGCAGTGCATTAGGAGAAACCCTTGGAGTACATTTTCCAGTTTCGTTTCGCCTACAAGGAATCCAGTTTAGGCTCTCTGAGACCCCTGTGCAGCATGAACCAAAGAGTAAGTGGGACAGCCAGGAGATCTGTTTCAAATGCACACTTGTGATCTGAACTGACAGACATACCCTGAAGCAGCCAGCACAGTTACAGGCTCATGTCTCCCCGTCGGGGACTGAAGTGCAATTGGTGGCCATATGGAGCACAGCCATCAGGTTAGATTCCTCTGAAAGGAAACCCAGTTAGTATGAATAGCGTTCTGCAAACTGCACCAATCTGCAATAAATGAGGACTGTTGGGATTTGCATTACCTCAAAACATAGCACTAATATAGATGCAGTTGCAGTCTTGATTTTGTGGCCAGAAGATTCAGTTCTTCTTGGCATCTAAGATGGAGGCAAAGCAGACCAAGTCTCTGAGCTGGGACTCAGGAGGCAAAGATGAGAATTAGAAGAATTTCTGGAGATGGGTTGGAAAATTAGTCTGTGTGCAGATGTGGCAATCCAGTAGCCTTACACAGCCCTAGGCATTTAACAAGATCATACACCAAGTAAATTTGCCTTCTGCAGAATACCACTGGTGGAGGAACTCCCTTGGGCTCTGGAGCCATGATTCCCCTTCCAGTCAGGAAGTTCAGGAAGGGGGGCAGTGCCCTATTCCAGAGTTTGGGGATTTGGGGTTTTTTGGGGATTTTGGTTTTTGTTTTGGTTTGGTTTTTTGGTTGTTGATGGGTTGGGTTTTTTTTATTTTGGGTTGGGGTGTTTTTTTGACTACACAGTTGCTGTTATGTAGAGTTATTTTCAAAGGTCTTCAGCAGCTCATGGGAGAAGGTCACAGGTGTTTCACGGCCTACAGCTATAATCTCAACATGTGAGTTTGAGTTTAAGAAAGGCTATTACAGCTGTCATTGAGAAGACAAAAGACTTTCCTTATAAATTCTGTTTCTTAGATGCTCTTAAGTCTTACTATAAATGAAACTCACTTTTGCTATTTTTCAAGTATTCATCTATCATTCTTTACACATTTTAGATTTATTTCAACAAAATATAAGTGGCTCCAAGAACAATTATAAGAAAATAAGAGGAGTATTCACCTCACAAGCAAAATAAATACTTTTTCTGTATCTAGACCAATATTAAATTTAATGCATTATACCTTTTAGCTAAGGAAAGCTATTGGTAAATTGGAATCAATTCATGTTCTAGGCCTTTTAAGAGATACCAGGACTACCTGGTAGAAAACTGTGTATAATTGTAGAAAGTAATGGGCAGAGACAACTGCAGTAGTGTCGGTAATGATTAGTAAGTCTTTTTAATTTTATCTAATGGCATTTTCTTGAATTCCAGGTTGTTTGTTGAAGCCCTAGACTTCAAGTACCGCTAATAAAATCCTTCCTCAGGTCATATTCCCAGTGATTCCACTGAAACCAATGCAGAAAAAGATACTGTTTATTTAACTTGGAAAAATTCTGAAGAATACTTCTATAGTGAATTAGCACGGACAGTTATTTATAAATTGACAACTATTATAAGTACATTGATTTTGATCCATGCTGCTATTTAGAAACTCTTTATTTTACAAACTTGCTCAAAAGAACTTAAGTTTTTAACAGTGAAAATGTTGTAGCTCAAACAAGAATTTTTGAGTAGTTAATGCTACCTTTTGAAGCATTTCGGGTTTTTAAATATGAATCAGCACTTCTGCCCTAATGTTTGCTATGTGATAATTCTTTTTTCTTCCTTAGTAGTATAGATCTGTCCCATTAAACTAAAGTCATGAGACCTCATTCACTCTGTTAGAAATTGAGCAAATTATTTATATACAAGTATTAAGTGCAGACAAAAGTATGCAGAGAAATGCTTATGCCAGACACTAAAGTTGCTTCAAAACCGTAGATCTTACAGAGACTTGATTTGGTCACATACAGTACTTTATAAAACCTTTTTCACAGAGATCTTGATGTTTTTCCTGTGGAAATTAGTGGCAATATGTCTGTTGCATTACAGAAATTCAGGATTAGATCTAAGTACTAAGGTAATTATAACAAAGACACGTAGGCTTAAAGTAAGACAAAGAAAATTCTAATCTGTTGATTGATACACCGTGGGAAGTGTTTAACCACCTCACTTATTAATGGCTGTCAGCTAATAAACACTACTTTAATTAGTTTATTCAAATACCTTATTCAGAGTGGTGATAGCTGAAGTTGCAAATGTGCTGTGCGAGCCGAGTATGCTAGAGCTTTCCTAGACACCCAGTGTGTGAGCGCGGTCAGGCTGAACAGATCTCAGACACACGAGGTGTTTGCTTTCTTGTTCATCCCCCCCATCCTCTCAGAGAGTTAAACCTTGCACATTTTATTTATGAACTTGCCTACTGACATCTTAAAAGAAATAAAACATCCTATGCTTGTATAACATAAAGACTGGTCTCTTTGGAGAGATAGACATGTACTTCACATACCGTGAGAGCTAAGGAATGATCAGCTTTGTCCTTATTGCAGTGGAAACACTGATTGTGTGCGTACGAAGCAGTGTACAGTACGTAGGCAGGGCAGATATTTGCAGGAGGTCTGTGTGGCTGTACCAAGCGATGCAAGTGCTGCACATGCTGGCCTAAGGTGCAGGAAGCAAGGAAGGAGGGATAATCTGCACTTAAAACAATGTGGTAGAGACAAAAGAGAACAACATTTGGGATCACCAGCATAGGATGAATTTCAGAGGCTTTTATCTTTGATGAAATGGTGCTTTAATTGTTTCTCTTTGAAATGTGTCTCATTTCTGATGGCTGTTTGTGTGGAGAAGGAACAATGTTGAGCGCTTAATGCGTTGGATGGAGAGATCTGGGATTTATCTGCCTCTGATTCCCCATGTGACCTCCAGCTAATCGTTTTCTCTCCCTGTCTCAGTTTCCTTATCTGTAAAGTGGAGTTAATAATCCTTTCTATCTCCCAGTGTGTAGTGAAGTTAGACAATTCAATTAATAGTTGTAAAACTAATTTAGCTTCTAGGGCAGAAAGTGATAAAAAACTGTAAGGAATTATTCATAAATGTGGTAAGCCATCATTGTCAAAATCTGAAGAACAAATGTTCTGCTTCGTATTTTTCCTAACTTCTGTTAACTTACTTGCATCACCTTTCCTTTTCTTTTTACCCAACATATTTGTATTAATGTAAGTGATAGCCTTTCATAAGGAATATTATATTAGCTAACTGCTAACATCAAACAAAATTAAAGGTGTGGGCCATCTCCCCCCATGGTAAAACACCACCAGTCTGAAGTTGAGACTCACTGAGCTATTGGGTGAATTTGGCTTAATCATTGGTGTGGTTTTTTTTTTTTTTAAAACCAAATAAAATATTATCAGACCATGGACTGCAAACAGTGTTTCATGCTGGTAGTGATTTAATACATTTTGATTTTCCATTGTAATAAACATACATCCTAAAGACTGCCAGAGTAATTAATTTAAACAAGTCATACATAGTTTAAAGCTTTCAGTTCACTAGCTAGCTGCACAGGCTTCTGTAGAAGGAGACAAAAATCTATTGTGTCCTTAAATTACTGCTTCTCCACATGCAATTGTGTGTATGGGAGGAGGGCTAAAAGCAAGTACAGTATTCTATTAGCTGCGTGGCTTTGATATTCAAGTTCCAATAAATAATAATATAGGGTATACTTGTGGAAACAGACTTTGTTTGAAATGATAAGGTTTTACAAAAACATTAACTGACCTATTGCAGGGATGTGAGGGATGAGAACAAGTTAGAAAATACTCTTCAGAAAGCTGGGAGAATAGAGTTGCAAAATGTGTGATGAAAACCATCATTGAAACTTTCCCCTCCCCTCCAAAAATGTATCACTTATTAGCTGTGA
This sequence comes from Tetrax tetrax, assembly GCA_009806455.1. NCBI lineage: Eukaryota > Metazoa > Chordata > Aves > Otidiformes > Otididae > Tetrax > Tetrax tetrax. The sequence continues at coordinate 123,756 of WHYT01014564.1, forward strand.
TATTTTTTTCAGGATGAATGTATTATGCTGCTTTATTACATCAGCATAAACACCAGCATACCCTGTCTGTGTCTAGATTTCTCATAAATGGTCTAGAAGGTCCTAATGGTGTAGACTGTCAATACATGAAGTGTCTCATGATGCAGAGTGGGCTAACAATGCTGAGGGTTGCTGGATCTGCTGAAGCTCCTTCGTTTCAAGGCTGTCCTATGTGAAATCCGTTGATACCCAATAAATAACAAGGTACAAGAAATTCTAGGCTGAGAAGTACTGAAAGCTGAGAGTATTTTACTGGGAAACTTGTAGGTTGACTGCAGCTTGCCCTGTGCTTATATGGTTTCCCAGGCATCTATCTCATCACTGGACAAAGATAATGAGCCGGAAAAGCAAAGTGGAATAGGAAAGCATGGACAAAAAAAAACCCCGAAAGGCAAATGGGAGACTGGCAGTCTAAAGCAATGACATGGGGATTTACTGGAGGAAGAGTCTCAGAAGCCTGTAGAGCAGCTATTTGTAGAGGAGTATGAGATGCCGATGGGCAATGAGAAGTGGAGAAGAGGACTGGGTAAGAACAGACAGAAGGGACAGCAGAAAAGAGTTCAGGCCTGGGAGAAATTGGAAGAAGAAGCCATTCCAATTACGCGACACTTCCTTTCCAGAGACTGGAAGAGAACGTAAAATTTTTAAGTCTTCTTTAGTCACTCCAACAAAAATCAACAATATCCATACAAAGATGTGCATCCCATCCTATTCCACTCTGCTGTCTGTCCATGCAGAGACAAACTTATGACTACAAATTACTCCACTAACTTAAATGGTAGGTATCTTTGGAGAAGATCTAAATTTAATCACCCTATACTGGTCTGTTGTTGGTCTCAGTAAGTTGGTGAGTTTTTTGTGTTTTCAGATCACTTTTCTAAACTTGTGTCATAAAAAATTTAGTCAAAATTCTTTGTAATTTATGTTGCCAATCTATAAAAGCTAGGATTAAACTGACTTTACACTGCTCCCTTCCTCCTCTGTATATATACCTTGTAGTCAGTCTTTAATTTCATTATTACATATTTTATTTTTCACAAAAAGAGTTTATTCTTCTGATCCCAGTATGGGTAGTATTCAACTAATGAGTAGCCTTTCAGTCTCTCTCTTGTTCCTTTTGTTCTCTTCTTCTTTTGTTGGTGCAGTTCCACCTTGTATAAGTGGAATATCCATTGAGTCAGAGACTGGCTCTGTACCCTGATTGCTACAGTGTTCACCTGAGATGTGGGAGTCAAGGCTCAGGTCTCTATTTCAATGACTAATGTACTATTTATATAAAATTGAATGACTGCAACAAGAGAGAACAAGACCCTTTCCTCAATAGCCATTAGACCAGATGACAGGGCAATCACAAGAGAGGTGACCACACAAGTGTTGGTCAGCAGTGGCAAAGTGCAGATTTGGACTTCAGTTTCCTACATCACACCAGAGAGCTGTGACTACTAGGCTTTTGGCTTTTTAGGAGAAGGCCATGTGGTTTTGGTCAGACATTTCATTCTTGTCCGAAGTGGTACAAACATTCCTGAAAAAAACATTTCCCTTCTTTTGACTAATATATATTTCATGGCAAAACAGTATATTCAGAAAACCCCCACTCAGCCCTATCAATAACATTCCAAGTCATGAGGACTTCTGAGCCTCTTCTCTACTCAAGAGCTTCTTTCTCTCTGGGTATATCTGGTAGGTTGAGGCAGCTACTGCGCCTTCGGGACACACTTAGGTACAAGAACAACAGTGGTTACATAAAAGCAGCTGCATTCCAGTATAATCATGCAAGTTAGGTTGGGGTGATCCCCCAAAAATTCTGTCCTTATATTTTCTATAGAATTACAATATGAACCAAAATACCAACTAAACTTTAAATTTACCAAAATACTGTGAAGTTTGAGGATTTTTTTCCCCTTGAAAAACCACTCTAGATAACACTCTACTTGCCAGTCTAGATAGGCACATGATCACCCACTGAAGCATAAAAATGAAGTGTGTATTTTCAAAGACATAAAATGAAAGCATTTGAAACAGAAGTAATTAAAAAGACAGCCAGTACACTTCCTGTAAGGAAATTAATTTCTCTTGGTTGTAGGATTGACCGGTCCTTACCGTTCCCTGTAATAGGAACCAAATGCCAGATACCTGATAGCGTTACTGTTTCTAGTTTGCCTCATCAGAAACGAATCTTTCCCTGTGTGGTTTTTTTTTTTTTTTTTTTATGCAGGTTGATCTTTCTTCATAGCCCAAGCTGACAGCTTCCAGTGGCTCTGTAATAGCTTCTGTACAGATAGGGGCTTTGGGAGGGCTTCAGCAAGAAATCTCCGTCAGACCAAGTCATCCTAACCTCCTTTTATATTCAGCTGAGAGGAAACAGATACTTTCAGGGCATGGTCCACCTGTCCTGCCCTAGGACGTGATGACTGGATCTTCAGTGATTAGAAGGGAGTCCAGGTGACTTGTTCAGATGAAGAAAACTCTTCTATGTTGAAAAAAAATCTCTTTTAACATGAAAATATCCCTGTTCTTTGTTATTCTATGGATTTTAGAAACAATTTGCTTCTAAGGAGAAAAGTGAATCTTTTCGAGAATTACAATCTCTCAAATCAGGACGGAAGGAAGGACGGAAGGACGGAAGGAAGGAAAGAAGGAAGGAAGGAGAACTGGAGGCAAGTGCTGAAGAGATATCAAATTTCTTTGAATTATTAAAAGCCACTGCATTTCTTTAAAAGATTATAATAGTGATATATTTAGCTTCCAACACTTCCAAAGGAAAAAAAAGAAAACAAATATATCTGAATAAACATGTTCAAGAGCATACATGTAATGACTTGTAATGCTGATGTTAGCCATGCTATAACAAGAGAAAGAATGAGTGACAGCAATTCATTGCAGTGATGTGTTTTAATTTGGCAGATCAGGACATCCTTAAAATGATACTTGCAGACTAAGTACTATATGAACTGATAACATTAACATAAAATATCATTGAAATGATATATTTCAGCATATCAAATATGAAGTCTGGTATGCTTTCCTGAGCATTTATTTTCTATATCCAACAAGATATAATAATGCAGAATAATTGACATACTTTTCTGAATATAATGGGAAATTCTGAAATTACATCAAAAGTTCCTGAAATAAGAGCCTAAGTAGTTGGTTTGACAACTCAAAGAAAAAAAGTTAAACTTTTTTTTTTTTTATTTCTCTTTGGTACTATTTCATAATACTTATCTTTTCCATTTCAACCAATCTCTTGATAATGGCAATTCACTGAATTCATCCAATCTCAAGAAAGCACAGTTTAATCTGCGAGCAGAGAAGCCACTGAGCTTTATTATAAGCTATTCAAAAATACCCGTGGTGTGAAGAATAAGATACCTCCATTCTGTAGGAAGTGAATGGTGAGCCCAGGTGCACAAATTCTACAATGATTTGATATGAATGTTCCTTTATAATTTTTGCTTTTGTGATACCAATTATCCAGTCAAGATTCAAACAGATCATATTTAGAATCTCCAAACTTTTGTAGCAATTTGTAACATAAACCTAAGTTGAAGTTGTGCTTTAGATGTCTGGGTTTTATCTCAGCTACCATCAGTTGATTATTCAGGTTCACTAGTTAGTCAAATTACAGAAATGTCACTGAAGCCACCTTAAAAATGTCAAGCTGAATGTCAGCTGACAACTGAAATGGTGACATTACTAAGATGCTTCATGTGAGGGTACTTTTTGTCATAATAAAAATTGTCTCTGTCCACTAACATGGCTGTGACTCAATGGTACTTCATTTTACATGTACAGAAGAACAGGAAGGATGACTTCTGCTTTCAAAGGCCGCAGAGGAAACAGTTTTATGAATCTCAGTATGAAGATCTTATGTAGAACCTCTTCAACATTTCAAGCTGCACACTAAAAAATAATTACTTCATATGTAACTTAATATCATATTTGTGACTTTTGATGAAATGAGATCAATATGTTTATGCTCCAAACTCACTGCTTCTTTTCGTATATTAGTACAACCCCTAATTGTGGATGAGGGGGTTAACTCCATCCTAATTACCTAATGGTCTACCCACACTGAAACAAGCAGAGCAGCACTGCACTTGACTGTAAAGTGGTGGAGTTTTTGATTCTGCTGCGCTTTGGGACCATTGTGCAAATTATAGTATAAAGTAATACTCCAGAAGAAATAATTATACTCAGCCTCTGTAAGCCAGGAATCACACACAAAAAACTTGAGCCTTTTAATTTGGTCACGTATAATGTATGAAACGCAGTTCTTCCGAAGATAATGGAACCAGAGGGAGCATTATGATTATGATTCTCTTAATATATTTTTCCGTTTAAAAACTGGGGTCAGACTTGAAGAGAGCAAAAGGATGAAGTATGATTTAAGTGCTAGACAGCAGCGTACAGGATAATATGAAGTGAAAAACCCCTCAGTGCCATTGCGTGTCTGAATATCTGCTCTGTAAGCTGCCATTTCAATGGCAATGTATACATCGTGGGTACGGCAGGTAATACTGAATCATTCCCTGCTTTTTTGCAAGACCTTCAGAAAGAGTAAAGCATAATGTCATTGTGCTTGTGGTGGGGGGAGAGGCTCTTTGTGGTTCTACCATTTATTTAAAATAAGACATGAAAAAGCTACTTTGTTTTGCTGTGGCTAAGGGAGATTCTGATTAGTTATGTACCAGTATGGTTCTCAGGTTTATTGCCTATCTTTTCTTTTGGCATCTTTGTAGCCAGCACTGTAGCAGGTTACTGTATTGCAAAAGTTGGAGGATATATTCTTATTTATTCAGTAATATTGAGTTGTACCTTATTTAGCCATTAGCACTTTTTGAATTTAATAGCAATATTTGGAGAATGAGCTGTCCCAGTTTAGCCCTTTGCAAGGGAGGGATGCGTTCAAGCCTCTGAAAGTGCAAAAAAAGCAGCAATGTTTCCAAGAGTACAGACAGGACATGGAGGCAGTGTGACACACTGCCCTCTGAAACCAAAACTGTGGCATTATGGCATGCGTTAAAAACGTAAAATGCCAATAATCCCAAAAGGCTGTTGAAATTTCCATACAGTATGAACATCTTTATGATATGTGATTCCAAAATCAGTGAAATTACAGTGAAATATGTCTAAATTTCAATTTAATCATAGTATAACAGGGAAGTTGGGAAGTACTGAAATACAATGTTCCTAGAGAAACAGAGGGTACTTAAAATATTTGTTGATGGTCTCTGTATATCCAGTGGCAACTGGAAAACCTCCAAGATGAATATAGGTTTACTGCAAAGGAACTCACTCCTAAACACAGCGTTTTAGAAGCATAATGCTGATGAGCTGGCTCCTGGCTACTGCAGCCAAAAGACACCTCACAGCATGCCTAAGGCTGTGATTCCCAGGTAAAGTAAGCCAATCTAACCTGGCACTGCTTCAGGCCTGCCAGCTCTCCTCTCTCTTACACTGGTGTTAGTGCCCATCTGATCCACAGTATATCAGTTCATGGACCTAAACAAACAGAAAAATTGTTATTTTCTTGAACTGGATAACCCTGGGTTGAGATACGCACCAGTGGTAGCACAAGGGAGGGAAAGGGGAACAGGTAGGTAAGGGGTGAAGGGTGAAGAGTTGGTAAATTGCGATGAAACTCCAGTGTAAGTGAAAGTTAAGACAAAAGATTGGTAGGAGTGTATTTTATACTTGCAATTACAGAATCGCAGAATAGTTGAAGTTGGAAGGGACCTTGGGAGGTCATCTGGTCACCCTCACTCAAGCAGGGCCTCCTAAAGCCAGTAGCCCAGGAACATGTCCAGAAGGCTTCTGAATATCTCCAAGGAAGCTTTTCTCTGTCATTATGTCAGTAATAAAACTTATTTTCATTTTAAGCTTTCTAGTGGTAAAGTGAACCCATATGAAGCTGTCAGATACATAGTATGTTGCTTCCCTGAAAGGAATGAGTATGGCCAAGAGGTCTTAAGAGAAATGCTTTGAATGCCTACAAAAACAGTACAGATTTGGATGTCTCAGAAATTGGGTCTCCCATCACATGGAAAAATACTGATAACCGAATACTCCAATTTCAGGAAAATTCTTTCCAAGGGTCCAGATTTTAATCCCCACATCGATGTTCAAGAACCCTAAATCAAGTCCTCTCCACCAACAACAATTGTGCCTGTAGTTACAATTGGCTGAGCAGAAATCGAGCCCAAGAGGCCAACCTTGCAAAATGACAGCCCTCCTAGTAGGTCAGATAAGTGTTAGTGTTGGCATCCACAGATGTTGATGAAGTGAGCTTCTTCTATAGAGAAACGGAGTGCATCAGAGAGGTTTTTTAAACGATCCTTAAAGGTTGTGTGTCATCCAGAGAGACATGCAAAATGGATTGCCTGATTCCAGCCTGAAAGGCGAAAACTTGACAGTTTTTTAAAAAGTAATGGTAGACCAACTCATAGATTCTAAACTATTTGAGATGATTGCATTTAATAGATCCATCTTATCCTCGGCTGAAATTCAGAGACCTCAAAAAATTAATAATTTGGATCACGTAGATCATCTCATAAACTAGATTACTTTAGAAAGTGACTAAAAGGGTTGAGGATTAAAATGCATTAGTAAACCTAATTGCTGTGGATCAAGTCTGCAACACTTCTTACAATGATGTGAAGAAAGACACTTGAACTTAAACCTTGAAAAGTTAAGGCTTTTTTGTACATGAAAAATAGCCAGGGCATTCTTAGCTTCCCGATAGGTAGAAATGTGCAATATTTTGGCCTTTTCCAAAAGAAAGTACAGAGGGCCAGCGTAGGGCCGTGACTATGGCCAGACCATAGCACGTGCCAGGACAAGGGCCCGCCTGGCAAGCATCCCTTGGCAGGAGGCAAACATGGAGAGAGTGAGCACACAATACCAGATAAGCCCATATTGTCACAGTGGCACAGTTGGCAAAGACTTGTGCCCTGTTTGCCAGAAGATACTGATTCATGTTCCTGACTGCCATTAACTTGTACGGCCAATTTATTCTACCCTCTCAATGTCTGTTTTCCCCATCTGCTGAAAATCAGTTAATTAACAAGTCAACTATAATTTGTTCCATGCTTAAAAATACTCGTATGATATATAAATGTCAAATAATACTAGTGACTGCCTGTGGGATACTTTATAAAACTTTTCCTAAAATAACAATAGGTTCTGCCTAGCAGAGAACATACGTGTCCTGTCAGCTAAAACTTCAGGTTTCTCTTAGCAGAACAAGGCCTGGGAGGCAAAATGTCATTTTGGAAAGGGCCAAAATATTGCACATTTCTACCTATCAGGAAGCTAAGAATGCCCAAACCAGTAATTTCTAGCCTTAGAGGTGGGAGGTACAAGGTTTCATTTCTTTTCAGACATTAAGGCTGCCTACGGCTTGCTCCCTCTTTTCCTTCTTCCCATTGCAGCAGTTTCCCATGGTGTGGTCATCTGCTGTGCCCTGAGGTCTGGCTGTACCTGACTCCATACTGGATCCAGTCCTTCTTTCCTTTTGGGCGATGGCCTTTTCTTTAAACTATTCATGTTTATTTCCAAGGCAGATATGTTTTTACCAAAGCCAGTGTAAGTAGATCCCAAGTCACCCAAGCGGTCTCAGCTTCTTTGGCCAAAATTCTCCTCAATTAGGGTTGTTCTCCTGAGTGAAAATCAAAAGAAACTGTCCTCAGATGACCTTTAAAGGTCTCTTCCAACCCAAACTATTCTATTATCCTATATTTATGGACAATTTTCAGGATGAGATTTTAAAAACAAAAATTTTCCACTCCTGGGGAAGCTAGTTATGAAACTCTTCAGGATAATGGTGGAGCTTTTAGAAACTGGAGTTTTAACTGGTTCAGCCATCAATCTTAATCCCCTTATGTTCATGTTATTTACATGGCTGTAAATTTTCACCTGCATTGTATATTAATCTTATATTTAACATACCTCTCCACTTGGTTAGACTGTTGCCTGAAAGTGTTAAAGCATAATTCATATTCTGTGGGAATAATCTCAGGGCTGCAGTAGGAAGAAATTACTTACTTTCTCCTATAAATTGCTAATTACTTTTGTAATTTTTTTATATTTTCATTTTTTAACATTACTGTATTAATAATTACTATTTAAGTATTAGTACTATTATTAACTAACAAATGGTGTGGTAGTTGGAAGAACATGAAGAATTTAGTATATAATTTCTTATTATACCAGCTGGGGTACTCGAAAGCTAGATAACAGGTACTGACAGGGAACAGTGCCCTGAGGATGGTGCCTGTGATACTCCTAAAATACAATGAAGAGCTGACCAGTGTAGCTCTCTGTATATGAAAGAGAGGGGACTTCATTTCCCTGTCCAGCTTGTCAGGGCTAACCACACCACGGACCATTCCTTTACCATATTCTATGCTCTCTGATGTGCAAATATTATTTTCTTCAGAGAAACCAGATTAATATACAAAAGATTACATGTATTTTTAAATAGTTTCTCATACAAAAATTACTCAGACTTGGCTTTTTTCCAGAGACTGTTAAAAGCAACACTATTTCAGACTTATTGAAATGCCTAGAGAAATACATCTTTCTCCTTGAAACACTTATTTCAAGCTAATACTACTTTCTGCCAGTGCAAATGACAAAGGACAGAGCCAAGAGGAACCTGGTAACTGATAGAAAATATCCCAGTAATGGATGAGAAGGCAAATTAATAAAATACTGACGTGATAAGTCATACAAATTGTTTCTTTGCTGTGAGCAAAAAGGGAAACATGACTTGGTGTCTGACAGAGTAGGTCACTTTGATGCCATACTTCATGAGACCTGCTGTCCCAGCAGAAGCCATTTGATTTCATTTATAAGGTAATGCTTGTTTCAGAAGATCAGTCTCATTCATGCTTTCTCTGCTATTCTTCTTTAAATACCTAATCTAATGCCTAAACCTCCAAAGTAATTTTCTTGTCACAAAGACTGTGCAGAAGAGGAAAAAAGACACCCACTGCTTCCTCCCTCGCTTTTCATTGTATTACTTACTTGTCTCTCCTTCATTTCCCTTTTTGTCAGCTCTTCCCTGCAACAGTCCTTCTTCTTTCTGGCTGCCATATTTCTCTACCTAGCTGTGCAAGCAACAAATCAAAAGGAATAATATTTTACTGTAAATTTTTTAATGGTGTCTTCACACTGTTCTTTGGTAGTCAGATTATCCTGAAAAATATATTCTGCCTGCCAATTAGTGCAAAGAGCTGTCCTGTTTCCCAAGTGTAAGAATGGCTAAAGCCTCTCCTTGGCCATATTCAGCAGCCAAAACAATAGGGAAAAACACAATTAGGTTACATGGTTATGTTTACTGAAGTTCTCTCTGCTTTGTAAATAGAAAAGACCCCACAATCTGCCACTGGTTTTCTTTCCTCCCTTGCTTTCCCCGCAGGAACCTGAACAGAAACCATGTGGCCTGCAAACTGTGAGCAGCATGGAAATGGTTTCCTTCCCCATCACAAATATTTAAGCATGTCAGATTTTTATTTTTGTTTTGACAGTTTTTCTGACAGTAAATATTGGCTTTAAACTGAAAAGTAGGATCAGCAACAGTAAGTGTGGCGTTGGTCCAGTGTCACCAGTACTCTGCTTCTTGGATTCAGCACAGCCTTTAGGCCTTGGAGCCCTTCCCTACCACAGGGCAGTAGTGTCAGACATTTCCTAAGCTTCAGCTCTAATCAAAATATAGTTGTTTAAGGTGCTGAAAAAACCACACTGGAATGCATGAATATTTCATTCATAGACAGTCTTTGTTCATCCTTGCTTCAAAGCTAAAAGAAGCCTCTTTGTTTTGGGGTAGGACAGGTACTCTGCCTTAATTTCTGCAGGACTGTGTAATACCTAACATCAGAGAGCTGCCATTTATATCAATATGAAAACGCCTGCAGCGCTGCACTTACTCTGCAGTTTGCAAGCTTCTCAGCTGCCCTTTCTGCCTGCCTTGCAGAGGAAATGTGGCTGCAACTTCACCTGCAAATGCAGAAACAGTGACAGGGTATGAAAGCTGAGGGCCAAATTAGGTGTGGTTTGTGGTATGTATTCTTTTCTTCCATTTTCTGTTACTCTAAACCTCCCCACCTCGCACATGTAAAACCATATACTTTAGAGAGAGCTTTGGGCATGTATCAATTGTTTACCCCTGATTTCAGTCCTTTCCCCCTCCACTAATGAATTAATCACCAAGCCTACTTTATATGTAACCACAGACAAGATGCTCTCCTGGTATTAAACATTGTAACTTTGATTTTAAAAGAACTATGCCTTTTTATTAGAGAAAAGGACATTGCTGGGTTCAGATGTGTTCTGTGCTTAGAAAAGTATTCCTTTTTCCCTATAGTAACTTGCATGGATAATTCCATACCTGGCCTTCATCTGTATTATGTCAATTGTACACCCACTTGTTCCTGGATTTTGCTCTCATGCAAAATAAATACAAACCGGATTCTTGAAAACATAAAAGAAATCAGGTAAGAAAAGTAGTTATAAGCAATGTAGAATAGACTAAAAACCAATTATAAACTATTATAAAATCACATACCTATATTGTGTCACTTTAAGTTTAAAATAAAGTATGGCTCATATTATTTGACCATATTTTTACCACCAACAAAAAATGGGGAAAGTCTACCTTCATTTACTTGTCAAAACAATATCTGCAACATGAATGGTGCTGGATCTAGCCCTGGCCATATCTGCCTTCTCAGGTCCTCCATGGCGTATTGAATGATTTTGGGTAGCAATGTAACACAATCAGTTTGGAGCAAACAAACTGATCAGGCTCCTGCCTAGAATGACTCTTTTTTTTTTCCACTATGGGACCACTGGCTTTTTCCAAAGCTGGATTCCTAGAAATTGTCATGCTTCTCTAGTCAAAGTGAGAGAACCTAAAGCCTGTTAGCTCTGATAACAAACCTGGGAGATGTGCTGCTTGAAGACTGCTGTGACGTTTTCTATGACATTGTACAATGATCAAAGCTTTGTCTGCACACAGGTCACATTGTTTGAACAACATTAATAATCCCTACTAATTAATCTCATACCAGGACTCTGGTTACAGACACCAAGCCATATGTGCAGACTGAGCACCATCTTATCACCCCCACGATCGCCAGGAAGTGCCACCTCCACTGCTACCAAGGAAGAGACCTTGGGCAAAGAGGCACCTCCTCAGCGCTAGAACAGCTGCAATTATTTTGTTTAATCTACTTTTAAAAACCAGAATAGGCAAAGCACAAAAATCTCTTAGGGTAGAGGATGTTATATGTGTAAAAAGGAGCTCCTATGGTGTAGTAGATTCTCCTAAGAACAGGAAATAACCTACCTTTGCTGGTAAAATTGATTAGTATAAGCAGCTGCAGTCAGCTCTGCACTTGTGTAACTACTTGCATTAAAAGTTACACCGCTCATTTAGTTACAAAACATTAACAAAAAAAGAGCGGTGTAGATCAAGCCTCATACACATGTACTTTCAAACATGTACAAGAGGGAAGAGTTTTAGTAAACTGAACTCAACCATTACCACTGCCTCACATGAAACAGTGGTGGTCTCCTGGCTTGCAGCTGCCTAATCATATCAAAGATGAGTCCAATCACAGCTTTGCAACACATGACCATACGCTCAGAAACCCTTCTCTTTATTCAGATCTAAAGCATTTTTTTCAGCTTCTTGAAGATGTCACTCGAATCTCTTTCGGTCTTGTGCCCAAGCAGCTCTTACACCATTCTTCCTTCTGCTCTCATGAGAAATGAGTTTCATTTTCTCTGAAGTCCTTTGAGCTTTATGAAGTAATTACGAAGTGGGTAAGAGGGATAAGTTTTCCTTCATATCATTTGTTTTTTCTCCTTTCTTATTTTGGTGTTTATCAAGCTGGTTATTCACATTTATTTTATATAAAATAATATTTTAAATCTTGATTGACATCAGGAAAGATTTATAGTAATTAAAATAGATTTAAGGAAGTTACTTTGTCTAATATGCATTTTCTTACAGAACAGTTCTTGGAAAACATGTATTTTTTATGCAAATAAAAAAAAATTGATACAAGATTGTTACCTAGGGTAAAAATTTCTCTAGCAGAAACATATCACAATTTGCCAAAACCTAAATATTGCAAGTTTTTGCATTAGAATATAAAATTTCCTTAAAAGGAGAGACCTGATAGATTCTAACCCTCTAAGAGCATATTAGGGTCCCATTATCATTTTTTAATTGATTGAAATAATAATATATTACAAACAAGCCATAAAGAAGGAAGAATACAAACTCACATCCATCTTGGAGAAAGACAAGAAGAGGAATCTAAGGAAGTACAGGCCACTCAGCTGAACTGCACTCCCTGGGACTGTTACAGACTGAATTCTCCTACAAGCTGTTTCCAAGCAAAGGAAGGATAAGAAGGTGATTGGGAACAGCCAGCACAGAATTATCAAGGGCAAATTATGCCTGAACAACCTGATTGCCTTCTGTGATGAGATGACTTGCTCCGGGGTGAAGAGAGGAGCACTGAATGTTGTTTACTTTGATACTAGCAAGGCCTTTCACAGAGTCTCCCATTATGTCCTTACAGCCAAATTAGTGAGGTCTGGACTCTATAAGTGGGTGATAACATGGGTAGAAAATCAGCTGGACCACTGTGCTTGAAGAGTTGTAATCAACTAGTATGAACCAGAACTGGTGACTGGTTGTACAAGTGGCATCCTTCAAAGTTTTGTAGTAGGAATAATACTATTTAATATCTTTATTCATGATGTGGGTGGTGGAAGGGAGTGCACTCTCAGCAAGTTTGTAGGCAACGTGACATTGGAGGGAGCAGCTGTTATGCTGGGAGGACAGGGCTGCTGTTCAAAGGGATCTAGACAGGCTGGGGAATGATCTGATAGAAACTCATAAAGTCCAACAAGGGCAAATGGGCTCTGGGATCTTGCATCCGGGGACAGAAAAAAAATGGGTCGTATTAGAAAAAGTGTATTAGAAAAAGCCACCTGTTTGGGGAAAGTATTTATTCCCCTGTGCTCAGCACTTGTGAGGCTGTATCTGGAGTGCTGTCCAGTTTGGGGGTACCCAGGACAAGAAAGGCATTGGCATACTGGAGGGAGCCCAGTGGAGGGCCACCAGGATGGTAATGGGGGCTATGTGAGAAGAGGCTGAGAGATCTGAGTTTGTTCAGCAGTGAGAAATGAAGGCAAAGGGAAGGTCTTAACTGCTGCCTCCAAATACCCAATAGGAGAGAAGCATAGAGAAGACAGAACCAGACTGTTCTCAGAAGTGCCCAGTGACAGGACAAGCAGCAACAGACACAAATCAGAGCATGGGGAATTCTTATTAGATAAACATTAAAATGTTTCCTCAGTACAGGTAGCCAAATACTGAAATCGTAGAATAGTTTGAGTTGGAAGGGACCTTCAAAGGTCATCTAGTCCAACCCCCCTGAAAGAAGCAGGGACATCTCCAACTGGATCAGGTTGCTCAGTGCCCCGTCCAACCTGGCCTTGAATGTTTCCAGGGATGGGGCATCCACCACCTCTCTGGGCAACCTGTTCCAGTGTTCCACCACCCTCAGTGTAAAAACTTCTTCCTTATATCCAGTCTGAATCTACCCTCATTTAGTTTAAAACCATTACCCCTCATCCTATCACAACAGGCTCTACTAAAAAGTTTCTCCCCATTTTTCTGGTAAGCCCCCTTTAAGTACTGAAAGGCCACTAGAAGGTCTCCCTGGAGCCTTCTCTTCTCGAGGCTGAACAACTATGAAAAGGAGAAGGTTGCAAGATTTCCTTCTTTGGAGATTTCAGAACTGGAATGGATGAAGTCTGGAGCAAACTGACATGTGGTGAAATGCTGACCATATGAATTCTTTAAACATAGGTAAGGCCAGATGTTTTAAATATTACTTTGTTTAGACGCCATATGGGTACATGTGAGACCTGGTTTTGACAAGGGCTGTGCCCCTAGAGTTTCAAGATTCAGTTACTGTTCGCAGTGCTCAGGGCCTTGGTATCTGGTGTTTTGTGTCCAAAATGGAAGCACCCAAAATAAAAAGACATTTTTGTAAACTGAGCTTTGAAAACTATCTATCTTACTTTTCCAGGGCTAACCTACTTGGCATTAGTGTGCCTTTTCAATGTCTCCAGAAGAAAAATGCTAGAAGTCCTACACCAACACTGAAAGGCATACAAACATAATCTTCTCTTTAAACAAAACCCTCAGTAACAGCGGCAACTGTCTGAATTAGACGATGTGGGAACAACTGTAGTTCTCTAACAGTTCTTCAACTCTTGTTGTTCCTGTGATTAACCACAGAGAGCAAGAAACACTACAATGGCGTATGCTAAAGAAGCTGTATTTCTGGGCTACAAATTGAAAAGGCTGAAGAGCTGTAGCAGGAAGTAAAATTCTTTTGAAATTTTACAAATGAAAATAACGGCCAAAGGAAAATGGAAGTTAGTGTTTTTTACCAAATGAGGTAAGCTCTCCACCAAACATTTTTATTAAATGATGTGCAATTAAAGAAATTAAATACTATATTTTATTTCTTAATCTATTATTAAAATGTATGTCTTTTTATGTTTTAGAGGTTATTAAAACTAGATACAGGAAGCTTAAAATCTTTTCAGTATGAAAAACAGCATATTTTGAAAAAAGATCAGCTTTCAGACAGGCACAAGCACAATTAATAGATGATTAAAAGTGACATATATTACCTGATGTTGAGCAAAATACCTTTCAAGTTAAAGAATAAACAAGAAGATGTATATACAGAATGTCCTTATTAAGCTTATATGTGATGATACCATTCATAAAACATCATAATTTGAATGGTGAAATCTATTAATTTTGACCTATTTGCTGGGGAAAAAAAAAAAGAGGTTTATATATTGCTTTGTATACTGTCCTGTAAACTCCCAACCAGGGCAACAGTGTACAGGAACAGTTCTGCAATTTCCTAGCTGACTGCATCTGATGAAACCGGAGTTTGGATCAACAGCGAGACATTAGAAAATCCCAGTTACTCTAGGAAGCTGCACACAAACAACTCACGAGTTTGAGCTGCAGTCACACTATGAACCTACAAAGAGTTAAAAACCTTCACTAAAGAAAAAGGAAGAGGTTAGCCCTTAAAGACTATATAAGCTGCAAAACCTGGCAGCTGTGGCTTGTTAAACTGCTGGGAGGTGGAACTGACAGCTGTGCTGCCTAAGTGGGGAAGTCATAAAAGGGAAGCGGAGGGCCCCAGTGGGAGTGGGATAGTTGGGCTTTAGCGTTTTTCTGCTGAGGGAGAATTGACTTTGTTTGAACTGAAATGGACACTGCTACTGCTGGATGCTGATTGCAGGCAGGCTTTTAGGTTACTTGTTTATGGAAAGTTGAACAAGGTGAAAAGAAGCTGTCCTGGCTTCCAGTGCTTTTTCGGATTGTGCCTAAAGGATCTATGCCTGGCTGTACTCACTTCCCAAGCCTAAATGGGAGTGGGTTGTCTACTTTTTCACCTTTAAAAAAAACCCAAACAAACAAAAAAAAGAAAGCATCACTTAGGTTAGATGCTTGATCTCTAATTGGGGCCGATAGTCTCCTTGCAGGTCTTTGGTTATGCTCTGTGCTTCCTGTTGAGGAACAAAAGGAAACTGGTTGTGCTTAAAATTAAATGTCAAAATATTTTCTGATTAAGAAATGATTACATTAATCTCTGTAAATGAAATTAATAATTTTGATTTTGTATTTTAAATTTGATTTCATAGACTGTTTGGAATCTTCTGTAATGATGTGAAATTGTGTGAATCCTGTAGCTCTTGATGGTACATCTGAAAACTGGGAGGCAAAGCTTTCTGCCTGTAAACATATGTAGCCAGTAATCGTTCCCACATACAGATTGTATTTGTTCTTCTGAATACAGAACAATTAAGGAGTCTGCATTTTAAATAGTTTACAGATACTGGTTTTCTATTTTTCCTTTTCTGTTTTATAAATGAATGCAATGCTTTGTCTTCAAAATATTTGGTCTGGTCATAATGCATTTCCAATAAAATGGTTAATAATTTGATGTCCTTGTAGGTTTTCTGCTCTGATACAACATTAACTCACTTCAGATATTTATTTTCATCATGTCTTTAAGATATGTTCTTTAAAAAAGCAACAGTATTTCAGAACTACAGGCTAGATTTAAAGTAATCCAGCTTGGCTTGAAGTGACATGTGCCCGGACCAATTTATAGAGTAATGGAACAATTTATGAGTCTGCCTTAGCTGAAATTAGTTTCTATGGCAGTTGGCCCAGGGAAACTCTGTGGGCCTTCTGTTCTTTGCAGCTGCAGAAAATAATTGTAAAGGGAAATATTACCTTCCAGTAGCAAGGCAAAGCCTCACTTACAAACTATGTGATATGCCTTTCCTTAAAATTAGAGATCCTAATACACCAGTAGAATTGCTCTTGATGACCAGTGAAACAAAAAGCAAGTCATTCACATACATACCGGAATAAAGTAACAAATCGGAAAGTCTTATGTATAAACAATAAAACTAAACAAAGCTTTGCCACAAGCACCAAAAAAAGCAAATACATATTAAAAATGAGTTTGTTAGTCATGGTTAATCCCAGGAAATTCAAGGGAGCCTGTACCCTTGTTTTAAGTTATTCTAACTATTGATGAAGTCAGGCAAGGACAGCCATTCATTAATACAACATAAGAAGGACATGGACCAGTTAGAGAGGGTCCAGAGGAGGGCCACGAAGATGATCAGAGGGCTGGAGCACCTCTCCTATGAGGACAGGCTGAGAGAGTTGGGGCTGTTCAGCCTGGAGAAGAGAAGGCTCTGAGGAGACCTGATAGTGGCCTTCCAGTACCTCAAGGAGGCCTACAGGAAAGATGGGGACAGGCTGTTCAGTAGGGCCTGTTGTGATAGGAAAGGGGTAGTGGGTTTAAATTAGAAGGAGGTAGGTTTAGACTAGATATTAGAAAAAAATTTTTTACAATGAGAGTTGTAGAGCACTGGAACAGGTTGCCCAGAGAGGTGGTGGATGCCCCATCCCTGGAAGCGTTCAAGGCCAGGCTGGATGAGGCTCTGAGCAACCTGATCTAGTCAGGGATGTCCCTGCTTCTTTCAGGGGGGTTGGACTAGATGACCTTTGAAGGTCCCTTCCAACTCTAGCCATTCTATGATTCTAATACAGTTGTCTCAGAGAATTTTATCTTCTTCTTTCCTCTCCTGAATCCACCAGCTTCCAGTTGAGAGCATCTTGCACCAGAGGTGGGACAAAGCAGAAATTTTAGTACCAATGACAGAAAAAAATCTGAAGCAGACAGGACAAACCAAAATAAATAGTTTTTCCCAAGCCTATCTTGCAACTTGTTACAAGCCCAGAGGATCTTCATTTCTGTCTCCACTGGAGCTTCCAAATACACTCAGTTCTGTGAAGGATAGTTAACTACTTCTTTGGAGTCAGAGCACGCTCTGTGCTTGCAAAAAGATCAGCTTAGTCCACTGGTGATATCACACCTATTTAATAAAGTTTCCAAGTACTGTGAATTGACCCTGACTGTGCTCCCCTATTCAGTCCTTGTGGAGTGCAAAAGCTTTACATTCAGTCATCAAAAAACTCTGGACACACTGAATGAGTCTCAAACACTTGTACATCTGTGGGGGGTGGATTTCTTTAAAGTCGAGTAGGAAGTGCCAGTCAGGATTTGAAATGTGCAGTAGGTCAGAGAATGAATCTCCTCTTCTATTTTCCTAACTGGTCTGCCAACACTGATACCTACAGATGCTGAGTAGACTTCCAAGAGCCACCTAAGGACCCACTGCAACCCGAGAAGAGATTGTACTGCCATCAGTTGGCCCTTCAGATTCCTGTCAGTGCCTGGACCACCATCGCAGCATCTGAGTTAGTTTGTTTACAGGTTACCTGTGAAGTGCAACAAGCAGTTTTCCTGCAATGCAGCATGAATGCAGTGGTGGAGATGCATTTGCTCAAGAGATGTCTCTCTGTGGGCATTACAGGCAACACTGTACCAGATCTGGTCTTAGCTTCAAAGTTTTTCAACACTGTCCCAGAAGGTCTTTCATCTCCCAACACTGTATATGCACCATGACCACTGACTGCAACGTATGCTTACCGTGTCATGCTATAAAAAACCTGTTAATGGACTGAAATATAACCTTCATGCTATGCCAGGCTGTATGAATAAAAACCTCCCTTGCACATGCACGAAAATGTCATAAGGCACAAAGGAACAAAGAGAAGACCTGTACTGTGAGCTCTCTCTGTCTGCAGTGGCACTGGGAAGGATCTGCTAATCAGAAGTGAAGGCTGCAGGGGGAACTTGGCTGCCCTTTGGTGTGGGCAGTGGAAGAAGGCTCAGTCTTCCGTTAGGTTTGGTTTTAGGATTAGAGGAAGGGCTAGTATTGAGAAGAGAAGTGCTAGAGCTGCAGTTGGAGAGGGCTAGAAGAGGGCTGTCAGTGAAGGGTGGGCTCCAAAGAGAAAATGGCTTCAAGAACTTTTTGCTGTGGTCACTGGCTGAGGGCCATGTCTGAGGCTCAGCCTCTGGTTGAGCTTAAAGTCAGGGTTGGGTTTGCGAGAAAGGAGAGCCAAGAGCTCAGCTGCAGTGGGACTAGAAAAAAATAGACAACTAGAAGTGCAGGCTGCAAGGAGACTTTAGTTGCCAGAACTTTTTGTTTTGGCCTAGTGAGTCCCAGTCCAAGGCTCAACCTGTGGTTTTACTGATATGACTAGGGTTAGGATTAGGGTTGAGAGACAGAGCCTAGAGCTGCAGTGGGTCGGGGTTAGAAAGGAGGTAGGCCACAAGGAGAACGTGGCTGGGAGAATGTGTTGGTGTGGGCACTAAAAGGGGGGCCTAGGACAAGTCCCAGTGTATGGTTAGGTTTACATCAGGTTTAGTGTTAGTGCTGGGAGAAAGAGAGAACCTAGCATTCCAGCTGGAGGGGAGACAGAAACAGGCTTTGAAAAGCAAGTCTAGGCTGCAAGGAGAGCTTGGCAGGGCTGCCTGGTCCAAGGCTCAGCCTCCTGTTAGTGTCAGTTACAGCTGGGGTTGACTTTGACAACAAGACTGAGCCTAGTGCTGCAATTAGAATGGGCCTAGAAAGTGTGGGGTGCAGGAAGAACTTGGTTGCAAGAACTTTTTCTTGTAGATGCTGCTTGGCAGTCTTGATCTGAGGCAGCATACAGCTGGCATAAGGATTAGGGTTAGCATTAGGAAAAAGAGAGAGCCTAGGGCTCCAGCTGGAGGGAAGCTTGAAAGCAGCTGCTAGCGAAAAGGCTGGGCCACAGAGATAACTTGGCTGTGAACACTTTTAGGTGGAGGCACTGGCTGAGAGGCCTGGTCTAAGGCTCAACATAACTGTCAGGTTTAGGGTGAGGTTTGAGGTTGTGGCTGACAGAAGGAAAGAGCCAAGAGCTGCAGCTGGCTTGGGGCTAGAAAGTGACTGTCCCAGGGAAGTGTAGGCTGCAAGGAGAACTTGGCTGCAAGAACTTCCTGGTGTGGGCACAGGCTGGAGGCCGTGTCCAGAGCCCAGCATATGGCTTGTGTGAGGGTTAAGGTTAGGGCTGAGAGGAAGAGAGAGCCTGGAGCTGCAGCTGGAGTGGAGCTAGAGAAAAGCTTTGAAAAGAAAGGGTGTGGGGTAGAGAAAACGTGGCAGAGAGAGCATTTCATTGAGGGCACTGTCTGGGGGCTCTGATCTGAGGATCTGTGTCAGTGTTAAGGTGGGCATTTGGACAGAGACAGCCCGGAGGGGAGCTTAAAAGGGAACATGCTGAAGGAAAAGGTGGACTGCGAAGAGAACATGGCTGTGAGAATTTTTAGGTGTGCACACTGGCTGGGGGCCCTGGGCTGAGGCTTCGCATAAGATTAGGTTTGCTCTCAGAGTTAGTGTTAGAGCTGGGAGAAAGAGAGAGCCCTAGAGCCCCAGCTGGAGGGGAGCTAGGAGTAGGTTTGAAAGGGAAGTCCAGGCTGCAAAAATTTGGCCAGCAAAGTTTTTGCCGTGGGCACTGGTTGAATGGCCTGGTCCCAGATTCAGCTTCTGGTTAATTGTATTTTAAGGGGTAGAGTTAGGGTTAGGGTGAGGGAAAGACAGACCCTGGAGCTCCAGTTGAAGCACAACCAGAAAGAGACTTCCTAAGAGTGTAGGCTGCAAGTGTAATCAGGTTGAGTCTCTTCAGACTACCCTTGTGTCCAGCTGCGAGTGCATCATGGATTCGGTGGAAAGCTGTGCACACAGTCATCACTACAGGATAGACAGGTAAAGGCAACCATCCTAGTTTTGGTGCTTAAAATTTGAGAGGACAAATCTTTGCCCCAGACCTTTTCATGAAGATAGCCCAGGCCTTTGATTTATTTTAATTCTGCTGTAAAGGTTATGGTCAACGTCTTTTGTTCCTCTGATAAAATCACCTTCCTTGGTCAAGATTCATATTTGCAGAAAAGAGCTCTTTACAATCTAGGCCAAGATGACTAGAAAGTCTCCTGTAAAAAAAAGAGCAACTTCCTTCCACAGCCTTGTCTTCCCTATGATAAACCTACCAAAACATTTGTTGTTTATTACACATTTATAAACCAAAATGCTTCACTGTATGGATTTACTCTGGAAAGAAGATGAAAGACACATGTGATAGATGTTAGTCATGCTAATGTGTGCAGCATTGTACGGTGCTCAGATGTCATATTCTAAGCATAATGTAAGGAATAAAATGGGTACTGAAGTCTTCTGAAAGTCTGACTTCAAATCTATACTTAGGCATCTAAGTGACCTGCTTTTATTCAAAGTTGCTGACTATTCAGCTGCTTCTATTGACTGCAGTAGAAATATAAGGGTTTTTTGTTGTTGAATCTATTTTCAAGACAAAAAATACAGTTTAGTGTCTCTCTATCTCCTTGCTCTAAAAAAAAAAAAAAAAAAAAAAAAATAGAGCATCTCTGTTCTCTCCTGCTCTC
>WHYT01014565.1:0-5000 GCA_009806455.1 Tetrax tetrax
AGGGACATTGCATTCCCAGTGTAAACTGGGACAGCTTCTACAACAAACTTACAGTGATGTGAATAACGTGAGCAAATGGAAACGGGCCCTGCAAAGCCTCTCCCTTTTATGTGTTAGGAAATATTAGCAATAAATAATTCATTAATAATATTTGTAATAAATAATTCACCAGCCAATGAGTCCTCCTCCTCCCTCCTCAAATTGGAGACTGTTTAGGAAATAACAGCAGTAATGGCAGATAAGTCAATAAACTCTGCCCTGGTTCACTCCTGGCAGTGGATAGACAGCTCTGGGTTGTCTAGACACATGGCCAAGAGCCTGTCCCAAGCCACCTCCTCTTACCACCCCATAGACCAGGCCTCTTCACTTTAGAGACACCGCTGAACCTTCCCTGCAATGGAGAAAGTTTGGAAATTTCAGGAAAACATTCAAACTTTGTTCAGCAAGGAAGAAGTGAGGGGTCTGGGTATCATTTTCATGATGAAAAGACAACTTCTGTAAGTCCAGGGAGCAAACTGAGCAGACCTAGAGTATTGAGGACAAATTGTAATTAAATGGTGTGTGTTTTTTTTTTTTACTTATTTATTGTAATTGGACTTATTATACAGTGAGGTATTGGTCAGGCGGGAGTGATGGTGGCAGAATTAGGCCCTAATTAAATAGTTAAAGTGTAAATATATAATGATATCTTTAAAGATATCTTGCGTAGGGGTACAAGTTATGGGTGAAGCAAATCATGATCCCACATAAGAAAAATACAACTAAACAAGTAACCAGCCCAATTTTGGAGTGCTTTGTAAACAAACCAGCAATGAGATGGAGGAAACCAGATGAATACTTTTTCTTTTAGCTGACCCCAAAACAACAAAGAGAGGGGTTCCTGGGACCGGCGTGCCAGGAGCTCAGGGTCTCCCAAGGGTGTCCTTTGCACTCATGTACAGGCCTGCACACACAGGCCACTTTATCCAGGCCGAGAAAAGCACAATAGGGCCCATTATACAAATAATGACAAATTGGCCAAAAGAGCGTAGCATACAGAGCCGTACACAGTCCAGGCTTCATGCAAGGGTTTCATCTCTTTCTACATCACAAGACCTGTAACATAGTAGAGTGGCTTGTCCCATGGCGCACAGAAAAATGTGCGTATCCCAAAAAAGCACAAAGGCTGCGATTCACCACCCTGTAGAAGTGCCGAGCAGTCCACCAGCTTAATTCAACAGGCTTCCCGGTGTTGTGTCCCTCCTCCCGCGGTTGCGGTTCCTCTGAGGACGGCCTGTGCTGCCTCACGGGGTGGTGGCTTCTCGCGCTCGGTGCCGAGAGGAGCACGGCCGCGGTGTGCAATCACCTCTGCCTCTGAGGGAAGGAAGAGGAAATGTGGAGGTGAGGCCACCCGACGCGGGGGGCTGATGGTCACACCCTGTCTGTATAGGAGGATGAGGAAGTGGCTCAGAGGCAGATTGGCTGGGTGCAGAAAGAGTAAATAGCGGCTTTTGGGGCCCCGAGGGTGCAGGCGTTCTGCGGAGGGCACCTAAATCCTGTAGGCAGGTCAAGTGGGACAGGCAATGAAGGTGAGCGGGTCCCACTAGCTCAGCCTGTGTTGGGCAACGGGGGGAGACCTGCACCCAAGGGGCTGGCTTGGGTGGTTTCATGGTGTACCACAATGCTGCCTAGTGGGATGTGGATTCCATCTTTACCTTGAGGCCTTTTTGTGAAGCTCTTCAGCGTGCCTGGCCTCAGAAGGCTGTTCTGTGACAATAAACCCGTGCCATGGGCTTCACCCTAAAGCCATTTCAGGAATCCATAGACGGAGACCTCAGGTCAGGCTGATGACACTGTGTGGGGACTTCGCAGCTGCCCTTGGGGGCTTGATGTCCATGCAGGGCGTGCGTTTTGGAAAGGAGCAAGTTCTCCTGCCTTTTTTCCTTGGCTACGGTTTTCCTGTACAGCTTTTCTGCAGGGTTTCCATCTGTGTGCATAGGCATGCCCTTGGCCCACAGCATCCAAGAGGGGACAAAGTTGGCTGTCCCATAACTTAAGCTTCATCACTGCTTAAATTTGGGGTACTGATTTTTTTTTTAAACACTTTTTTTTTTTCTTTTTGTGATAGTACGCACATGACAAAAAATGTATTTCTCCAAAAAGAAGGAGCAAAATCAAACCAGGAAAGCATGCATGAGCTTATAGAGAGCCCTCTGAAAAGCAGGTATTCCTTTCCCCCACGCTTTTAAAATATTTTAAGTTTTGACATATGGTGGCCCAAAATAATTATTTACTCTGTACAACCAGTAGTAAAAGGAACCCAGAGGGAAATTCTGGCAAAGCTATTTCCACACATCTTCAACTGAGTCTGATTCTAGTCAGAGTTATATTGATGTAAATCGTGGTCTAAGAAGCTTGATTTAAGTCAATAGTTACACTGGCATAAAACTTGTGCGAATATAATTAAAATCAGCCCTCCTTGGAGCTGTGCATGTGTGGCAAAATTTGGACCTAAATGTTGCAGAAATGAATTAATAAATGCAAAGGAAGGTTCAAAAGTTGTAAAATTAAATATACATCTGTGAAAACATCTATCCAATTACGTAGCCGCACATTTGCAGGATGCATTTTACACTTCATGTGGAATTAAACTATTAGGAAAAATCTGTCTGCAAATAGTGACACTTGCTTTAAAAGATCACATGGACTTATATTGTTTCATAATGCATCGAAAATAGCAGTTCCTGAAACATCACTTCCACTTTAACAAAATGTGTTACTCTCACACTGGCTAAAACTCCATTTTCCTGAGGAAGGACTATTGAAGCACAGAAGTATTTAGCTGGGAAGGGTTGGGTTAATACATGTAATTTCTTTTCTTTCATTGGACTTCCTTTTGCCAACTTTACCTTGTATAAATAATTTTGCCTGTGAGAGTCTTTACATGGAATGCAGATTGACTATTACTTCCTGAATAGATTTAAATTTAACACCAATTTAGTCACTGTAGTATTCCTATATTGGAAATAACAGCTTCCATAGGACTTCTACAAAGTGCCAGAAATATGATCTCATATGTGGAAACAAATTTAAATGTGTTTTCTTTTACATGTTTTCTTTTCGTATATTTTTCCCACCTATGTTTCCCTTGTTTCCCAAATTCTCTCCTCTGCTCCCGGGCTGTGAGAAATCTGGAAAATTACCCGGTGAAAAAAAAGCTGGCTTTTAATAAGAATTGTCTGTCTTGCAAGCATTTTTATGTTAAAACTTATTTTAAAAAAAAAAAAAAACAGGCTATTTCTCCTTCCCAAATACCAGATGCTTTTAAGATAAAAAGCTGGGCTGTCCCGTTCATAATTTCTGAACTGAAAGGTGGATGCCAATAATAATGAGAGGTTTGATCAGGAATCTGGAAAGCATTTATTTATCTTGGATGTTGCGAAAGTGATTGGCTCCTGCTTTGGGAAGTGGCATTTCCCATGAGCTGCTGGGATAGCCCCGACTGCAGGGCAGGGCTCGCCAGCCTGGGAAGGGGCTTGGGGGGATGACCACGACTCCTTGCTTTGTCTTCTCATTTCCACAGGGATGTGGAGGGGCCAAGTCTTGGCTCTGAGATGCAGGAGTGCAGCGTGGTGTTGCCACCTCCCTGTCCCCGTGGCAGAGCTGGAGAAAACCATCCCTCACGTACAGCAGAAGCATTACAGGGAAGGGACTAACACTGACTTTCCCTGTTCTCCCCCATAAGACCATTCCAATGCAAGGCTTAATCTTTGTTTCCTCCCTTCTTACTCAAAAGACCAAAACCAAATAAAACAAAACAAAAAAAGCCCACCTCAGAATGAGATCATAGCTCAATGCATTATGGTTTGGATGCAAATGTACATTTTCAGTGGGTTCCTTGGCTCATATGTCAGGCGCTATTGGAATTTTGAGTTATTTGGAAGTTGAATAGTATGGTTTCCAACTTCTTCTTCATCAGCTTTTGAGGCAAATAGAAAAGAGCTAATAATACACTTCAATTGGCTCTCCAGGCTTGGAAAGCTAGCAACCAACTTGCTAGAACTCTAATACTCCTTCTCTAGCCTGCCCGCTGTTCTTTGCAGTCAGAAATCTCTGTAGGTGCAGCTGAAGACCACCCTCCATAGGTGGGCAGCACCTTGCCTGCTCCCTGCCAGAGAGAAAAACTGCTGTAGGTCAATGAGGCGACATACTTTATCACAAATATTGCCTTTATCCAGCATTCTGCAGTGCTCTGCTCAATGCTTTTTCTAGGTAGGGTGTGCATCTCGCCAGCTTTCCCATCTCCTAGCCCACCGAAGGAAAGCAGGGTGGTGTTGGGTCACAGCCCGACTTCCACTTGCTCGTGCCGCAGATACCTGTGGCGTGTGGCCACTGCAGTTGGTTGCAGTCTGGGTGTGTGCCAGGGTCAAACAAAGAGGCAGACCCTGAGCAGCTGAGCTCCTGCTTGCTCTTGAGAAGGGCTGTCGGGGTTTGAACGTGAAAATCCCTTGCTGAAAAGGGTTTTTTGTCCTAGTTCCTACGTGATTCCTTTGCTGTGAGTTTTATTAGTGGAGTTTATCTGTAATAATAATGCTAAATGCTTTACAAGCTTCCTAAAAGTCACGGCGGAAGAGTGATAAAATAGTAGACAAGTCACTCAGGGAGCAGGAGAGGAGCCTCCTCAACACCTTGTGTTCTCTTGATGGTTCTGGTGCTCCAACAGCCGTAGAACTCACAATACTCCTTGGCTCTCAAACTCACCTGCCAAGCACACACTTCCAAGGGCTGTGCTGGTGAAAGAGAGATGTTGATCAGCAGATTGTCTGTCTGACAGTTTGCTTTCCTGCCTTTTTCCTTCTTCATCCCCCCACACAGTGTCTGTGCTCCTTGGGTCACCCAAAGATGCTTCTTCCATGAGTTTTGTTATCCGATAGGAAGTAGTGAAGCCCTGAGAGTACAAAGGGAAACAGTTCAGAGGTTGACAAAGGGGTAACTTGAAGATAGATGAAGAGCAGAGCAGA
>WHYT01014565.1:31153-33653 GCA_009806455.1 Tetrax tetrax
CATTTCAGATTTGTCTATTTTTGCTCTCTACTAATATCACATCTTAAGGATAGCTGAGGTCTTGTCTATTGGCAATTTTTTTTCTCTTAAGTCTTAACTGTTCCTATTTGTGGGGTTTATTTGTTGACTGTGCATCCTGTTAGAATCAACATTCCCATACCAATTATGGTTGCCTGAGAAATTTCTAAAATTAAATGTATTTTTATTATCAACGTACCTTCCCAGAGAACAGTGTTTATTCTGGTGGGAAAAGAGTGGGTGGACCCTAAGCTTCCTGTTGTATCACTTGTATCGTCCTCATTTCTCTTAGGATGAGAAACACTCATTAGTAATAGAACAGAGGAGATAAAAATCACACACACACAAAAAGCAGGTAAGGCCTTTTCTGTTTAGAGTCTATAAATGACGAAATCAAGGAAATGCAAGGGCAATGTTGCTGCTTCATTCTTAGATGGTATCTTGTATACTTCATGTGCTGCACGGTGTTGCGAGCGTTACAGGATTCTGCTATCTACAGAGTAAGAAAGTGTAAAAAAAGTACTCCTATCTGTGTGCACAATTTGCCCACACAGAAGTCTTTTTGCCCTAAATCCTTTGCACACACCAAGCCTAAAAACAGTCGTGGCTTGGGAATGTCCAAGGATGAGTTGGAAGAAAGCAGTTTCTCTTCTAGTGTTTCCAGGCTTGGCTAGGCTGCTTGTAGGGCTTCTGCTGTGGTTTGTCCTCTGGTCACCCCACCAGCCACTCCCGACTGGGACTATCTGCAAGTAACTAGGTCATAACGAGTGTGGATTTCCTCACGTGGAGATGGAACAGTTTTCATCATCCATCGAGGAGAAGGGCATCGAGGAGAAGTGTCCATACTTACGTGGACACTTTCATTTTCAGCTCGCTTGGTGAATTAATTGTCACCTTTCAGCAAGTGCTTACACTTACGTTAGAGAAAAAAAAGAGAGGGACACGACCAATGATTTGTCCATCCAGCACACCTGAAATGGCTTGGCATTTCTCAAAAGGTTACCCCAGATGCCTTGACAGAATGGTCCAGGGCAGGAGGAAGCTAGCCGTCCCCATCTGGTGGCACCGTCCCCAACCGGTGGCACAACCCACGCTGCCTTTCCCATCCCTCATTCTGCAGAGAGCCGTTTGCATAAATTCCTCCCAGATCAGGGAGAAAATTGATCCCCTACTTTTCAGTTCCCTTCTTTTACTGGTTGTCACAACCTTAACAGCACTTGACATCAATGGGAGTTACATTGTGGACTGGGGGCAGTGTTTGGCCCTTAAGCGTAGTTTTTGCATGTTAATACATTAGCAACTGATGTCTTATTTGTTCAGTAACTGACAGAACAATGTACAGAAAGCACGTAAGTAAGAAAAGGGGCTAGTTAGGTAATGTTGAGCAGAACATCTTCAAGACAACACTGCAACCACTGTATTTCAAATGTCAGGCTAATTATTATCAACATGTAAATGTTAACGCGGGCCATTTTTAAAAGTGGAATATTTTTCAGTAGGTACCATTACGGCAAGAAACTGTCACACGTAGTTCTGCCATCGCGTTGTTCAAAAAAGTACATAAACCAAGGAAAATCATTCTAGAGACAGCAAAAAGAGCATCTTGTTTGCTTAAATCTGACTGTAAAATTAACTTGTCTGGTGATACTATGTGGGGTGTCATTTATTTTAAGGAGCCATGCAGAAGATTTGCTAGAATATAACAATTTCAACTGAAAATAATGCTTGTTGGGGCTAAAGCCAGAGCCTTTCACGTACAGATTTTGGAGGTTCATACTTGTGCAGGTCCCAGTTGTTCTGGAGGCAGCTGAACTGTGAGCTGTGTACTCTCTGGCAACCCCTTTACAGAAAACGAAACTTGAATATGATTCAGCACAAAGTGGAATGCAATGCCAATAATTCAGATACTCCTCCTCTGGTCTGCTCCATCCCTTACCATGTAAACACAGCACTAAATGGCGAGTACCACCGCAACCCGTGACAGTACCGGTGTACAATTATGAGCATGTTTTGCTAATGCAACTGTTGCACAGAATTATCGTCAATTCCTGTGCAGTTTTGGATACCAGCGCTGGTCTCAGCATTTATTACTGTTCTTTAGTTGGCTTTTTGCTACACGTTGGAGTCAGATGTAAAACGAGCATCCGCTTTGAGCCAGCTATCGATGTGTCTTCCCCCCGTTCACTGGGTTGCAGGAAGGACTTCTTTGGGTTCTTCTCCGTGGACTTGAAGCAACCTGTTTTCGTGCCGTCTCTACAGCTCCATCGCATGCGTAAAATCTGGGTGAAGCTCAAAGTTGCTTGCTTGACCTGGTGGAAAGAACAGAGTCTGAAGTTAGGATGCGTTGTGTAGGAGGGCTTTCATTTCTCGACACTGACTACAACTTTTATGCATCATAAGTGCGAAAATAGTAATCAGCTTGAAATGCATTAAGTGTGCTCTGCCTAGTGACCCACATTTAAAGAAACTATTGCCAATTATT
>WHYT01014565.1:41153-63653 GCA_009806455.1 Tetrax tetrax
GATTGGCCGAGCAGCATCCATCTTCCCGAATCATCATTGACTTTTGTTTGTTTCTGGGAAATTCAGAAATAATTTTTTTTTTTTTGGTTGTTGTTCAACCATTTCTGGGTACCTTTTGACATTTTATTTCTTGCAAGTGCAGCTAAGTGAAAGATTAAAGCAGATTTTTTCACTTAAATCTAAAATACTAAATTATCTCACTTAAAAAAAAAGAGATTATTTGAAGACATGCACAAACTTACAAAGGCTGGCATTTAGGAGTTGAAAAGGCGAGGAAAAAAACGCTATGTATATTTATTTTTGCCTGTGAAAACCTTTTGGAGGGTTAAGTCTTAACCAGGCTGTATGTGTGAATACCTGTTGCACATGAACTAACAAATTAGCAGCAAGAAACCAAGTTTGATGGGCGATCTGAAGCTGAAACATCTACAAAAACCAGCGTTCTCCCCAGTGAGGGAGCTGCATCCAACCTCTTCAAAACGCTGTTTTAACACACTCCAAACCACTAGTTTCATGGAAAGTAAACCGATCCGTGATAAATACATAGTAATGCTACACATATCATGCTCATTTGCATGTGAATTAACCCAATTTCTGGCCATAAAAGCAGACTTTGGCAGTGCACAGAAGACACCAGCAAGTCGCACGAAGAAATGCCCACAGTTGAAAATTTGTCACGTTTCTGCACCGCTTGATATTAATACACACTTCAAATGAGGTTACAATGACGATGACAGCTCAGAAGATCTGTGTGACGATAGATAGAAGTGGAGATATAGGAACTTGTTATATCTTCCTTTTGTATTTGTAGTTTCTTCCAGGTATAGATCTCACGGTGCTGTTTAACTGATTATTGCTTTTAAATAAGGGGGGGGAAAATTAAAAAATCCCTTTTTATCACCCGACTGCTTATTAGATTTGATATCGGGAAAAGCCCTCCATTTACTCTGAGCAAACAGTTCTGTTTTCTGCCACTCGCTGTCATGTTTAAAGTAAATAAGTTCTCGCCCGTCCAGCATCGCTGAACTCATTCAGTTGCCAGAACAAAGCCATTGTCGACAGGCCCACCGCAGGCCTTTTCTGCCCTCCCGTCGCAGGATCTTCCCCGTCGCCCCAGCGTGCTCCCTAGCTTTGTAAGCCATTCAATCCCGTGCCAACGCTAAAAGTGTGTGTGTGTGTGTGTGTGCTTATTTCACAGAAGAAATGAAGGAAGATTATGACACTATGGGGCCTGAAGCCACAATTCAGACCACTGGAAACAATGGTACAGGTAAGGTGTTGCGTGGTCTGAGCATCGCTTTTCGTCTGTGTCGTGTAGAATTCGCTGTAAATGAAGTGATAAAACAATTTATTTCTTGTTTTCTGTTTAACAATTGGGAAGAATTTACATAATTTTCCTGGTTTTTCATTTTTTTTCCCCCAATTTGAACTCTCATTCAGTGAGTGTCCTTGCTGCCCTTCCCATGCCCCACAATGTTTCGGCCCCTAACTCCTTTTAACTGCATCCTTGTTGAGCCAACATTTTTCAGCAGCATGAAGAAATGTTTTCCCAGCGAGGGCGAATCTCTTCTAGTTTAAAGTAGCTGGACCAAGATACAGCAGTCATTTAACAAGAGAGACTGTAAAAAGAGCTTGATCATGAGGATGGGGTGCACCCCTCTTGGCAGCCCCAGACTCATATGGTGCACAGAGTGAGCTACTTCAGAGCCTGAAAACATCTTTTCAGCAAGACACACATAAACCCCTTCCATAGATACAAGGCACACACACTTGAAACGTGTATTTATGACATTATTATGTTTCTGGCTAATTTTTTTTTTCCACTTTCCACATCTGTTTCTTTCCCCTCTTCTTAGAAATCAATACATTTTGTGGAACAAGAAAGAGGACAGATATTTAGCAGGCATCATCTGAGCCATCTCTTTTTTTTTTTTTTTTTTTTTTTTTTTTTTTTTTTTCCTGTAGCACAGCAAAACGGCAAAAGGTTTCTGTTACTATTTTCTAATCCAAATGAATTCAGGGGTTTACCATGTTCTTTCCAAAAGCCACAAGGCCCCACTCCATCCTCAGCACAGCTGAACGCCATACATCACCCAATGTTTCTTTTGCATTTGGTCACAATCTGAGATGTTGCAGAGAGCCCTGATTTACACGGTTAAAAGCAAGGGGTTTCTAGTATAAGTACATTTCTATGCATTCCATGGCGAGATTTAGTTCTTAGGTATTGCCCTCTACAAATATTACTGTAAAAGGTGGTACCTAAGTCTTGCAAGGATTTTATTACTCACATTTTCCTTATGTTGGTAACACCCACATAAAACCCCAATGCTCTTATTAAGTAATGCAAGAAATTTACTTTATAATTCTTGAGGGGGAAAATAATAGGAAAATAAACCCATGTCACTGCTTTTTTTGTCCATTAGATTTATCAGGCATGAAAGGAGGGTGGCACCCAGGCACAGTTTATCATTACCTACATACTTAACGAAGTTGCCGTACAGAACTGGATACATCTGTATTTTAAAAGCTTTTTTTTATTATTTCCAAGGGAGGTTAATAAAGTGGTAAATTGTGCTTAGCACTTGGAGACACGGGGCTTTAGAAGATGTCTGATTCAGAAATAAGACTTGATGGTTATCAGAATTACCATTACCAGAGCCTTTGAGGTCCCCTATCAGTCCCTGTGACTTCCTTTGCACTTATTTTCCTTACCATAACAGGCCCTGACTCTTTCATACTTGCAATGTGGTCTGCTCGAGGGGGAAGACTTCGTGTCCTCTTAGCCCCTTCCCTTCCAGTATCTGATGGTCTCTTCTGCCCGCTCCACTTGGGCCTCACAGCATCTCTCCGGGGGCAAGGTGCCAGCGAGCCCACGCACAGCCCTGCCGCTGACTCTGCCTGGGATCCGTGGGGTGTCCAGTCTCTTCCCAAACTGGTTTTCTGGTGGGGGAAAGATAAGGGTTGCCCCTACGCAGCTTGGTGCACTGCAAACTCGTGGTTCAAAGAGTGCTTTGCAGTTAAAGATGGTCTGTGTTTAAGATGCAAAAGCTGCTCTGGATGTTGCACCTGGCTATTCCTTCCCCAAATGTCTTGTGCAAAAGTCCCAGCCTCCTCTTTACTCCAGCTGTTATTTGCTGCAACAGGGCACTTGCTCAAGTAACTGTTACGAGTTGCCTAGTGCTCTGCTAGTGTTTAATTTAAATCTTTTATCACTGAGGCGTTCAGAGCCTCCTCCCTTAGTGGAGACTGGGGCCTGGGTAGGTTGGGTAGAACATGTTTCTGTAACGGCCGTAGTCTCTCAAGAGCGATGTCAGATTACTGAGTCACATTAAATCATCTGATAAACTAAATGCCTTTGCCAGTCTTTGCGCCTAGAGTGAAAGATGCCAGGTGACAGGAGCTTTGGCTTCCTTCATGCCTTCCTTCCCCTGGCTTGCCTGTTGAGGTGCCTCAACTGTTATTTGAGGAGAAAAGGGAAGAGGTCAGTCCCTGAACCACTGGAGGTCCTTCCCACCTCCTCTGGGAAATGTTCAAAATTTTCTCTTTCAGCCTCACTACAGACTTTGGGCCCGTCTTGAGCGCCTGGCCTCAATTTTTTCCCTGCAAGTAGCAGGGTGATTGAATACTGATGTTTAATAAAATAGCTGAGGTGAGGCTGAGACTCGATGCAATGAACATAGTTGGATCAGTGACTCCATTTTGAGCAAAAGCCATGCCACAGTGACCTCCTGGTCTCCAGGAAATCTATTTAAGGCTTCCTAAAGATTAACATGGGCTCTTCCAGTTGGGCCAAGGAGGTCTCTCTCGTTTAATACAATGTGCCGCTCCCTCTTGACACCAAATCTCATAGCGCTCCGTGACCTTGGCTGAGTGCAGAGCTAGGAGCTACAGCTTCAGACTCATACCTCCAACCACAAAGTTGCTCTAGGTGAGTGCAACAACTGCGGTGTATTTTTAGCATCAAATTCACTGCAGAACGTCATTAGCAGAGAAAGAAAACTAAAAGAAAAAGTCTGTTATTAAATTATTCTGCTATTGTCAGAATGGCCACTTCCCAGTGGTACTTAAAAAAGAAATCTTGTTATCCATACATTAATCAACTGCATTTTTATAATGAGCCATGGAGGCTTTATAGTGGAAAAGCAAAAGTGACCATTAGAGTGAAAATTGCAGTCTTTGGTCCTGCTAAATTAATTTGTAAATATTCCTGGGAATTTCTGAAACGGTTACCTGACAACATGATGTTTAGCAGAAAGGGTTTTTAAAACGTGGATGAATAAATTCCTATGGTTTCTTTTATTGTACCCGTTAGGGTTATTACAGTTGGGATGTTTGCAGAAAATAGGTAAATTCCCGGTAAACAAACAGAAAAGAAATGTTCCTGGTTTCGATTACTAACATCTGACAAGCTTTGAGTAAAGATCTCTTAATATAATTTAAAGAAGGGGAAAAAAAAACCTTCAGGGGGAGGAAAACAGAAGTAAAACTTGGCAGGTTGGAGGACAGGCCGTTTTCAGGCCGTAATCTGTGTGTACCAATGGGGGCCTCTCACTTCCTGGCTAATGAAGGCTGTGGTTTTATTAGCTTTGTTTGCGATTAAGGGCAGCTATCACCATCTTGCAGGATGAGTTCCCACACAAAATAACTGGTCTCCCAAGCTCCTTGAACCTCTCTCTCACTTTATCTTGAAAGGTCCTAAATGCCTCCAAAGATAGCTTTCCTTAATGCGTTTTATTTTTATGTGACACAGCCACATCAGCTTTTGGAGCTGGAAATATTTCTGCTCTCCGGGCTCCAATAATTAATTAAAAAAAGACTTATTTGGTGAGGTCACCCGCCGTAGATCTCGCTGAAATTCTTGCCTCGCAGGAGGGGATGTGCGATGTGTGTGGAGTGTCAGCCCACGAGGAATTGGGAACATGCCTTTCTGCATGGAAAACGAATTAGGGCACGAGGAGGGGAAGCAAGCTTTCCCCCCAGAAATCGAGAGAGAAACCTAATGGTTATCAGATGAGTCTTTTCAGTAACACTTAGTGAGCTTCCAGCCATGTCTGAATCGTCAGTAACATTGTGGGTGAGAAACCAGATACACATGGTCACCGTTTGCTATTTATGTTAATCTGCAGCATTGCAGCACTGCTTGTATTGTTTCAGTTAAGGATCTGTCAGCTTTTCCACTAAATCCTCTTGTTTTTAGGGGTTTATAATGTAGACATAAACATTTGCCTTAGCTCTCAGATTGCATGTGCAGACATAGAAGCTAAATAATCCAGAGAATTAGGAAGCCAAGGCCAGTAATACCGCAGCAGTCCTCCACAGCCTCCAGATAGACTTGGAGGCTGGGAAGGAAGAACCTCGTTTGGGTTTGAGTTTGGGACTGAAGCTCCTAATATGAACTCAGGCCTTGCTCGGCTCCTTGAATCTCCACCCTGTAAATGCGATTGCAAGCTCCAAAACCCCCAAGCCTGCCTGGAGGAGGACACATGGAGCCATCCTACCCTTTCTCCTTCGTACTCCCATATCTCCTCTCCGGACAAAAGCTCCCCTTCCCTACTTCACAGGTAGTATTTACTGGGTCATGGCCTGAATCTGGCCAAAAATACCCAACTTGTTTCCTTGCGTCTGTTGCTAAGCTGAGAGAAGGAGCAGAGATGGCATAGTGTTATGCCAGAGGGTGGAAGGTCTTGCAAGAGTTGGAAGATCTAGGCATAGCAAGGGAATGAAAAGTCAGGTTTCCAACATAAAAAGTAAAGCCTTAACTTTGTTCTGATAAAAATGAAGTAAAAAAACAGTCTGATGCTCTTATGCATAAGGTGTACTTCAGCAGCCACCATTTTGTTGTATTTCTCTCACAGCAACAAAATGGAGGTAAGGTACTCAGTCTTGTTCTCCATACTGGCACTCTCCTTCTCCAGAAGTTGCTTGTTTTAGGGGGGAAAAAAGGGAGGCAGTTTCCCATGCTAATAACAAACAATAACAGGGGCTAGAAAAGGATCAAGGGAGGAGGTCTGTGGTGGTGGAGCAATTCCCTACAAAACCGCTGCGATGGTTTCCTTCCAAAACCAGGGCCCCATGCCCCGTGCCATTTGGTCACTGTCACTAAAACACTGCAGAATGCTTGAGAAACTGCTCAGCTCATATGAAAAATAGGGCATATTTGTCTCAGACAGAGGATTTGATTTTTATCGGCTAAAGGGATGAGGTTTGTTTGCATAGCTGAATATCTACTTTCATCGACGATGGTGAGATCAGCGCTTCAAATCAGGCACTTTCAGGTTTCCAGTTGTGCCCCAGTCAGAGGCCATGTCTCGTTTTGACTGCCAGCGTCATCTTGCATTTTTGAAGGAAACTGAGGCAAAGCATTTACCCATTTCTAACCACCAAGGAGCTGGTTAGTCTCTCGTTTCCAGTGGTTATAAACCAGTATAACCCCGTAGGACCACATAACCCCTTTGATTTCCATGAGTTTACTCCATATTGCTCCCTGGTGTCAGCGAGAGCAGAATTGTGCCATTTAATATTTTACTTTTACATGAACTGTAGAATAGTTTATGGCATTGCCTCATTTTCTTATTTCACCTAAGGAGAAATACATTAAAAATGTAATCAATCATAAGCTGTTCTTTTCATTTACGGTCAGTTAAAACCAAGTATCTTTAATTCCCTGCCACCAACTGTGTCTTCCAAGACTTGTTAATAAAAAAAAAAATAAAATGGAGAAACAAAATCCTCAGGTCCTCCCCCCCGCCCCGGTATAATTATATTAATATTTGTCTATAATGCCTCAGAGTTTTTAAGATCTTTTCTGTATGCAGTGTTCATACATGGAGGAGAAAAGTGTATTTTTAGTAACAGGATGTTTTGTGGTTGAGCATGTATTACGTTTCATGGACATTGCATGGACAATAAAAAATTGAGTTTACATTTAAGGAAAAGAGGGAAAACTCTTGTACAGACTGTAAAAGTGGTTTTAGGCTCAGTATCTCTATTATGGTCTAAAACATGTGGTTCTATTTGTAGAAATCTGTGAAGCAACACTTTTTAAAAAAAATCTATTCTGTCATTGTAAGTTAATTTTTTCAGGGAGAAAAAAAAAATAAAGGGAAGATGTTGTGAGCAATTGTTTTCTTGTGTCTGCTATTGCAGAGCAGCCCGAGGCACGACCTCTCATGGAGGAGAAGCGGTTGTGGTCTTTACTACCTGCAACCACCATCTCCCACGTGGAGACTCTCTCGGGGGCTGCCAGATCTGGGGGCGGCCGAGCTCAGTCCTGTAGGTTGAGCTGTGTTCATGCCAAAAGCCATGGGTCCCCCAGGAGCCCCCTGAAGGTTCAGGTTCCGCAGATGAAGGATTACCTGCATTACCCAAGCCTCATAAACTTCTCCTGCTGCCCCGTAGAGCCCGTGTTGCTGTTAATTTAACAGCCCGCCCTTGCTTCCATCCATGCTGGTGGAAAGCCCGCATTAATTTTATTAGGAGCTAGAGCAAGACCGATGAGAGCGAGGATCCAGCTGCAGCCCCAGCCCCGTAGCTCCAGTACAACCACTCAGCCTGCGCGTAACAATGTTAACCGACCCGAGCTCTCGGGGAGGATGCACTCAAACCCCCTTTCTTTTCCCCTTCTCTCATTTTTTAGTGAAGAACGCAAATTGCACGTCGGACTTTGAGGAATATTTTGCCAAAAGGAAACTGGAGGAAGGAGATGGGCATGCAGTCAGCATAGCGGAGTACCTGCAGCGCAGCGACACGGCCATTATTTACCCCGAAGCCCCCGAGGAACTGTCTCGCCTTGGCACTCCAGAGGCCAATGGGCAAGAAGAAAATGGTGAGGCTGTAATTCATTTTTAGCCAGCATCCTGACCTCGTGCAGCTGTTACAATTATAAATGCACTACATGCCTGGGTGTTTACCTTAAAAATTGAAGAACAGCTGCAGCGGCATGGAATTTCATGAGGAAAGATTGGGGCTGTAATTTCAGTGTATTGTGATTTTTTAGTCAGCAAATTTGTATTATTTGGCGGGTGAACTGAAGAGCTGAATTGAAATGGGAGAAAGGCTGCCACTCTAGTTGGGAGTTTGGGAAGTTTTAATCGAGTTTTGATGCAACAAAAAATGATGAGCTCTCCAACTCATCGCTCTCCGATGCCTTGATAAATAATTGGAAAAGCGTCGGTAGGAAGGATTCGGTCAATGGCGTAACAGAAGGAGCTGGGGCTGGAATGCAAATTACCAATTGATCATGAAAAGTATTTCTTAGTTTTCCAGCCAGCAAGGTCTGCGGGAGGAGCGATGCCCGTAATTAACTTCCTCACGGGGTCCGGAGCGGGTCCTGCGAGTCTGCCGTGGGCGTGCGCGGGTGCCGGTTGCCTCCCGCCGCCGGTTGGAAGCACCGTCCCTCCCTCTCGGGCAGCAGATTGCAGCGATTCCTCTCATACCATCCCGGGCAATCAGCCCATGAGCTGCCATTGATTTGCTGACCTTTTGGCCTGCCTCTCTTTTTCCCCCCCTCATCCCGGGCCGCAGACCTGCCACCTGGAACTCCAGATGCCTTCGCCCAACTGCTGACCTGCCCCTACTGCGACCGGGGCTACAAGCGCCTGACGTCCCTCAAGGAGCACATCAAGTACCGCCACGAGAAGAACGAGGAGAACTTCTCGTGCCCTCTCTGTAACTACACGTTTGCCTACCGCACCCAGCTCGAGCGGCATATGGTGACACACAAGCCAGGGACAGATCAGGTGGGGGGCTGGTTTTAAGTGATTTCCTTCTGTAATAACCCCTTAGAGAAACGATATTGCTTTGATTGGCAATCATTATTAATTTTTCATGGCATTTTGAAGATGCAGATCTTTTAATGGTAATAGCTTTAATTGAGGTCTAAATGATTTTTTGATGGTCTCTTCTAATATGATTTAATAGTCTTATGTTCACGATCGAATGAGTGTGTTAATTTCTAATTTAGAAATTTTATTTGCACTTTAACTTGACTTTAGTTTCGTTTTTATGTTCCTCAAAAAGTGAATGAAACTGTAGCATTTTAATTATACATTATTAAACATCTCAGCAATTTTAATTCCATTTTTCACCTAGTTTTACTTCGCAGTGTTGCAAATAGGAGCTCCAAGACGTACTAAAGATCCGGCAATATTTTTTCATTACTTTTTGAGTAACCTTTTCCATCACGTGAAATTATGCCTATTTGGAATAATCGTTTGTTAAACATAATTACACAATTTTTAGAATAACTCTTCCTACAGTGCATACAGGCTATCATTTGTGATTGTGCCACCTCACACACGCACGCAAGAGAATTGTGGCGTCGCTATCATTTGTATCGCCCGGCAGCGTATCTGCAATAAATCAAAGCAATTTTTACCTCGACGTGATGCATGTAATATTATATCAGTGCTGCATTTAAGGAAATGCTGCGTATCTCAAACAGGTGACTGAGCTTCCTCGGTGCTCCTAAACAGCTTGGCGATAGACCTGGGCCACAAAGCTCTTTACATACCAGCAGAAAAATTACTCCTCGGCGGAGAATTACTTCTGAAAACCTGTCTTATGGCTGTAGTGGAAACTCAAATGGCATGCTTAAAACTTAAATAAATAGATGTGTGCATTGTGGCAAATTATAAAGGCTTTATGCCGTATTTATTTTTCTTAAAAAGCCGAAAATCACGATCGGCTGTATTTCTCTTGGTAGGTTTTTCTCAGCACAAGGTAAATTCGGTTAGGCAAACGCACAACTCCTAATCGAGGGATGTTTGCAATTAGCATTTTTAAGAGAACCGTATCTTTTGCTTGATCTTAAATCAACATAAATGATTTCAGAGCAGTTTCTCCTATTCTCCCCTTCCCATGGCTTTTCCAGTAGATGAACACATTTTCACATGTGTATTTTTCCTAACCTGATCCATTGTAAGGTTCTTTCTTTTGCTTTATATCAATAAAAACACCGGGGATCAAAAAAAAAAAGCCAAACCCGCTTAGATATTTATCCAACGTAACCGCCTGAAATTTCACATGCGAGAGCGCGCCGGTCCTGGCGCATTATGAATGGTAGCTTTGGTGTTGAAAAGTCCCCTCATTTGCTCGTGGCATTTACAATTAGTAAATTAAAATGATTGTATCATATTAACAGTGGCACAACGAAAGTTTATAGTAGTCCTCGGAGGGCGATGGGGGGAGACAAAACAGCTGTTGCTGTTTGTTTATGCAACTCAGCAACATATGAGCGCGGGTCCCTCAATGGCGCGCGGCGGGCTGGGCTCTGCTTGATCTTTGAAGGTTGCTGCTGTTTGAACAAACCTCCCTGTGTCCCATGTAACACCATCTGTCTCGCCAGGAATGTGGGAAGAGGCAGCACACCCTCGCAGTTGTCATACCGTTTCGCTGCTGCCTTTTTTTTTTTTTCTTTTCCCATCTTTTTTCCCCCCTTTTCCCTCCCTCCTTCCCTCATCCTGCAATAGGCTTTTGTGTCCTGGCCGTCTGCAAAAGGCTGACCTCCTACCTTAAGCATCCAGAGCGTTTGGCTGCATTATTATTAATATTATTTATTTTTTTTCATTTTTTCTCTCTCCAAATTCAAAGTCACGGGGCTTTTCCTGCTTGTTGCAAAAAGGTCAGCTGCCTTTGATTACATCTTTACGCCACTTTTCACTTTCAACTTTCCCTCGCACCGGGGGAAAACACGGCACGAAAGGTAGCTCAAGACTTCCCTGCTGCTCTGAGATTTTAAAAAAAAAAACATTTCCAGCAGCAGCTCATGCCAAAGATGAGGTCTATTCTGCTTGACAATGAATTAAATCTTACACGAAGTGCCACTAACGACAGTGTTTCTCTTTCCTACACACGCAGTAAACAGAATTTTTAAACAAGCGGAGTCCCACATGTTCAGAATCTGTTAGGAATATTAAGAGCCACAAATCCTCTTATAAAACAGTTTCTCTCATTGTAAGATACCTTAAAGCAACACATTTCTGATGAGAGACTTAGGAAATAATTCTAAAGCAAATATCGAATGCTCATGTGAAAGTACTTTCTCATTTGTTTCGGTTTACTGCCAACATTTTGATTTTTATTGCAACACTGATGAGACAAATAAATGTACACGCAGACCTTTTGGTCCGCTTGATAAATTCAGAGCCACATTAATTTTGTTTTTGTTTTTTTAAGCTAGAAATTCGTGGTTTCTCTTGCATAAAATTCATGCTGGTGTCTTTTTTTTTTTTTTTTTTTTTTTTTTTTTGGAAGAAAAAAAGGAATTTTGGAAGAAAAAAAAAAAAGAACAAATGAATCAAATTTGAACAATCTGGATTTGATGTGACTCCTTTCGCCACAGGGTACTTACCTATGACTTGCGACGGTCAGTCTGGAGCCAATCTCACACTTGGGTGGCTGTTGCCACCTGGAGACCATGGGTCCAAACTGATCTCAAGACCCACACCACAGAAAGAGGAGCGTAAAGCAACAGTGGTGCGTGGCCATATTCATACAATCTATATTTTCCTTACCGTTAATCCGTGAATACACGGATGATCAGTTGGGTATCAAATGAGATCGCTTGCAATTCTAGCAGCAACAATGATAATTAACATTTGGTTTTAATTATCATTTTAGGTGAAAAACCATATGAGTGTCCAAACTGCAAGAAACGTTTCTCCCATTCTGGCTCCTACAGTTCGCACATCAGCAGCAAGAAGTGTATTGGTTTAATCTCTGTAAATGGCAGAATGAGAAACAATATCAAGACGGGTTCTTCTCCTAATTCTGTATCTTCCTCTCCTACTAATTCGGCCATTACACAGCTGCGAAACAAGCTGGAGAATGGCAAACCACTTAGTATGTCTGAACAAACAGGCCTACTGAAAATTAAAACAGAACCACTAGATTTCAATGAATATAAGGTTCTTATGGCCTCACATGGGTTTAGTGCAACTAGTCCTTTTATGAATGGTGGACTTGGAGCAACCAGCCCCTTAGGAGTTCATGCTTCTGCTCAAAGTCCAATGCAGCACTTAGGTGTAGGGATGGAAGCACCGTTGCTTGGGTTTCCTGCGGTAGGCAGTAATTTAAGCGAGGTGCAGAAGGTCCTACAGATTGTGGACAACACGGTTTCCAGGCAGAAAATGGACTGCAAGGCTGAAGAGATCTCCAAGTTGAAGGTTTACCATATGAAGGATTCATGCTCTCAAGCCGAGGAACAAGGAGTTACCTCCCCCAATATTCCCCCCGTGGGTCTTCCAGTAGTAAGTCATAATGGTGCCACTAAAAGTATTATTGACTATACATTAGAGAAAGTCAATGAAGCCAAAGCTTGCCTCCAGAGCTTAACCACAGACTCGAGGAGGCAGCTCAATAACATTAAGAAAGAGAAGCTACGAACCCTAATAGACCTGGTAACTGAAGACAAGATGATAGAGAACCATAACGTATCCACTCCATTTTCATGCCAGTTCTGTAAAGAAAGCTTTCCTGGTCCCATTCCGTTGCATCAGCATGAGCGTTACCTGTGTAAAATGAACGAAGAAATCAAGGCAGTCCTTCAGCCTCACGAGAACATGGTTCCCAACAAACCTGGAGTGTTTGATAAGCAAACCCTCTTGCTGTCATCAGTACTTTCTGAGAAAGGAATGACTAGCCCCATCAACCCATACAAGGACCACATGTCTGTACTTAAAGCATATTATGCTATGAATATGGAACCCAACTCTGATGAACTACTGAAAATTTCCATTGCTGTGGGCCTTCCTCAGGAATTTGTGAAGGAATGGTTTGAGCAAAGAAAAGTCTACCAGTATTCAAGTTCCAGGTCACCATCACTGGAAAGGGCCAGTGCCAAGGTGGCGCTGGCTGCCACCAACAACACTCCCACTAAAGACTCTTTGTCAGCCAGATCTCCGATAAAGCCTGTGGACTCTATAACTTCACCATCTATAGCTGAACTCCATAACAGTGTTACTAATTGTGATACTCCTCTCAGGCTAACAAAACCTCCTCATTTTACCAATATTAAACCAGTTGATAAATTGGACCACTCTAGGAGCAATACTCCTTCTCCTTTAAATCTTTCTTCCACATCTTCTAAAAACTCCCACAGTAGTTCTTACACTCCAAACAGTTTCTCTTCCGAGGAGCTTCAGGCTGAGCCTTTGGACTTGTCTTTACCAAAACAAATGAAGGAACCCAAAAGTATTATAGCCACAAAGAACAAAACAAAATCTAATAGTGTAAATTTAGAACACAACAGTGTTTCTTCGTCCTCTGAAAACTCTGATGAGCCACTGAACTTGACTTTTATCAAGAAGGAGTTTTCTAATTCAAATAATCTGGATAAAAGCACTAACCCAGTATTTGGTATGAACCCATTTAGTGCCAAACCTTTATACACAACACTTCCACCACAGAGCGCATTTCCCCCAGCCACTTTTATGCCACCAGTCCAGACCAGTATTCCTGGGCTGCGACCATACCCAGGACTAGATCAGATGAGCTTCCTACCACATATGGCCTACACTTACCCAACTGGAGCAGCTACTTTTGCTGATATGCAGCAAAGGAGAAAATACCAGCGGAAACAAGGATTTCAGGTAAATTGTTGCAACTGTTTTCTTTTAAAAGCCTAAAATTTAGCATTTTGTGTTCTGTCCTCCTAGGGAAGGAAAAGCCCAAAGTTGTATTCAACACTTCCAACAAAATTAGCAGGGTCTGTTTTGGTCTGAACTTGCAAAAATTGCAGGAAAACAAATTGCAATTAGCTTAGGAGTACCTCTACTCGGATTCGGAGGATGTATCAATATCTCTGAATAGGCTCATGGCTTTATTTTGCTAAGAGCTTAGTTGTTCCTTACTATAATTGTATCTAGTTAATAATAAAGCCCATTAAAAAAAAATAATAAAAGAAACCTTGTAGGGAAACTGATCTCTGCAGGGCTTCTCTCACAGTGAGCATAAATACTTTTTACTACGAGGAAAAGGAGCAGCGGGAGACCTTCTGGCGATCACCTCCACATTTGGGCGCAAAGCCGTAGCCCTCTAAGCAGAGGTCCATATGGCCTTGTAGCAGCTCTGTCCCATTGAAAGTCCTCAAAAGCTTCCTTCTCCATGTTTTTTGGGAGTTGCTCATCCACCACGTGTGGAAAAGGCATTCTCTCTTCTTATGAATGCCTGGGGGATGAGAAATGTTGACGTGTTGCTTCACCATAGCCCCTTCCTTCAGCCCACCTTCTGCCATTCCCAGGCTACCAGTCCTCTAATCCCCACCAGACATCTGGGACAGCTTCGAAAAAGCCCAGAGATTAAACGAAATTATTTGGAAAGGTAGCACCTGGGCCCTTAATCTCAGACAAATCTTTTTTTCCCTGGACATATAACCTCGGTCGGGACTTCTTCATCCCCAGGTACAACCTTTAACTCTTTTAATCCAGAGTCAGTACATGAGTAGCAAAGGATTTCACCGCTCACATCCTACAGCAAAGAGATGCCCTGCAGAAGTCACGTACTTTTACAGCTTTTTGCCGAGTGCATTCCGATGTAACGTACAGAGTTTAGTTAAATGAGATTAACTGATCATAGATTAAGATTTTTTTTTTTTTTTTTTTACATTTGTGCATGCTCCCCTATGCCCTATTATGGTCTATTAGTAATTTTACTGACTAGTAAATGTTTTATAGTTTCAAATGTGAAAATCAGGTACGGTTTTACGTTACAGGCTGTAATCCCTCTTTGCACAATAGGAGCATAAATAGCACTGCACCTCCGTAACAGCTGTTCCACTATTCCAATTTACAGTACATCTGCCCTCTTTGTAAATGTATTTAAGCCTATTTAATCTTCTCTAATATTAATTAGTGCAAACCTAGTCTAAGAAAACCAAACCGTGTGATAGCAAATGGAAATGTATGTTATCATGCAAGTTTGCACTCTTTTTGGATCAAGACAAAATAAATATCAAGAAATTTAATAATTTACTGATCCACATTCATTATTGCTTAATGCTGAAGGCTGTTTTAACATAGATAGAACATTGATAAAAAGTGTTATTAATATTCCCTATTTCAAATTACAAAATTAAATATAAAAATATAGCTTGAGGCCCTTAGTCGGGAGACATACATTTAAATGGATTGCATAATAATAACATTTGTACCTAAATATAAAATTCAATTAAAACCTTTCTACAGCTACTGAATATATCCAAGTTGCAGTGTTTTGAAAGGAATGATCTCTTAGCTGTTGCTTACACTCACT
Organism: Tetrax tetrax; assembly: GCA_009806455.1. Lineage (NCBI taxonomy): Eukaryota > Metazoa > Chordata > Aves > Otidiformes > Otididae > Tetrax > Tetrax tetrax. The sequence goes on from WHYT01014565.1 coordinate 56,403, forward strand.
TCTGTAAAATATCACAATACCTTTTGCTGTCCGTTAAGAGCCTTTCCTTTGCATTTTCCGCTCCTCAAAAATATTTAGCGTTGATATGACAAATACCATCTGTTTGTGTAAATCATTTTATTGCAGAAAGAAAGTTGGTTGAAGGTAGAGAAGTAGGAGGGTCCTCATTATTTCCACAATTCCTAAGCTAAGAGGGACCACCATCCCAAGCAGACGTGATTGTCACTTTTCCGGGGTGGCTGGTTCCTCCGTGGGAAGGAGCGATGGTGGAAGCGGGTGTCGCTGACGGGTGGTTCCCTCACAGGGAGAATTGCTTGATGGAACCCCAGACTACATGTCCGGCCTCGACGACATGACGGACTCTGACTCCTGTCTGTCCCGAAAGAAGATCAAGAAGACAGAAAGTGGCATGTACGCGTGTGACTTATGTGACAAGACATTCCAGAAGAGCAGTTCCCTGCTGCGACACAAATACGAGCACACAGGTAGGGCGGCCGCGCGCGCCGAGGGAAGGGCTGAGGTCCACGCTACGCTCTTCGGTCTTTCATGAGTACACTTGTGCAATGAATGGTTTGGCAGGTGCTGAGGCTTTCAACATGGAAAAAAAACAGTATCTGTTGCTTAGTTCAACTTTTTTTTTTTTTCTTAATGCTTGGCAAAGGCCTGTTGGATGTGACGGGGTGAATCTTGGCAGGTGCTAGGTGAGATGTCGTGTTGAGCGTGATGGCAATCACGGTGCTCGGCATCTCGCAAGAAGAGCCCCCTTCAAATAAGGCAGGCCCTAGCACTCAGAAAGGACTGCAACTTGGTCAACACAAAATCTGGCACGGGAAGGAAGAGTGACAGCGTATTTCTTGTTTCTTAGACACTATCTGACCCTACACCATTTAATCCAAGGGAAAAACTTCCACTGACGTTAGCAGCGTGAGAGCTGGCTCTGGCCGAGTTATCTCAAAGCAAACAGCTCGCGCGGGTTGTTCTCGCCGGGATTTCGCACGCCAGCAGCGCAGGCAGGTTGCATTTCGCTTTTTCGCTTCTCAGTTAATGCGCAGGGAAGGTTTCCTTCTTTCCTGAGCAGGAACTAATTTTTGTCTAGTTCAAGGAAGCTTGCCAAAGCTCACCACGGATTGTCAGCTTAAAAAATATTTTGGTTTGCAAAAGACCTTCCATCACACCTATGCTGGCTGTGGTTCCCCTCGCAGGCAGCGCTCCCTTCCCCGCTGTCAGCCAGGACAGGCATGAGCCCGGAGGCAGAGAGCTTCTCCGAGGGGGACGCATGGCTCAGCAGGTTTCTGTTAGGGGAAAGTGGGACCAGAGCTCCCCAAATAATAGAGATCTCAAGTTCTGTTAGACAAAAGGAACGGGAATTATCATGTGAATTATTGTGCAGCAGGACATAAACCAAACTCCAACTTCCTAGAGTTAGAAAAAGCTTACTCAGGAGGAAACTTTCCTTAACTTTGAAAGCTGAGTCCCACTTCAGGAAATGAAGCAAGTCACATCATCCTTCAGGCTCACCATGTGACAGTAAAAAACGTGTACCTCTCTATTAATACATCTTCCAGGCCGCACACAACCATTTGGCATTTCACATATGAAAAATTTACAATTCAGAAGTGGACTGAGCCTTTTAAAAAAATTCTTGACTTTGTTATTTTCCTTCTTATACTTTTCTTCAAAACCTTAAGCTAATCCCACACAGGAAAATAAGAAAGGAAGCTAAAATACATGTGGGATTAGGAAAGAAAATTAAAAGCAACATCTTGGACTAGATCAGCTGGTTCATTGGTGGAATGTGCTCTCCACTACATTATTCAGATCAAATTGTTTATTCAGTAGAAGAAGCTTTGAAGGCTTTACGTCCCTGCACCTTTCTTCTCCTGAATGATTTTATTACAGCCATCTGCAAACATTATGGTTTACTACACTACTACCGTAAAGCTCTTATGTTAGAACTGGCCTTCATATATATTGGGATCTGGACATATGGTTGAATCCCATAAAGTTGGTAGTCCATAAGGTCGACAGACATATGGTTGAAAGGCTGAAAATTTGACAAGCTGAAATGTGTGCAATCACCTTGATTTGCAAAATAAACCGCATTTGTAAAAGCAAAAAATATGTTCTGGTCTTTAAGTAGCATGGGAACCTACTGTCTAGAAAAATACCACACAGCTGCAACGTCGGGACTTGTCTCTTTCTTTGCTCTGTCCCTTTTGGCTTCTCAACTTTATGTGAGTCAAATTTATGGGACTCAGCCTTATGATCCAGAACGTGTATACGGTGTCATATTTAATACGCTAGAACCACAGCACACCGTCAAGCTCGAGGGTGGCATTTAGCGACAGGAAGGATGGTCTTGTAGCAAAGGCACGGGCGCGGAGGCTGAGCACGCCGCGCTCTCTTCTGCCTTGCCACAGACTTCCTCTGCGAATTTCAGCACAACGCTTCATCTTTCTCTCACCTTCGCCCATCTTTGAAACAGAGGGAAACGATACCAGCCCGCCTCTCCGGGGTGTTGTAACTCTTAATTCATGCAGACTGAAATCTTGCGATGGAACTCGCTAGATAAAGTGTGAAGTATTATTAAGGACGCGTTTGCTTTTACGGAGCTTCCGCGCATCACACTACCGTTAGCTAGAGGTGGTTGGGAGCTCTGAAGACCTTGGCTGGGCTAGCCTCCATAACTCATTCACAGCCTTCAGGAGGCACACTGCACCGGGACTTTGGCTAAGGGCTCAGCGTGCATCTTAAGTGAATTTCACATTAATTTGATAGTTTTGGGAAAAAAACTTGTAATTGCATTAATAACATAGGTGCGAAATCGCGGTCCGTGTTCAGTGGAAGGAACCGAATTGAAAGTAGCACCATATTCTGCATTTGAGGTCATAGTAAGAGTAGGCCCAGATTTTTCAATCAGTTATCTGAAACATAAAAGAGAGAAAAAGCTTTTTTTTTTCAGTGTGTTGCTGCTTTCTGACCCGCTGATCACGCTCTGTTGTTACTTCATTAAAAACTTATTTTAGGAGGAATCGGAACACTTCCTGTCTTTCCTGGAGAAATACAAATAGTGGATGTTTTTTATACCAATGTCCTCCTTCTTACGTAAAAAAATCTACCTCCTTTTTTAGGTCTTTGTTCTGATATTTGAACAACCAGATTTTTTCTTTGATACCACTTCTCATAGTGCATATACATATTGCAGTCAATGTTAGAAGGAGTTAAAAGAGTCAGAGAAGGCCCCATTCCTGTTTTGCAGGCCCTAAAGATTTACCCCAGAGAAATTATTCAGAGCAAAAAGAAACATTGGCATGCAAAACTGCATGAGCTGCCTTAATCATATGCTACAGCAACTATTGTAAAGCAGAAATGTCGTAGGTGGTGGATGCCCCATCCCTGGAAACGTTCAAGGCCAGGTTGGACGGGGCTCTGAGCAACCTGATCTGGTTGGAGATGTCCCCGCTCCTTGCAGGGGGTTGGACTAGATGACCTTTGAAGGTCCCTTCCAACCCTAACCATTCTGTGATTCTGTGATTCTATTGTGCTGGAGCTGAGATTCCCTGCCAGGGCAAGAAGAAGAATGGGATTTGGCTGTTTCTTCGTGTTAACTCAACTTTTGGTAGGACCATGCAGCCACAGATCATGGAGCTCTGTGATTACCTCTGTACACTGTGCCTGCCACAGGTTGAGCACAGTAGAAAAAGAGGTCCAAATTTCACAATCTATATTTTTTAATTTATCTGGTATTGGTGTTATTTTGCAATAGCTTCTTGCTTTACGTGGAGAAGGAAAATTTACTGTACTATTGCAATGAGTGAATTGCATTGGCTCTGGCTGGTCTGAAATTTAGCATAGAGGCCACCGCTTGCTGCAGGACCAAATTCTGCCAAGTTAATTTTGGGATGCCATTTAATTTTAAGAGATGTTACATGCCCATTTTAGAGTCTGAGCTCCACAAGATCCTATTTCTTCAAAACCAGAGGACGTAGCACAGGAATCAGGGTGCAGAGCATGGCAGGTAGCACAGGAATTCAGTGCTCACGTTATTTTTCTGTGAACTTATGAACTCATCCTAACTTTGGTCAGGCTGAAATTAGTTAGGCAGATACTGCTTCCTTTGCATGTGTCTAATCTCAGATTTCTCCAAGCTTCTTAGCACAAGGTTTGAGACACTTCCCTTACTGAAGGTGAAGAAGATTGTTGCCTTCGTGGCAAAGCATCGGTGCCATCTGGCAAACAAAAAAAATCTTTGCCTTGCAGATGAGGAGGGAAAGCTGTAGTGGGTGAGCAGGAGAGCAAAAGAAATGGAGCACCTAGAACACAGAGAAATATCCTGGCTCCTGGGTACAATCCAGCCCCTCCTTTGTCACCAACGCTGCGTTGGGCTGGTTCAGGAGCAAGGTGAAGGTTAGCGTTTGTTCTGCCGTCGTCAACGCCCATGTCTGCTACGCACCAGCTTTAGCGTAGCTTCGCAAGGAAGCTTGCAACGCGCCTGCTCTGCAACAAAAGCTGGAAACGCTTTTTCAGAATCCTACCTAGAAATTTTAAATCCTTTCATTGTTTTTCTATATTACATCATATTCTATTCTATTACTTGTGTGGGCTGTCGAGGGCCTCATAGCCGTGCTAGTGCTTTCATCCTTTCCTTTTCCACTGTATATTTTATTAAGACCTCTTTTTTATTTTTGTAGCTTTCATGCTGATGCAAGCACTAGTTTTATTTCCAGATTGATTCTGTAAACTAAATATTGTTCTTGAGCCTGGTAGCAAATCAGCGCTCTCTGGCTAGTATTTTGAATTCCCAGCTCAGGAGTTTTCTTTATTTAGAGCTTGATTCATAAAAAATTTACATGCTATTTAAAGGTTAGTTTTGCTTGCTTTACTCCAATGCAAGTTTAGAATTCCCCATTTTACACTCAAATAAAGAAAAGAAAAGGATATATTCGACGCTTGTGAAACTTGTTCTTGTAGACAAGGTCTCCTATTCAAAATGGAACAGGTGCAGCTTGGGCAATTATCTATAAATTGCATTTATCTTGCACCTTTGACCGCTCCGCCGTGCTCTGGCCGCTAATCCATCTCCATTGGGACTACATCTAACATCCAAACCCCCAAGCAGCTTCAAAAGAACTGCCTTAAAACAAAAAAAAAAGAAAACCAAACTGTCACAAAAATGTTTCCTTCTTTCCTCCAAAGAGTGGGATTTCTGCCTGGCCCCCTCCCATAGAAAAAAGACCCACTGGCCTTAGGCAAAGGATAGGTGATATTTAGTCTCGGACTAGCAGCAGCTTATGATCTGATGGCTTCTGACTGGCTGCAAATGGGAAACGCGTAGCTTTTCAGTCAAACACTTTTAGCCCAGGAAGATTGAGAGATACTTACTGGTAGAGATATTTGTTGTTGTTTTGTTGTAACAGAAATGCAGTTTTAGAGACTTTGGAAACAGCTTAGTTGTCACTTCCCCTCTGTAAATCGAGCAGGAGCCCCCGCGGGAACCTCTTTTTGCAGATGGTGGAATCAAAAAAAGCCCAAACATTTCCTTTAGATATTTGAGAGAGATTTATCATTTAGTTTCACTGCAAAATGTGGCATCTACATCAGACATCCACACAAGTGTTTCACGAGCCCTACCTCTCTCCTCTCTCCATCCCCCATGGACCACACAGGTCATCTCAGATGAGACTGTCTAAAACCTGGACGGTGGGATGTTCAAATCTGCTTCCTTTGGACCCATCTCTACTCTGTTGACGTTATGACACTGCATGACAACGCGTTTTCTGTGTGTTAGCTAAATGGCTGACAAAGCAGCTGGGACTACCTATAATTGTAGGTTCTCCCCATCCACCTACAGCTGCAGGTTCTCCCCATCCACCTACAACTGTCGACTTCTCCCCATCCCCAGCGTAAAATACCTCACTTCAGCTTTATTTTATGGCCTACTAATGCATTGTAGGGATTAGGCATTGCTTTTAAATAGCTGAAATACTGGATTTTGCACACGGGGGAAAAAAATAATTCTTCCACAAATGTTCAGAAACCCGATACATTTAAAAACATATTTCAATTAGTGTTGTAACAGCTGCGTGCTGTGCACTGCGAAGGTATGTTGTGTGGTGCCTGAACAAAGAACTTTGCTCAAGCTGTCATGTTCCCTCAGATCAAAACCAAGTCCTTGATATGGATGTGGCAGACTAAATAGCTCTAGTACAGCCTTTTTAGTAATCGTATAAATGCATATGAAAATATGAAGTATTTTAATCTTCTCATTTCTACGTTAATTTATAAAATATGGATGATTCCCTGCCAGGCTACCTCCGTGCTGGCTGGGGGGAGTCCCCATGTAGCAGGAGGTGCAGCATTGAACGAACACTGTGTGCAAGGGATGAGGAAGGCAGACAAAGACGGAGGAATTGAGGACATCACCCAGCCTTGGGGACGGGAAGGTGGAGGCGAGCCAGTGAGAACCAGGGGAGGTGGTCGACTTCTGTTCGAGGAGAGGAAAAGCGCTGGGCAACTGGATGGAGCACAACTGTGGTGTAGTGGGCATTGAAGGTAGCGTGCATCAAAAAAACTGGGAAATTTGAAGTAAGACAAGGAGGAGCGTTGTGGAGAAGTGGAACAAGACAAGGGTTGGGCCTGTCGATGTTAGGGAAAAGTAAGTCAGCGGGAGGGACTGAGACAGCGTGGGCAGAAGTTCAGTGAGGAGAAGGACACAAAAAAAAGCGCTGAGGAAAAGCAGAAGGTCTATGAGGAACAAAAGAGGAACAAAATTAGCAACTACGGAGATAGTAGCAAAGGGACGGTAGCGTGCTGCTCTGAGGGGGCTGTGCAGGACAGTGAGACGAGGCAGGGATGCAGGTAGACGTCTCTGGGGCATCCAGCTGGGTGGCCGGTAGTGTTGAGAAAGCTCCCTCACCAGTGAGGGCTTTCTTCTGGCAACGCCGGGGTTCAAGGAGCGCTTAGGTCTAGAGTGCTTTGGGAATTGAAGTTAATTTGAGTAAGTGACTTGATCGTGGTAAAATCTCCTGAGCTAAGACTGTGGGATTTCCCCGTCGTGGCAAATCGCAGGCAGCCCCGGGTCAAGGCTGGAGGTTCAAAGCCGAGGTACGTGTACAGCTTGAAGCCCAGGGTTTTCTCCAAGCTTGACTTTTAACCAACAGGTGAAATTGTCAGAAATGCGTATTTAGGAAACAGATCATAAAAGCCATACTGCTATAATTCAATATATCAAGCTTGAATTTTCAATTTCAC
>WHYT01014565.1:68653-98594 GCA_009806455.1 Tetrax tetrax
GTTATTCACAGAGCTACTCCGAAGACTCGACATTATTCAACATTATTTATAAAATGATACTTTTTTAGGTTGGGGGAGGAGAAGGCTTATCTCATTCTATTGAAATGCAAACTGTACTGTACCAGTCATCTGAAACTGGGAACATACATATGAAAAAAGCAAAAGCAAAGGTCTAACAAAAATAACTGTGATTTGCCAAGCTGGTTTTGCAGTTTTTACAAGATGACCCTAATATCCACAATATGAATGTATTCATGGGTTTTACATAATGACTTTTATCAGGAAACTGGATTCTGCTGCTTAAATCTAATTGCCAAGTGAAGAGTAACAGAAGAGAAGAAGCAGATTACCTTATCAAATTTGCAGCTCTTGAATATACAGTGCTCTAATATAGTGTCTACCCACATCATTTTTCTACTTCAGCATCAAAGAAGTAAAGCATTATTTTACTATTGAATTTGCTCAAAGTTTAAATTAGAATATTTAAAGTTAGAAGGAAGATGTGTTTAGAAGTATTGTCGCAATGTATAAAATCATAGAGTATACACCGGACCTTCTGTCCAAAGACCCAAGCCTGCTTACTTTATCCTTCATACAGGGTGGGTTCTAATACTCATTGTACCCCGAAAATAAGACTTTCCAGGTCAGCCATGTTACCCCAGAGTTGTTTCAGGGCAACTGCTGGAAGAATAAACGATATACAAATGACTTTATTCTTGGCTAGGCTGCATGCTGTGTCCTCATCACTCATTCTCGTGCAAAGCAGACACAAAGAGGATATTAAATGTAACCAAATCACAATTTTCCTCTTAAATTTAGCAGTTATGGAGCACAAGATTCATTTTTGCATTTATTTTTATCCAGATGTTAACATACAGCTCAAGGCAGAGAACATTCAGAAATTTGTACAGCAGTTAGGAGACGCGGTTGCAGTTTGGGAAGGTAAATCGGAGCCTGATTTAATTCAAACGGTTTGGAACGGTCATAGCGAACAAATGAGCCGTGCACTTGGATACTTACCGTGGAGGCTTGCTGCTGGAGTGCCCCACTGTTGACGTGATGACAGTTAGGAGTCACCTACATCAGGTTAGCTCGAATCTGCACACCCGCATCACATCTCTGTGCTGGAATGGGGCCCTTCTGCCACTGGGCCAAATGCTGCTCTCCCTATCTCATTAACTCGGGCTTTAACGCGGGGAAAATGCAAGCAACAGCGACACGTTGGTTTTCTTTTCTCTGGCTTTGCACGGGTGAGCTCTGGTCCTTCTTTCTCGCACTCCAAAATTCAGAGCAATCTGCCAGGTTTCACCAACTTCCAGCTGGAAAGGTGCACTCTGCTTCCCGTGGGTGCCTGTGCTCTACACCACATGCGACCTAGGTTTTTGTGGATCTTTGTTATCCTACCAGTGCGACATGGAGCTAGGCATTATCAAAAGTCACTAATTTTTCTTGTTCTGGCTTCAGGAACAGGAGGAGAACAGACTTACTCTGTTGGATTCCTGCAGTGGTGAGTAGTCATCAGTCATGTCCCAGTCTTGAGTTGAGCCTTTGAGGTCCTCTTTGGGTTCTATATACACCAGGAACACAGTATACAACAAAGGATTTTCCAAGCTGTCTATAAACATTGAAAATCCAAAAATTCTCAATTGAAAGGATCTGGAGTCCTTCTGCCTCAAACCCACCCTTAGCATCTGCATGAACCACAGTTCAGCAGAGTATAAGCCTTGGGCCTACAGTGCAAGAAACACATTCATTGTTAAACCCAATTTGTAGGTATTTAAGACCGAAAGAGATGCCAGACTTAGGGTGAGGAAAAAGAAATATTTCTTTTTTTTAAATGCATTTGACGTGTCAGTGTAAAAGCAGGTCTTATCCAATGCAACTTCAATTTTTTCTTCTTTTTGCGGGGCAAGAACCTCTGTATATAGGTATGTTTAGCAATTTCAGTCCTGCATGGACAGCTCTTGGTGAACTTCCTTGTGTTTGGGTACAGGAGAGTTTGAAGATAGAGGAGCTGTGTTCTTGGGTCAGACGTGCTTTCTTCCAGTATTCTTACAAAAGAACGCAAAAAATTACACTTAAGCTCAACTCAAGCACATGAGTAACACCAGGGGATTACTCACCATCTGATTTCAAGACTTTGAATCATCAAGGCCTTAATTACCACAATGGCAACTTTAAAATGTCACAGCACCAACCGCTGCCGTGCCACACAACGCCGTTCTGCTCCTTCTCTGGTAAGAGCAGGTTTGCTCATTCATATGGCAAATAATGAAACATCTGTAGGCCCAAATCTGCAAACAGCAAAGTCATTAAACGACTGACTTCAATTCACACAAGCAACATCACTTGTCTGAAGAGTAAAAGCAAAACCAGAGTGTTAGTTAACAACCCATCATAATCTTAGGGTGGCAACGCTGAACTCCACAGAGGGGTTTGTAAGTTCAGGAAAGACACAAATGAAGACGTTCACGTGTGCGTATCCGGCCAAATGGGAGCATGGATACTAATTCTTAACAGAGATGGTGAAATATTTTTACGCAGTAAAGTATCCAGCAAACACCATACTATTTTGAAGCACATAAAGAAAAGCTCTTCTTTTATATCTTTACCCAGCTCTAAATGAGATGAGAGTCTTTGATGTATTTGGGACATTTGGTTGACAAATAACGAAGCGACAAGAGTTTGAAAATCCTGCACGGTGCATGTGCAGTCCACTGGCTCCAGACATACATCTACAATCTGGAGTTGTGCAGCCTGAAATAAACACAGCTGTGTTTATCTGAATGTGTGATCCCGTGTACACGATAGAAAGTTCAAATAAATGCACTCCGTGCGACGATGCTGTAAATGCAGCGAGTGCATTTGTCAGATGTGTGATGATGCAATCTCTTAAATAAACAGACTGAGCTGTTTGACTCCTGAGCTACATAGACATAAAAATATATGTACGTTAATCGAAGCCAATAAAATGAAATCCAAAACAGCTATAAGATCTTAACTGAACCTTAACTGAAAATTCACTTGTTGTTCTTACGCCCAGAATAAACAAGTTCTGCGCGTTGGCATTAAGCGTATGGTGCAAGTTTTAGACGATAATAGACGGATGTAATAGATAACCATCAGTTCTGGTTTAATGGATCAATCCTGTTCTTTCCTAAGATGGCCCATTGTCTAAGACCAACTCTAGGAATCCCAGGATATCCCCAGTTTTTCATCTCACGAACCAAAGAGCTCTATTTTACAGCTAAAATATCTTCATGCGGGACGTGTGGTCCATTCGGTGTCCAACAGAACCAACAGTCTAGAGGAGTAAGTTTCTGATGAAGAGAAGAATGTTTGAAGGAAAGAGAAAAACTGAATGAATGTAGATGCTATCAAAGCTGTTGCTTTACTCAGAGCTAACATTGGCTCAGTGTTTCACTATAAACTCATTCAGAACATCAAGTTACTGGAAAAAAATCCTCCGCTTGAGAAATAGGCAGTAGTTACTGATGAGTCAGAAGTTGGAAGCAGTGACACCACTACACACACTATTAAAAAGTCCAACTTTTCAGTGCTGACTGCTCTGCAACCCTAAATAACATCACTGCAGAAGTGCCATAAAGCTTTTTCATTTGTCTTAGCATGTTTGCTTGGAAAACACGAGCTGTACAAACTGTCTGGAGAATGGTTACTGGAGAATTAGACCATAAAATTTCTTGACTTATGTGCTTTAAAGTCTTGCCCAAAAGATGGCACTAACATTGTTTTCAGTAACATATATTGGATATAGATTTAATTCTTCCCCCCTGTAAAAGTATCTTCAAAATAGTCACTAATATATGTTGGAAGAATGTGTTTAATATGCACTGCTACGCCAGCTAACGATCGCTATGCAGAAATTAAGCTTCCGTCATGTTAGGATCATCAGTCATGGTATACAGAAACTATTGCTGGACCAGAAGATGTATCTGTCAAAGTACAGAGACACTGAGCTATGAAACCTTCATCCCAACCAGGACTACTTAAATCTATGTAATGTGCCATACGATGTACCAAAGGGTATCATACATTTAAATCATGCACTATTAAATCTCCTGAAAAGTACACGAAGACTAGAACAACTTCATTGAACAATTTATATCTGATTTAAAATATTCAAAGAAGTATTACACTGTTGAATTTTATTATCAGTAATTTATTTCAAGTTTTAAAATATTTAAATTACACGCTGTATAAGGAAAGGCAAGCAGTTTGCACGTCTCCTCAAGCAGTGGAAGCACCTATTTACCAAACTTTCACAGTTTGTGCTAACCAGATCGTGTCAATGAGCTTGAAGAAGGTGGGTCCCCAAAAAGCTAAGAATTTGCCATTGATTTGTCAAGAACAGGGCATTTGACAAGCAGAGGACTCAAGTGGGGCTACTGTAATTCACAGCAGCACCGGGGTGAAAAATACTGCTGGCTTCAGTCTTGCTCTCACTGAAGCCAGCAGAAAAAAAAAGATCTGTAAAGAGTCAGGCCCAGCTTTCAGTACTGTGAGCTTCTTCTGAACGTCTGGTGATTTTTATTTTCACGTCATGCTCCTTCCATAATAACATAACCCACCCAGCTTCCAAACCCCTCAGGTATGTGGTAAGATACAGCGACAGAGCTGAACGCTAGATAAAACCTGAGCAAGTGACACAAGAAGATAACGAGACAAACAGGTCAGTGTGATAGGTATGACAAATTATTGTCACCTCTTGCAAGCACTCTAACGAGGGATAGATTTGAGTGGCAGAACAGGGAAAGTTTGAAGCGAGAGCCTGGAAACTGAATACAAAGGCAACTGATGAATGAAAGTGAGAGGTCATCATCATGGTAGGTCTTGAAAGACAAGTCAAACAACTTCTGCTCCACGCAGTCAGTGCAAGAGAGGTTATGGGATGCGGGAGAGAGCAGCCATGCATTAGAATCATAGAATGGTTTGTGTTGGAAGGGACCTTCAAAGGTCATCTAGTCCAAGCCCCTGCAAGGAGCAAGGACATCTTCAAAATGTTGCGTTGAAGCTGTGTTAAAAAGTGGCAGAACAGGAGGTAGCTGGAGAGTGATGTGCTGGGATGGGAACACCGCCCATGACAGAGAAGCCAAAGGGAGGTGGAGCAAAGCAGGGAAAGGGGCACACGGTCTGAGGGCACAGCAGAGAAATGGGGAAGCGGTGGCATGGAGACATGTCAGCTAGGATTGCTGCAAGGGTAACAGTGAGGGAAGCAAGAACGACCCATACCTCCTGGGCTTCTCCTTGTGAGAGCCATGTAGCAGCTCTAATCGGGCAGGTGCACTTGTTTATACTGAACTCAGCCCCAAAATGAGGAAGGAGGAAGCGTGAATTACACTGACGTGATGTATATACAGCTCTTCACTCTACAAAGATGTACCACAAATGAGGAGGGTGAGGAATTGCAGGAGCTGCCCCAAAGCACAGTCAATACTTAACACGGCTTCCTTAGGAAGCTGAAGTAATTTCTGTCCCCAGCCTGCTGCCCTTCTACTAACGAACCCCTCCTGAAGTCAGTTAGTCAAAGAAACACAATAAAAAGGAAGGCAAGGTTCTTGAGGAGGGAAGACCTAGCCACTTACTTTTACTTTTAGTTTCCCAGAGACAGAATTGGGTTTCCTTTCAGACTTGTATTTTTGCTGCTATCGCTGGAGCAAGCCAACCTTTATACCCTCCCCTTAAACTTTATTTTTCTTTGTGGGAGGAATTAGTCAGGGAGAAAAGAGAAGTGATGACCGACGACCGCACCGCAGAATAGTAACAGAGGCATCACAACGAAATCGGGGAATTCACAAAAGTGAAAAATTAGATATGGCCACTGAGGCTGCCAGCCACAGGTGGGTTCTCTCACATTAACATAAAACCCCTCGGTTCAGAGGAATCAGAAGAGCATGGTACCAATTATTGTAAGCTGCCACCACCACTCCCGTCGAGGCTCTCTTCAGTCCACGAGAAAAATCTCACACCATTAGAAGGGCCTGAAAATCCCCGAGCCATTGCTGGGAAACTCCCCACAAGAAGATCTCTGCACGCAGATTTTTTTGTTTGTTTGTTTTAATGCTACAACACAGCAGATCATCTACATGCAATCAGTTGCTTTCGCGTAAAAGCAGAGCTGCTCATCTGCTCACAACCCCGGCAAGCCATCATGCAGGAGCACACCTGGGAAAAGATCTCCTACAATAGGGTGCTGGACCATAACAGGACTCTGCTGCCCCTTCCGCCCCCTCGCTTAATGAATTTTTCAAAAACCAAAGGGAACTGCCATCCTAACAACAGGAACTGGACAATTTGCGGTAGGTGCTACGCATGGTAGTGCTAGTAGCAGCAGGAGTGCCATGAATATGGAAGTGAGGAGCTAACAGGAGGAAGAGACATTTGGAGAGAAGTATCTTGCTCGGCTTCTCATAACAAAAACTAGTTTTAAAATCTTCAGCAGTGAAGCAAATGGGTAGGGTGTCACCGGTTCAGCTGAAAACTCACTTGCACCTTATGGTCACCATCTGTGGTGTGGAACGTTTTCAACCTTGACAAAGCAGATTTGTCCGAGGATATTTCCTCTCTTTGAAATAAGAGAATTAGCTGTGGTAAAACCGGAACCCGTGTTGGCACATCTACACTCAGGCGATCTCTGGAAAAAAAAAAAAAAGAAAAGAAAAGAAAAGTATATCATTGCAACAAGCGTCTGGTTGCCAACCTGTAAAAAATAACACCCCGCCACCCCCGGCCAGCTCCAGCTGTGTCGGTGCTGAGCGACACCAAAGACCACCGTCTCTTCCTCCCCCTTTTTAAAATATGAAGTGCCGTTTTAAAAGCCCATGAGAAGAAAGGCACATGCAGCAGGTGGTCACATCTGTGCCCACCTCCCTCCGTCCTGAACAATTTTCTCCCGAGTGATCTTGGCGAGGCAAAGAGGATGGAAACTCCAGGCGTGAAAGGAGGATGAGGGTGGGTGGAAAAGGACAAGGGCAGGCACTCCCGCTCGCGTCTTGAGGAGGAACAGAAGAAGATCTTAAAGCCCACGAGCTGTTCGCCCTCTTTCTTGCTCTATCTCAGTGTAACCACTGTGGGAGAATCCCCCCAGAGCCTAACTAGCTGAGAAGCACAAAAATCAACACGTGTTGCAGATATGTATGCGCGGCCATGCTCTCTATCAGATGGAAGAGACCACAGAAATATCAAACATAGATGGTTTCCTTTTGATTTGCCCTTCATTTGAGAATTCTCCATTGGCCATAATTGCATTTATAATACCACCGCGTTTGTGTGTTTTTCAAAGAACTGAGTGAATAATCCAAATGATGACTCCAGCTCTGGACACAGCCTTTCATTGCTACTCATTTAACATTTTAATAATTCTGTGGGTATTGTAAGGTTCCTGTGTCAAGCTGGAGAGGAGCAATGCGGACCTGCGGCTCCTCTCTCCTTCTGCTAGGATTTTCCAATGTGACTTTGGGCAAATCACCCTGGGCATTGTGTCCCTCAGCTTGCAAAAGAGGAATAAAGTGACCCCCTCATCTCAAAGGAATATTGTGGGGACAAATTTGTGCATGCAACTGCAGATTATGTCTTGGGGGCCCAGAAAATACTCTTCTAAATGGGTAGAGCCAGCAGTGCATCTTGCTCCTACGAGTTAACGATACTCTACTTTCCTTGGCCACCACCATGAACATCACAGACATTTTAAAGTTTTGACTTTTGAGGAGGTGCACAGCCAATTACTACCATAGCTAAACACCAAAGTTTAGTCTGTTCTACCCAGTTTCAATTTTTTTTTTTTTTTGCCTGATTGCTGATTTTTACTTCTTCCCCCCCAAGTTCTCCCATTCCTCCCCATAAAGAGGTGGAACCCCAGCGAGCCACACTTCAGCAGAGATGAGTAGCACTGTCAGGCAAATTAAAATCCAATGAACATAGTCAAATTTAACCACCTCACTTCCAGTTCTGGTAGGCAATGTCACACGCTCTGGTGACACAGGAAGCACTGCAACACGAATGAAGCATCATTAGGTTAGAAGCAACCAGTAGAGACACGGGACGGCGATTGTCTGTCTGCAGAAACCACAAGAAAGGGCACAGCTCTCACCATCAAGAACTTCAGATGCAACTCTGGCCTTTAAGATGCATGACAATGACTCAGAATGAGGAACACAAGAAAATCTGCCGAAAAAGCAGTTTGTCACAATGTGGGATTCGGTTCTTCAACAGCTATAACCTCAGTTTCCTGATTCAGCAACTTTGATGCCTATAAATTAAAGAAATAAAGTGAAATGGCAATGTGTTTGCATGGGACGGAGGTAAAACCAGCTCGAAAAGGAAAAGCGCTGGGGTGGTCAGGAAATACATTGCAACGTGCCTGGGTTCAAGATTCATGTCACCGGTGAAGTTTGGAGAACCCTTTATGACCATCAAACTTACCTGTGTGAGATGAAAACATGGGTGAAGTCTTGGGTCAACTGAAGTTGGGATGATACTTCCAATCTCTCATCAAGCATTTCTGAAGTGCCCAAAGCCCAGCACTGGGGCTGCAAAGCAAAATCAAAATAGAACAGATAAATTATAAATTAAATAACATAAGTTAAAGCCTCCTGGAAATGAAAACTGATTAGCCAGATTTCACAGAGGGTTGCAATTAAGTCTGTTTCTCATTTTTGTTTATCTATATTTAATACTGATAAATAATGTTATTTCATTACACGTCTCTGAAGGGTGTTTCTAGCCCTTCTTAAAGGGAGAGTGAGACTTAAAAAAAACCCCATCACCTATCGATTCTGGGTCAGTAAAATGGAAAAAGCACAATTATTTTTCTCCACTAATGACTCTTGCATGTTTTCTTGCACTCTGCTTCTCCTCTAACTTTGCAGTTACTAGAAAAGGAGCTCTACTTAAGATTCCCATCTACTTAAGATTCCCATCTTCTCCCTGTGTTGAAAACCTGGACTATTGGCTAGTGCTGAGCTTAAATGCTGTGCTTCATGATTACTTTGTCCACTCTCAGAGATAAAGAAAGCAAGGCCCAAGAGGACCAATTCAACAGCCTCCCAGCCCACCCAGCCCACGTGCCCCCGACAGCTGAGGATGAGGAAGGAGGGGCTCAGCCCTGCCGTGTAGTTTCCCTCCCGCGCTACGTGTGCCTACACCTGACCCCATCAAATGTTTCTGTTTGCAGAGAAAGGTTGTCAATACCAAAAAAGCCGCTTCTCATATAACTGGTATATGATGACCGGCACTGGCAAGCCTTTATCCACCACACGGTGACCCAGATCCCACCCATCCTTGTACAGCAAGCAGCAGAACTTCCCTGGTTTCAGCTGCTGGAGATCAACACCACATCCTTTGCCTTAGGCCTGGAGAAAAGCAAGGAGGAGAAAGCAGCGAATTTGCTGCGTTCGTGCATGGGAAGAGTTCAGAAAACCCAGCTGAGACATGCGGAAAGAAGGTGTAGCAACTGCATGCTTCGTGCCAGCTCCTGTAGCACTAGGGGAAGGTCTTGGCCCAGGCAGCCTTCCAAGAAAGCACCTCATCTCCATGGTCCTGCAACAGCTGGAGCATGGGAGGGACACCTTGGGTGCCGATGGAGTTAAAAAGAGCAGTGGAGGCTGGGGTTGGGGATGGAACAGAGATGTTTCTTCTGTGAAGATCATACTCACAGCCTGTCTATGGATTACAGCGTGTGTTTTACAGGCAACACGCTTATCAGTGGTGGCTTTGAGGACCAGGATGCTGTAAGTTGTGGAGACTTTTTTGTTCATGGGATTTTTAGATGGAAGGGACCGAGATTCTCTGAAGAGTCCAAGTGACTATCATAGAATCATGGAATGATAGAATGGTTAAGGTTGGAAGGGACCTTTAAAGGCCATCCAGTCCAGTCCCCCTGCCAGGAGCAGGGACATCTCCAACCAGATCAGGTTGCTCAGAGCTCCATCCAACCTGGCCTTGAATGTCTCCAGGGATGGGGCATCCACCACCTCTCTGGGCAACCTGGGCCAGTGTTCTACCACCCTCATTCTAAAAAAAATATTTCCTGATGTCTATCTGTGGTGTAAGGTGGTTTTTTTCTTGATGTCTATTCCTAGATGTTTTTTCCTGTTGTCCTCTTTTCTCCTGATGTCTATCTGTTGTGTAGGACAGCTGTGCTACAACTGCCAGCACATCAGTGAGATGCTTTTTTTTTTATGTGCTAAAGTGGAGAGGCATGAATGTTATGCCAGAGGTCTTTTATTTGAATAATGGTATAAGAAGGAAGATGGGGGGCTGGGGCTGTGGGGTGGTGGCTGGTGTTGCCAGACCCGCTGCTGCGATCCTGGCTTATGAGCTGGAAATCGCGGTGCTGAACTAGGATGACCTTACTCCAAATGGAGCCACTTTTCCTACCTCCCAGATTTTATCCAGTTGTCTGTTGGCTTAGAAACCAGAGCAGAGCAGTGTCTCCAGCTGAACTGCTGGGTGGCTGAAAGACTAAGGCTGAAAGACTAAGACTGAGCAGATGGGAATGAGACTCACTATGCTCAGAATGCTGAAGGAGGGTGCCCAAAAAAAAATGCTGTAGCAAATACAGCTGGAAAGTAATCTTTTTTTTTACTCACTTTGATTTCTCAGGCTGTTTCTCAGCCTGAAACCCAGGTCTGAATCCAGTGATGTGCAGAAAGGAAGAGTGTTGGGTGTCTGCTTGTTTCTGCAGCTCTCTCTCTGCCCTGCTTCTCTGGCAAGTAGGACATCTGGGATTCATGGTCACCATAGACTCAACCTTCAGTCTCCCACTTTCACCAAGCACCTCCAGCCCTGAGAGCAGATGCTGAGCTCCACGTCAGACTTTTTGCACTTCGCAACGCTGCAACATCCCTGTGAGAAAAAAGAAGAAAAAGCAAAAGGATCTCTGGCTTTGTAACTCAGTGCTGAGAGCGCTCACCAGGACAGAGGAACACTAAACTGTGCTTCTTGCCACCCTCAAAATGAATATCTTACTAAACACGCGTCTGTTTTGGGAGCAGTGAACTGAAATTTCCCTATTCCTACGTGACTCCAGTCACAGTTGGGCTCCCTTACTGGTTTTCTGTGCCATTGCTGTTACAGGCATCATAAGCCGTGCCTGCACCAGCCCCGCTCAGGTCCAGGATAGACAGAAAACTGACTAAAGAAAATTAAGCTCCACCTTGATGTCCCACTTTTCTCAGGCTATGTTTTTGCAACTTCGTAGCAGATGGTATGTCTTAGGTATATCACTTCGGAGATGCCAAGTGATGTACTCCCCATCAGTGTTTTTATTTAATGAGGAGGGAAATTTTGACTCCTGCTTACACTTGGGAAGCTGCAACACGGAGACAGGTGTGATGCTATTCCATCCTGCTGTATCATCTACCCAGGGCTCTTAATAGCTGTTTTTAATCGGGACGCTAAAGGTGTATTACAGCATCTTAATTTTCTTCAGAGACCACAATTAGCAGTGAGTCGGTTTGCCCTACGGTGATTATTTTTTTTTCTTCTATCTGACAAAATAAAGGGTTCAAATGCAGGGGCAGCTGAGTCATAACAGGAGACGCACGGGATTCCAGCCCATGTGTCCGGTCAATTTAAAAGGAGCCGTTTTACTTAAAAGCCAATGGCTCTAAAGTGAAACGTGGGAACTGTTAAAGGGCTCTGTGGTACTTGGTGACAACTTTTTTTGATGGACTTTCACTGTTCAACAGATGTAATCCAACCTTCCTGCTTTCTAAAATCACGAAGGAGGATGATTATGTTGGTATGAGCTAACTTTATTTTCCTTTTCACAATGAAATCCACTTTTTTTTTTTTTTTTTGGAGAACTTGGACTTGTACTGCTACATAGGAAAATACTTATTTGTGAAACAAATTTCTTCTGTCCAGGAACTTGAATACCACATCAGCTGAAATCCGAAAAGGGTTATTGAAAATGAAATACTTCTCTCTTAGGCATTCCTCTGCCACATCTGAATAAAAAGGTGGGAATCTTTCCTCCCAGAGGAACCTGGATAAGCTTCATCCATGTCCCTCTAAGGAAGCTGATGCTGGTACTGACCTTACTGGGCCTCTCGCAACAGCAAGTAAGCAAACTCTTTGCAGTGGATATTTTTCATTGGAAAAATGTAGCAGAAAGGGTAGAAAATGTAAAGAAAGGCAAAAGGACCAAGAGGAAAATGCTAAAAAGCGGTAATCGGTTGAAAGCGCTATGTGAGGAGATCGTTCAGCTGATGACCTTAAAAAAAACACGCAGCACCAAAGGAAATCACGCTGCTGCCATCACTGAATATACCTTTCGTTTCCTCTCCAGAAAGCAGAGGTACAAGCCAGTTGGAAGTAAACCAAAAATACCAGCCTCCCTTCTGCTGACGGGGGTGGGAAACCCCCTTGTGCTGCATAAGCCCTTGCCCGGGGGCTGTTGCGATCGTGTCCTCGTGAGAAAGAAGAAGAAGAGGAGCGGTGGACTCTGCCTGGCCTCCTCGCCGCTCGCTGGGTGCCGCGGTGCCAGCGCCCAAGGGGTGCCCAAGCAGACGGGGAAGGCAGAGGCAGGTTCTCGTGCTCATCACCACCCGCGTCCGTACTCCAGCCCTGAGCCTTTCAACATCCTCACCAGCTCCACAACTGTAGAAACGGGTTTATTTTAACCCAGGGTGTCTCCAAAACAGATTATTCACAACTTGCTTCCTTATGTTTCTAAATATGGGTAAGAAAGCTGATGAATGAGGGAGGAAATGGGATCTATCGGAGGCTATGCCCCCATTTCCCTTTCCTTTAGAAAATACATAATAATCAGCAAATGTGTTCATGTGATAGAGAGTTTTTCAGAGAAGGCTGAGACTGACCAGCCCGCCGCCCACTTTGCTGCTGGGAAAGCCTGCAGCCTTGCTCCGCTCTCGCCTTGGCTTGAAGCAGGATGGAGCTGGTGGGGGGAGTGGGGGGGTGCAGCAGGAACCTGGGCAGCCTGCAGAGCCACGCGCTCTTCTTGGAAAGATGGAAAGGTGATTACGGATAAGCTGGTGGATTGTGGCCAGAACCAGAAGATCTCAGGGACACTTAAAGAGGTTTAAGTAGCTGAACGTCATCAGTTCTCTGCAGCCTGGTCCTGGGCTGGGGAAGAAGTCCCCCTCACCTTCACGAACGCTTGCAAAGAGACATAGCTTAGACTGAGTGAATAGCAGAGAGTTGGTATTGTGTTTGAAATTAATTCTTCAACCTATACCTTCATCTGCCATGGTATGAATGAACATCACAGGCTGAACATTAGATATTTATGTTCATTTAACAACCTGTAATAAGCTATGGGGGCTGATTTTGACGTGTACATTGAAGTTATTGCTTTTTTATCAATATCACGGTACATTTGTCAGCAGAGAATGATAATTGTATTGCTATGTATATAACCGGTCTTGTAGTGTGATGTTCTCTACGCTGTGCACAAATTGAACACATTTCATCTTAAATACAAGCCTATTAATTAAAATCAGAGTGAAAGAGAGATTTTTAAACTGCCAGCTATGGAGCATTTCTGACCAGCGCCTTCTTCGGTATCTTCTTCTCTGGTAAACAGCCTGGAGTTTCACATGATCACCTACTTGTCTGTTTATTTATTTGTTACAGGATGCCAGAGGAAATGCAAGGTCGGAGGTCTGAAATCAAGGGCAGAAGAGGTAGGACAAAAAGGGCTGAGGAGGCTGCTGTAAAAGCAAGAGAGCATATTTCTGTGTTACAGCAGGCATCAAGCAGCATCTGCTGCAGTCATGGCAGCAGGAGTAGCTTTCGTTCTGTTCCTTGCTTTTCACACACCAGTAACTTAGACAAATGCACTGCATATGTGGGCACAGGTAGTCACCTGCACTTTTCAAGAGTGTCCAGCCAACTCTGAGTTTTAATTACCTCTAACTTCGATATTAATTTCCTTCCAACCTGGCTGCTTTTTTTTTACAGCCAACGATGGACTAAATATGAAGCCAGGCTTCAAGAAAAAGCAAGTTTAAAGCAAGAAATCAATTTAAAATGACAAATCTTACCTCACACATAGTAGAATACACAGGACTATACGCACAAGGTAGAGAAGACTTCAGCCAGTAATAGCACTGAAGGTCTGGGAAGGATTTCTCTGCCATAGCTTAATGGAGAGCGTAAGAGAGAGCATGAGTCAGACTGGACTTCAAACTAATTGCCCATTATCCCAATGTGATGATGGTTAACACGAAGATTTTCTGCGGTTCAGGTTACAGAAGCAGTGAAATGTGGTTATTTTAATCAACTGACCAAAGTGTAATAAAACCGTAGTAAAAATTCACTGGGAGAAGTTGCAATCATCAATGTTTGCCTCTTCCAGCAGAGTATAAAGAAGAGAAAAAGGAACTGTACCTCATGCCAGTCATCTCACTAAATTTACCGTGATATTCTCTTAGCAACAGAAGATGGACTTGCGTGAATATATTCCTGAAACTTCAGAAATTTTGACAATAAGAAATTTGGCAGTGCACAGGTCAGAAAGGGGTGGGGAGAGCAGGACCAGTGGGATGAGAGGGCACTCTTCCATTGGATGCCACTGAAACACAACACTGTGAGTGTTGGCATTTCTTTCCTATTTGTATAAAAGCCTTACCATGCTATTTTCCATAACAAACATTATTTTCCTTCCCCCCTCAATAATTTTCCTCTTTTTAGATGTAAACTCACTTTTTGCAAAACTTCTTTTTTTGCCACAGAAAGGTGCGAAGGGAAAGCGGCTGCCCTTTTCTCAGCTTTGGGCGTCTAGATTCCTTGATGTTTATTAATTTCAGAAGCATCTCTTGTTATCAGAATCCACCCACCTCTGCTTCCAACAGTACCTGGCAGGACGGTTATGTGAAATCAGCCCGAAGCATCACAGTCAGCATCCTGCTGACTCCGACTGCACCAACTTTTCCGTTTACTAATACCAATACCACCAGACAGCAGTTGGACAAGTTAGCTAGAGAGAGGCAGGTTTTTCTGCCTTTTCATTCCCAGGCACAGATGGAGACAAGAAGAGGCCGGGGTTTAGCTTTTAAACACGACAGTGTAGCTAAAGTTGCTTTTCCACTTAAATTGGCTGTATCCCCTCTGCATAGTCTGCAAATTGATGTGAGCACGCTTCCACATTACTCAGTAATATGTTCTGCGCTAATACTGTAATCATTTACAAAACACTCCCTAGTTTATCATGCTAAAAAAAAAAATATCAGAAGACTAACATAATCTAGGAAAGATCTTTTTCACTAACAACTCCACAAACAGCTATGTGTAATTTTTGCCAGAAATGACTCAAAAGATGACTTGTGAATCCACTGGTTGGTACAAGCTAGCTGCTGTTAGGTAAAATTCATAGAAAGGAGCTCCAAAAGGGCACAACGTTGAAAACCACTGTGGGCTTTGCTTTGAAACCTTTCTTTCCCTCATACCTGCTAGGCTGGCACAGCTGAATTTTCCCATTCTTGTCAAATCTTTCCAGTTTAAGATGAGTAATAGTGACAGATTTCTGAAGAAATATACCCCTTAATGTTGTATTCTCCAGTAAAGATCCTCTTACACACGTTTTATTTGCAAAGGTTACTGTGACAGCTGTTTGGTGGAATATATTTTCAAAATGGGTATTTATATTCTTCCACAGCTACTTGAATTCTTCTCTTTCTTCACATGTTGTATCTAAAATACCAATTTTTAGCAAATTTGGAATGCGATCAGTTATTTAATGTATCAGGACCATTCTGTTTAATCACTACGGTTCACCTCATCTTCTGTAAGGTATGTACATCTTCCATCTTCAATCTTTAATTGATTGCAGTTTTATTTGCTGCACCTTTTTCATCTCAATTGATTCTGCTGCGATTGCTCCTCTTGAAATACTGGGCAGAAAAGAGAAAGTGTTTTCACAGATTTTGAGGCCATCACGGTTCTCCAGCCTGCCATCCCATGTGAGGCAGGTCACAGACACTCACATTCTTGTGCAATTTTGAGATTTTGAGTCTGCAGTTCAGTCACTTGTGGTTGAGCTAGAACACATCTTCTAGGAAGTTTTCCAATTTCAAAAACTTCAAGTGACAAAAATTATCCCACTTCCCATGTGGGATAAATTGTTCTAACAGCTAAATTATGTGCAATGTTAAAAATTTACACCTCATTTCTGATATAACTTTGTCAGCTTCAGTTTATAGACAGACGACCATTTAATGCCTATATCAATCTTGTGACTAAAAGGAGTTTTGGAATTGTGTATCTTCTCTGCATTATTTAATCGACTCAAATGTAGACTGAAATACGTGGTCTACAACGGCAAAGGGATTTTTCCAAGATAATTTGAGGGCTCACTTGACAGTTATGAAGGCAGTTAGCAAGGATATAAGTGAGAGTTGTATATATATTTATATGAGGATTATATATATATATATATACATATATGCTACAGGTATGGAGAAGGGAGTAGATATCCAATGGGAATTTGTGTAGGAAATCTCCCATACCAACACAGTTGTTTACAGGCCAGTCAGTTCACAGCATGATTAAATTACTAACTCTACTTCCTTTCTCTTCTTCATCTTCCTGTGGGCTTCTTAGAAACCCATCAGGTCTCAGACTGGTAAGGTGAATACGTTAGGTGTTGCTTATTAGCACAGAGGGAAGAGTAGGGTAGCAGAACAGTGATGGTACAGGCAGTGAGGGAAATCACCAAACACCTCATAAAAAGTCTTTTTTTTTACTTTTTCCTCAGTAGCTTGGCAACACGTAATTCTCTAGTCTCCTGAACCCTGTCATGTAAATTATGTTAGGATTCAAACAGCTAGCAGACTGTAAACAGGAGAGATTAGTCATCCTCAGATCCCCAGCAATACCATTTTGGAGAGAGGGAGAGTGGTTCCTGTACGACTCCGCACTGTTTACGTTGGGGTAGCAGCAGGGAAGAACTTGGGAAAGCCAGATATGAGTGGCACTTCAGAAAGAAATTGAAAACATTTGTCAACACTGTGACCTTCTACGTAATAGTCCACGGGTGGTGCTCAGCGCTGTCTCACAGATGCCCTTCAGTAGGATGAACTGGAGCATCACGGTCTGGTTAGTGGGAGACAGTCTGTTGCTCTATTTGAGCTGGATTCCCACTTCACCATGGTGACCAAGAGAGCTACATCTGATCTGCTGTTCTGGCAGAGGCCTCTATTATCTTTCTGTCATCTCATCGTAAACCTCCTCATCAGAGTTTTCCAAGAAACCTCAATCACTATACCTGACAAAGCTGGACTTTTTTCCAGCAAATGAACAAAAGGACCCGACATTGTCTTTGGGAAAACACATTCTTCCCTTCTGGAAGGTTTCCAAGGGGCAGGCTACCCCAGCAAACCACCGCAAGGACAGATAGTCTAACCCTGGCTGAGCCAAGGTTGTGTTTTCAGTTTGTGTACACTAATGGGATGGGTGTGGCCTTTCAGTGCTTAAAGGGGGCTTACAAGAAAGATGTGGACAGACTTTTTAGTAAGGCCTGTAGTGATAGGACAAGGGGTGATGGTTTTAAAGTAAAGAAGGGTAGATTCAGACTGGATATAAGGAAGAATTTTTTTACAATGAGAGTGGTGAGGCACTGTCATAGGTTGCCCAGAGAGGCGGTCGATGCCCCATCCCTGGAAACATTCCAGGCCAGGTTGGCTGGGGCTCTGAGCAACCTGATCCGGTTGGAGATGTCCCTGCTCCTGGCAGGGGGTTGGACTGGATGGCCTTTAAAGGTCCCTTCCAACCCAAACTGTTCTATGATTCTATGGTGCCACTTCATTATGCATTTGAGCACCAACTTTACAAATACATACCAGATCATTTTGAAGTTGCTGTCTCCAACACTATGAGAATAAGTTGGAGTGATGTTACCTTTAGCTAAGACAGCCCAGCCTCGGAGGTGCCGTAAGAGTCATCCAGGCCCTCTGCTATTGTTCCTGCTGCTGTGTTTTGTCTGGACAGCCCAAACTCTTATAAACAGGAAACCGGAGACTTCAGATGATTTCTCTGCCTGAATACAGATTGGTAGAAGTACTTGAGATCGCTGCCCTTCTTACAAACAAAACTTATTTATATGAATATTCATGGACAATTAAACTGTCTTGACTACTTAAGGAAATGCCTGGACTCACCTAGAGATTAATGAGTGTGTGTTTAGGCTACAGGTCTTGCTCCGGGAGTTACAGATATCAATTCACTATTCTGCTCTTAAGCTGCCAGCAGTCATTTTTTTTTTCCTGAAGCTCTTCTCCCATAAAGACCAAATAAAACTATAGTTTGTGCAATAGTCACAGAGATATCAGTTGACCCAGACTGTATTTGCTTGCATGAGACATCTTTACGACACCCTGGGGAAAAAACAGAGTTTCAAACCCAGAACATCTATCCTCAGACAAATCTGCTGAACGGCAGAGCCTGATTTCCTGACTTTCAGGTATTTCTTTTGGACTAGATACAGTAACGCTTGTACATCATTCTGAGTCACTCCTTGTGCATATGTGCACATTACATCCATTTTCTCCTGCACTGACAGGACATTGCCAAACGATTCAGTTTAGACAGAGCTGGCTCTTCAGCATCATTTTTCACACACACATTTTAGCGCACTGAAAGCTGAATTCTGATTTACAACCTTTTTGGAATTTGTTTTTCACCGAGGTTTATGCCAAAGATGTTTTATTCCTATAAAACGAATGCCTGACATTTGTTTCATTAAGATATTAAACTTGCACTGGGTTTGCTCTCACTGAAGGTACCAGCCACGGAAAGGATTGCCAGGCCAGGCGCTGGCACGGGCACGGCTAAGGGACTCGGCAAACGGCACGAGAGCTCATCTTTTGCAGCTCTGACCAGGCAAGCCCTGTTCAGAGCCCTGATCCAGTGGCAATTAAACAAACCAGAAGAGCGCCCAACCCCACCCTTTGCAGCTGGAGCTTTGTCTGAATGTGATAAGAGATCATTAATTTTCAATTTGACCTCAGCCTATAATGTTCAAGTGGCCTCTTTGTTCTCCCAGCGATGTTACAAGCGAGGTCTGAGTCAAGGGAACTGGAAAGGAAACATTAAAATAGTCTGAAAAACCTCTTTAGCCTTGCGATCTCGCTCCTCCTAACTTAACTGTGCACACCTTATCCATCGGACCATCACGGCTCCGAAACATGGATTTCCTCTTGGTTACTGCTTCTTTCCCAGAATAAACAACGCTGGTCCGCCAAGGTGACCAGTTGTGCAACGGTAATAACGAATATCGAAACATCGCAGCAAAAACATGTTGTGAACGAATCGGCGGGGCAAAGCTTATTTATATCACATGTCTGCATGTAACGTTTGTAACAATTTGCAGGCAGAATAAAAGCTGAAATTCACTGATTAAAGTGTTCCCTGTGAATAGCTTGTACAGTTCTGAATTCAAAGACATAGTTGAAGAAATTGTTATTGCAATCCGCTGCAAAAAGAGCTATTGTGAACCTATGGGCACATCAACAGCTGTCTATGGAAAATTATTATTATTAGAGAATAGAAAATGTCCTATTTTTAACAGATAATCCCAGAATCTGGGTTGAATTAGAATGAAGGAGAGCCCATCTTTCACATCCTTTTTCATTCAGGCATTTGGCAAGCTGAGACTTTACAGAATGTAATTTAGGATGTTTAAATTGCTGTTTGTTACCAGTTGTTTCTCATTGTAACACCTCAAATGTTTTGGCAGAGGACCTAGGGCTTGGGTCCTTCTGTAAATACAGGACTACTGACTACAGTTCTTCGGTGCTTCAGGCTGCTCAGTTTGGGTTCATAGGGTTGTTGCAAGGGGTGTTTTAGGGTTGTTTTAATGTGTTTTTTTCTGCTTTGAAGTAAATCCAGTTTTCCATTGACTAACTCATGCTTTGCACTGAAGCAGAACTTTTAGGTCTTAACATTTCTCTCCCTCTGACAGAATTAACAGGACTGGATGACACCAGAATTGGAGCCAGCACTCATTAGAGACTTCATTTTCTCTGCTTCTCTGTGGATGCTTTGGAGGAAGAAATCCTGTTGAGATAATACCTTGATTATATCTTCAAATACCTCCATGACAGCCTGAGACTTGCTCAGAAGCCTGTGGAGCTGCATGTGTCTGCAGCAGGCAAAGGATACCCTGTGCTCTAACAGAAACTCGCTGCAGCTCAACTCTCATCTCAGCCCATCAGCAAGAAATCAAGAAAGCAAGTGCACGAGCTTCCAAAAGTGTCTTTCTGTGTAAAAGAAAGGAAAGGGAGGATGTAATGCAAGCACAAAGAAGGCTCCCCATGAGGAAAGTTAAACCTCCCAACTTCCTGAGATGCAAATTCATGTTTGCGCACACTATTCATGTAAGACCCCACCTGCAGTACCGCGTTCAGCTCTGGAGCCCCCAGCATAAGAGAGACGTGCATCTGTTGGAGCGAGAACAGAGGAGGCCATGAAGATGATGAGAGGGCTGGAGCACCTTTCCTATGAGGACAGGCTGAGAGAGCTGGGGCTGTTCAGCCTGGAGAAGAGGAGGCTCCGGGAAGACCTGATAGTGGCCTTCTGGTACCTAAAGGGGGCCTGCAGGAAAGATGGGGAGAGGCTGTTCAGTAGGGCCTGTTGTGATAGGACAAGGGGTAATGGGTTTAAATTAGAAGGAGGTAGGTTTAGATTAGATATTAAAAAAAATTTTTTTACAATGAGAGTTGTAGAGCACTGTCCCAGCTTGCCCAGAGAGGCGGTGGATGCCCCATCCCTGGAAACATTCCAGGCCAGGTTGGCCGGGGCTCTGAGCAACCTGATCCAGTTGGAGATGTCCCTGCTCCTTGCAGGGGGGTTGGACTGGGCGGGCTTTGAAGGTCCCTTCCAACCCAAACCATTCTGTGATTCTACAATTCTATGTTTCTATCCCACTAGGATGTCACATGGCACTTCCAGGGCCACCCTGCATAGCCCCACATTTCTGTAGCATGTTGGGGAGGGATACAGGGACGCACACAGTCAGTCAGGTCAGGAAAGGCCTTGGATATTAAGGAAGGAAAAACTTTCTGAAAAGCAGTGGCATAATGATTGTGTGCCAAAATATATTTAAAAAAAAAAAAAAAGAAATAATAAGATTTCTGTTAACTAGCAAATGATAGGATTTTAAAATCTTATTTCCTCAATATGTAGATTTTAGCTTTTATCTGCCAAGTAATTCTGACCTCAAGGAATATTTTTCCTATAGGCCTGAACTATTTTATGGAAGTTTAAGGGTATTGGAAAGAGAGGGGTGATGGCTAAGCTAGTTAATAAGATGTTCAGTGACTTCCTATCAGAGTTAAGTACAGAAACTAATGAAAAAATGTTTGGGTTTTTTGATGCTATTAGACTTGTAGGTATACGCAACTTTTCTGGGGAGAAAAAAAAAAAAAAAGAGTGTGAGTTTGACTAAATTTCAGCTTCCTGATGATATATGTTTAGACAATCAGGGAAAACAAGCAGTATTATCTGAGTTCCACCACATTATGTGACCTAGGTGAACAGCTCAGGCAAACCAGGCAGAAACTAAGACCTGATAACACTTTATAAATACCCAAACAGGAAAAAAAAATTACAGGGAAATACTTTTACAGACAAATCACGATCTTGAGCAAACTTTCTGCTGCTCTGTGGACAATACTGAAACTTGAACCCAGCACTGGTTTCAAATATTTTTTGCACTTCACAGCTCTGGTATTAATCTGCAGCAGAGTGTCAGTGAGCCGGTCCCTCTGTGCCGGAGTGATTGTCGCTGAGCTGATGGATGGAAGTGCAAATATCACGAAGGGTTCTCCCACATCTGCACGTTGTACTGCAGCTGCTAATATTTTTTTTATTGCTCGGTTTTCTTATCCAAATTTTTGTTGCACGAATGACATATTAATTAACCAAATTCAGAACTGGTTAATTCAACAACTGGAAGGCTTATATTTATCTTTGTTCAGTAATACTACCCAAATGTCAGCTCTTAGTTTGAAAAATTCCTCTGAACTAGTAAACCAGAGAACAATAAAGATACTATAATTTTCTTTCACTAAAATAAACAGAATATTTTCTTAGTTAATTGTTTACATGTCTCACTCCTGTCACTTCTTTCCTTTCATCCTTATTTTTCTTGTTTTCCTTTATTCACATTTCATCTCTTGAACTCCTTATCTCTCTAATCCCTTATCCTTTATGTTCTTGTTTTATCTCTCATTCCACCATTTTATTCCCCGTTTCCTAAGCCTATCTCCCTTCCCATGCTAGGCTCCCCAGGCTTTAAATGCCCTCTGAACCCTCTTCCCTTTCCCCCAGTTCTCTACCTTTCTCTTCTCTTTCATTTTTCCTTATAGCAATCTCCGCAGAACAATGCTAGAAGTCGAGCTGGCAAGCTGACAAAAAAGAAGAGTTGGAAAGAAAAGTTTACTCAAAGACAGGCACATTTCTTCAAACAAAAAAAAAAAAAAAAAGAAAGAAAGAAATATCTATAGGAAGGTGTTGCCAAATCATCTGCTTTTTCAGATGTGAAACTTTTAGCAAGGCACTCTGCAGCGCTGATGTGAGGGAAGGAGCAGGAAACACTATCAGGTTGCCAGATGACTTGAGGACGGTGAGGTGGGATTCTTAAGTGCACGTGATAGCAGTAATTCAGGATATTATTCCTCAAGTAAAAATAGCTATGCAAAATTAACACAAAGGCTTTGGTATAAAAAGATAAAAGCCAGGAAACTCAGAGGCTGTGGAGCTCTTTTTATCTTGTTTCTTTTTGGTGAGGGGACTGCGGGGAAACAGCAGAAGAGATAGAGTGTTTACACTGAGGCATCTGGTCCAAGGTGTAGCCACGACAAAAGGTTATTGTATCCCTGCTTGTCACACGGGTGGGAAGAGGGCCTGGGTGTAAAGGAGAAGACCCGAGGCTGGGGACATACGGACGGCGATGGGAAACGCGAAAGGCAAATCTGGAGCAAGTCCCCTACAGCCGAGCAGGCTGGATGTTGGCTGGCGGGTCTAGGGATGAGAGAAAATTTCAGCTGTGATTTGCACGGGGGTACGTCTGTTCCTGGGGGGCAGAGTAAACCACTTCAGGCTTTGCGCTATACACTCTCAGCTTTTTAAAAGGAAACGTTCTTTCCCCATTCAACCGACTGAAGCTGGAGCAGCTTCAGTTGGCAAACACCTATCAGATTGCACTGATTTACTCCGGGTTTGAATGTCGCTCCTGGAAATAAAACTGTGATGTGAAGAGAGCTGTAGGAGTGATTTCCATTCCCTTCTCCACCATCCAAGCTGATGACCCCGAGCCTTGACTTGCATTCCTAATAGGATAGACCTTCTTTTGTAAGAATTCTTTAGCACCTGTAGGTTATGCGTTCAATTAGCATCTATATCCTGAACCGAGCTGAGCTGTACAAGCTTTGAAAAAAGTAACAACCAAATGGCTAATTAGGTCAAATTTGGGGCGTATCAAACTTGACAGTGGCTGGCTTACATCACCGTGGATTTACATAATGGTACTTAACGGTGCTGAAGAGTCTGTTGTGTCAATTCTGATGACTCTGTGGAAGGCTTTTTCTATAATTTTCTTTAACATAAAAAAATCTCACTCAGAAGAATATCTTCTCACTAACTTTTCCATCTGTCCTGTGTAGTGCAAGGCCTATCACCATTCATTACCTGGGCTACTAACAGTAGTATTTCCATCAGCTATCTTATTTTTCAGAACCCAGTAATCAATGTCAGCAACCAATTGTTTAGCAAATTTCCTTTTTAAAACCAAAGCTATTTTTTAGCTAAACCAGAGCTGGTTTTTTTTCAACTGCAAAAGCCTAGGGGAGATGGCAAAAACCATGAAAACTCAAGGTAAATGTTTCTAGTAGTCTTTTCCAGAGATACTACCTATGATCAGTGAGCAATACAAAAAAAAAAACAAACCCAAACAAAACAACAAAATCTTAAGTTAATAAAGTTTTATATTCTTACTGTGGCTTCCTCTGTCTTCTAGCAGCCCATCCTGTACATCAAAGGTCACAAAGAACACAATGAGTCACTATCAAAACCCAAAGAATGCTCCGTGAACAATCACTATACATAAATTGCAGCCTGGTATTTCGTTTCTGTGCCAACTCACAGTAATACAGCCCATTTCCTCTTCATTTTTTTTTTCCCTGCAGCTTTTGTCCATAATAGCAAACAGCTTTGTTAATCTGCTCACAGAGTTTGAATTTATTTTTTCAGGGCTGTGCTTATACCTTTGCCTTTTTGAGGAGTGGGCAGCAGTGGGACGAAGTCTTTTGCTACAGCTCTTTAGACCACATTTCTTTGGTGTCAGAGTCCACAAAAACTCTATAACGCTGCCAGGCTTTGTAGCCAAAAACATCATCAGGAATACTGAAAGGGTCCCCTCTGAAACCCAGAATCAAAGTGCCCTCCAGAGAAATCAGTCGTACATTAGCTCATGCCTTGCACAGCAACTCAGCGCAGCTGGGAACCGGCGCGGATCCCGTAATACGTGCCATTGCTGGGAGGGCTGTATCCATCAACCCTGCTCAGACGCAAACATGGTACCTTGGATCCTTTTAATACCACGCACGTGGGATGAAAGAGGCCTTCTGTTCGGAGTCGAAAGTATCTTAGCGACCGTCAACCTTCGTACTGCATTTCGTACTCCAGTCCCCAGTTTTCCCACTTTTTGGCAATACCATGCGTCAACGACTCCTGCTGCCATCCCCTGCGAGAGAAGCAGAGAAGTTCATTTGCTTAGTTCCTGAGAAATAAAAAAAACCTTTAAAAATTCTGCTGAATAAATATCACGAAGACAAAGGAGAATTGTTTTTCAGAAGGTATGATTTATGTGTGTGTGCATACGCGCACGTGCAATTAAGAAACTAATGCAAACCTAGATTTATATTGCCATTGCGTTATTACCTACACACTTGAATTCTGCATACTGGCCAGTTTTTAAGTAGTCTTTTGGTTAATATTTATTGTCCTTAACGAGCATTATTATGGACTAGAGAGTTGTGATGACAAGTAGCAACAACTGGCATTCTCTCAACAATTCCACAATAAGAAAAGAGGGAAGTAAGATAATATCAGCCAGCTTCCTTCTGAAGAGGTTTGGTTAAATCAGAATTCTTCGTTTTAGAAAATTACAAAGCAAAAATACTTCAGACTATTCTACCTAGCATGGGAGGAAGATAGTAGGTATTTTTAATGTTCCTAAAATAATCACATCCTATTGTACCCAGCTCTAGTAAAAGGTATATTGCAGTGAAACACTGGGGTTTTTTGCCTCCTGTATTGTGAGAACCATTTAAAGACTCTTTGCTTCAGCTCATGAGAACAGAAGTAATCAAATGTCTTTGAGGGATGTACGCTACGGCTCATCTGGCCGCTGAAACACAGGACTCACAGTCAGGTCCAGGGCTTTGATTTGTCTCCAATGACATTACCATCGACTACTGACGTGAACGGGACGCCAAGAAGAGATGGTAACTGTCCTTATAGTACACTTCAGGAGTCTGGAGCCTGAATTTTGATTCTTTATTATTAATCTTATGTGTAAACTTGCATGCATTGGCCCTTGTGGTTTCCAGTTTTCAATCTGGAAAAAGGAGATGGTAGCACTGATGTTTCTTTGGGGATTAAGATCTAATCCTGGAGGGGCTCCAGGCTGGCAGCGTTTTATACTCAGAAAGAGCATCACCAAAGCAATTGTGAATAGGTGTAAGTACCAACAGGTGCTCACAAGATCAGGATGTTTTTTTAAAATGCTATTCTAGAGGAATAATATTATGTGAATCTTATAAATTATTAATAATTAATAAAAATTAAGTGTACTTAGCATCCTTGAGTAAAAACTGCTATGGAAGGCTAATTCATAAATCTTTTTTAGAGCCAAATTTCAACAAAGCATTTGCAGTTTTTGTACGTTCTTGGTTGATTAATTCTGCAAACTTCCATATACACATTTAATCTCCATTCTGCGTATGCTTACCCATATCTGCAAATGACAAGTTGCCTAAGCGCTGTAGAATTTGCATACAGCCAAACGGAAGACTCACTTCTGCAGAAGGACTTCTAGAAATGTGACCTCTTCTACGTTACACCAGTAAAATAGAGAAAACTTCCTGTCACTTATGATGTAGAGCAAAAACGGTGATGAAAGTGCTTGTTTGTGAATGAGAAAACAATACACTCCTCAGTTCCTTCCCTTCAAATAAAATATTTCTGCCTTTTTTTTTTTTCCTTCTTCTCTCACTCACTGAATGTGGGTGGGAAAGAGTAGAAACAGAAAGGGTCATGTTTGCTCCTCAAAATTTGAAGACGGAGTTTTTTTCCTTTGCCACAGATGCTCCGTGCTCATCAGTTGCCGTGTACTTCTGAGAGAGAAAAGAGAGAGAGGAATTGCCAATAACATTGGTAACCTTAAGTGTAGGCATGCATAAAAATTTACTGAAAACTGGGTTGTGGTACATGTTCTTATTTTAGATTTGCCCTTGTTAACGTCTTTTTAATAAACAGGTGCATACACTTCCCCAAGCTGTCACTGTTGTTTACCCAGTCTGCACATTTTATAAATCTACTAATGGAATAGACCCAATCATCTTAAGGATCCCTGCCTTAATAAGCTAGAGTCTCAAAGTTTTCAGGAAAACACTTTCTGGCAATATAGTTCTGCTGGATATGAGCTTCACAAGGTTTGCTTTTAAAGACAAAAAAAAAAGGTGACACAATTTCACTTCTAAGTTCAGTACAACGTAACACAGAGTTTCATACATGCTCGACATGAGGATTAGCGACAAAGTGGGATGGATAGAGGGAAAGGGAAAAGAAAAGGTGGAAAAAAAGGTGGAGAAGGCTTTTCTAGTGGAGTTTGAAACCAAGAGGATGCTTCCCACTGAGTGCCTGGATCACTCAGGCTTACTTTCACTAGCTTCCCCCAAAAGTTTCATTCCTTTCTCCACCTCTTGACTCAGGGCAGACAGAGTGTTGATGCAATGAGTACGTTGCCTTAATTTGAGGTAGGTATTTCATGTCTGCAAAGAGCATAAAATCTCTCCAGGCATTCTTAGAAGGTCTAAATAAATACCTAACTTTAATTCTGGATCCCATTAACGGGAACAAACACTGCTGCACTGCAGGCCTCAACTTTTAGGAGTACAAGACCTCACTGGCTGCCTCCATCCCACGGTTCTTTGAGAGGAGCAGCTCTAAAGAAACCCACAGCTACAGCCAATGTATCAGAGAGATTAATACATCAATAATTACTTTGCTATTGGAACAGGTAAATAAGTTGAAGCTATATAATTAACCGTGGTTTCATTTCATGAGCTTTTAAATTGCATTGCTGGAGATCAGTATTGTCCGATTGTAGACAGCAAATAGCAATTGCTGAAATTTCCTGTTAAGTAATACCATGGGAAGAGTTTCTGCATTTAGTTCTTTGCTGAAGGTGCCAGTTTGACAGCCTTGGAGAATGTAATCTCTAGTATTTATCTCCAGAGAAGTTAGGGGAATGAAAGTAGCAAAAGACACGTTTCTCTGTCTCATTATTGCTGTCCTTCAGGGTTGGATGGGTAACTCCGGGTTTCCATGTTTCACCTTGCCAAGAGCAGAGTAGCAACGGAGAAATTTCTACAATGCAGAAAACTCTTCCGCTACCTATTTGTCTGAAAAAGCGGGAATGTTAAACAAAAGCTACCTATGTTGCTATGAAAACTTCTAGCTATCACCAACTTGGTTTGCACCCAAGTGTTGAAGAAGTCAAATAACGTCGTACGTAGACCCAGAGCTCCCAACAGGCTACTTCAACCTAGAGCTTCACATGACTTGACGTGGTTATGAGTTGCACAGTGCCTCATCCGGTGAGGAACCCTTGAGCAGACTCCATGCTGGTCTGAGTCACGGTGCTCCACTAGGAACTACTTCACCGCTATCGTTATTCTTTTTCTGGGAGAAAAAGCTAAAAATGAAAAACTTGTACAGCAGCAAGACTGGGTGCAGGACAGACAGAGTGATTTGCTACGAAAAAAGTTAGAGGGGCTCATTAGAGGTAAAGTTATTAGGCCAAGCAAACAGTTAATCCCTGTCACAGAGGTAACAGAGTTGCCAGCCTCGAACTCTAAATTAAAGGCACTCTCTGAGCACCAGAGAAGTGATTCTTTTTTTGCAGCTTCCTCAGTACCATCCGTCTACCATAATGCTGTGGTCTTTTTCTTTCTTTAAACTCTGGGCTCCAACTAATTACTGGCAGGAAGTGCCTATTTTTATGCCATTAGTATGCAAATGAGTGAGAAGTAGAAAAATATTCTAAAGGAACTGTTACAATATCTGTCCACAGATTACTGGCCAATTAGAACATGGGATTAGGGCGGCGGGACCCCAAAAGAGTATGGCCAAAGTCTTTCTGCTTGGGTGCCTCAAGCGTAATTTCAATGGGAACTGTATATACACGGTGCTTTTCCTCAAGAAAAAGGGGAAAAAAAGTTCAAGCCTAAATTGCCTGCTTACAAATGAGCACTTCTACCCTTGAAAAATGAATGCCTTCACTTCCTCGCCTCAATTTTTCTATCCATAAATTGGGGATAAAACATCCTGTTTGTCTGCGTTCCAGCACACGCCGGGGGCGAATTATTCTGCTGGACTGAAGGTCTCCTCATCTCTCACCCTGTCTGACAATGTCTGAAAGACAACATCTTATATTTATAAAATTATTTATAATGTGAGTAATGAATATTAAAAGGTCTTCTGCCTAGGTAAAAAAATAACAGGAAGAACTGCCTGCCTTGTGACATTTTGGTATTTCCATAGCGTGGTACCAGGAATTCAGAGGTGTAGGAGAGCGGAAAACTATTGGGAAACAACTTTACTAAGCTTTTTGAACCTAGAAAATTGTGAAACAAAATGCTGCATTATCCTAAGGGTATTTCTCATGCAAATCAGCTTTCTTGTCACTCTTTCATAACAACTGATTAGCCAGAGTAGGAAAAAATACATAATTCCTCAAGTTACTGGTCTTGATGCTTCTCACAGCTGTACTCTTTGGAAATTTTGCTTTATCGCTCCGTTAGATGTTACTCATTTTGACTTCCTACTGGGGGAAGAAAAAAAAAAAAAGTTTATGTCTACATACCAAAGATAACACTACATTAAAGTGAGTCAGCGTGACAAACCTCTGAGAAGTTTTGCTGGAGCGGTTTGTTATTTGTTATTTCAGAGAAGAGGGCTGGCAAACCAGGCCGTAACGCTGACACCTGCCCAGCCTCTCCCAAGAGCCACACCACCTGAAAAAGTTTGGTGTATCAGGGAAAAAACACACCCCTCCTACTCACCTAGAACTGATAACTGCCCTGATTTTCTCTCCTTTCACCTGCTTCTCTCAGAAAAACTTTTTTTTTTTTTTCCTTAGCCCACCTGGTATATAGCTCCCTGTTTACCCCTCCTACTCATCCCTGCACCCTGAACTTTTTTTCGGATGGCCCTGCTGCTTTGTGGCCACCGCCTCCAACGGTTTGTTTCCCCTTTTCCATCGCTTTACTCCGTTTAATTTTTTCCTTTTTTTTTTTTAATTTTTTTTTTTATTTTATTTTTTTTCCAACTCCCCTCGCCGCGCTGCTGCAGCCGGGCCTTTCAGGGCGGGCGGGTTCCCGCAGGCCCGGCGGCGAGGCCTGCTCCGGTTGTCGCCGAGCTGCCCCCGCGGGGCCCGGGCTCTTCACCCCCGCGGGCAGGGTGGGTCCAGGCGGGCGGTACCCGGGTCCCGGAGGGGGGCGAGCGGCGGGGCCCGGCCCCGGGCGGAGGAAGGAGGTGGAAAAGAAGAAGAAGAAGAGGAGGAGGAGGAGGGGGGGAGGCTGGCTTTGCTGCGCGCCGAGGGGAGGGAGGGAGGGGCCGGGACGCCGGCGCGTCGGTGCCGACGGTCTCCAGGCGGGAGTGAGGAGGAGGAGGA
>WHYT01014565.1:99686-115602 GCA_009806455.1 Tetrax tetrax
AGGGAAGGGAAAGGGGTCAGCGCGGAGCGGCGGGGCGGGCGCTCGGCCCGGGGCTGGGCGAGGAAGAACGGGGGGTGACGGCCGGCTGCGAGGGGAGGGGAGGCGGCGGCGGCCCAGCGAACCGCGCACCGCTCGGCCCGGGGCGGGGAAGCGAGGGGAGCCGGGGCTTCGGGGCGGCCGGGCGCGGGGCCTGCCGGCGCGGGAGGTGCCGTCGGGGGCAGCCGTGACCCCGGTCCCCTCCCCTCGACTTCCCCGCCAAGATGGCTCCGCGGCCCTGGAGCCTCCTGCCCCCGCGGGAAAGGGCAGTTCCCCGCGGGGGAACAGGCGCTGCCGGCACAGGGTGCCGCCTCCCCAGCGGCCCTAACATGGCTGCCCGCTCCTGGGCCCCGCGGAGCCGTTGCCGGGGCCGGGAGGGGTGCGCGGGGCCTGCCGGCACCCTCCGGCCCCTTTCCCCCGGCCTCGTCCCCGGGGAACGCGGGGGTGCGGGGCCCGGCGCAGCCCGGGAGGGGAGCGCGGCCTGGCTGGGCCCGGCGGGGGGGGTCAGGGGAGCCAGGCCTCAGCCGACCCCCCCCCTCCCAGCCTTTAAAATGCGCGTGTGGAGGTTATTTTCTTAATACACTCTTAATTATTTTTTTTTAATAAGTGTTATCTATGTGGGGCAGGAACTGCTTTTTGTGAGGAGTTATGAAATGGGCTGCAAAACTGGAAGCCAGTTTCATTCCAAGTGTTACTATAGTGCAATTAAAATGTTAATACATATACATACTTCTGGTCAAACTGTCAGGAAAAAATTGTAACCTTTACAGTGACATAGTGTCATGCTTTATAAAACAAGGGAAAAGAAACCCATGAAAACCCTTCAGTTCTGCAAAACGTGTAGACTTCAGGATTTTGTTTTTATTATTTTAAGCTAAAAACGCCACGTGATGGAACACTTCCCAGCAGAGGAGCTGCTTACGTACACTTTGCAAACGAATCCCAACTTCAGGAAAGTGTGTCTGGGATGAATGAGACTTGGCAGGCCTGCACAAATCTTTTAACACATGACTGTGTGATGACTGGAGTAGCAGACTGGAGGAGAGAAACCATTTGAGGTGCAAATGCCTGCACTTTTTTAAGAAGCAGGGGAAAGAGTTTGGAAGTTACTTTACGGTAGGATTTTTCTGGTTGACGAGAAGTGGGTGCGCGTTACTGTGGTTTAGAGTTTAGCCCCATAGTCAGGTGGAGAAGAGTAGTGGACTTTAGTGTGGCTTGTAACAATGGCTTGGCATAATTAAATAGAGCTATTTTATTGGAATCTATTAACCTGGTTAACCTTAAATCTTAACCATGACAGGGTTTTCATGTAAAGAACCTCCATACAAAGTACAATATTGAATTTTAATTGGAGCTTTCAAGACCTAATGTAGAGTGTATTCTTGCTTAATCTCTTTTTTTTTTTCTTTTTTCTTTTCCTTCTTGGAAGTTCAGGCATAGTAAAATACATTGGAAGAATAGTTTCTGGTGTAAGTTAAAATGCTGTGAATCTGGATCATGTAAAACAATTATGGGCAGGGTTTTTTGTCATGCAGCGCTGGATTTTTTTGGATTTGTATGCTTACCACATGTGAAAAGGTGAGGATCATTCTAGAGTAGTGCAATACCTCAATCTTGACAAACTCTCTGAACAGTTTCCCAGTCTAATTAGCTGGCTGGTCAATGGCAGTGGTAAAAACCCAGGAAGCAAACGCACTGTCCAGCTCAAGGTGTTGGCGCTTTACAAATGCGGTATACAATTTGTCTCTCCACTAATACATGCACAATTTGAGTTTTTATCTAGCAGCATTATTGCAACTACTGTTAATTACTTCGCTTGGGGATGCGCAGTGAAGCCCTGTGGAGGCAAGAACAGCAGGAGTGGATTGGTCTTGTCCCGCAGAGCTCAGCCTGAACGAGGAAAAACGTTTGGCAGACGCGTCGCTAGTGTGATACCAACAAGCATCTCCCAAATTTCAGTCTTTTGGGGTTTGCCAGGAGTTAAACACCTGTTAACCCTTGCGGGCCTCTCTCCCGCGTGAGGATCGGTACCAAGCGGGACTGGTACCGTTGCGAAAGTTGTGCCCGTCGCTTGCAGAGCGCCTGCATTACAGCTGAAACGTGTCGCCTGTACTGCTAAGTCACTTAGACTCTAACGTAAAAGTTATACAGCTTCCTTAGTGTTGTTTTAAAACTAAAATATAGACATATTTTAAAGACCTGTTTGGCTGGAGGCCCACTTTAGAGTGGCCGGCAGAAGTAATAAACTATCCTCAAACATTTCTGCTCAATAAAATTTGAGAATATGAAAACAAGAAGTTCCTGGTTTAGCTTTTTATAAATGTTTTCTACAGCCTATGACGGCAGTGGTTGGCGTTGCTCGTAGCTCAAAGAAGAGTTGCATGCTATGAGCTTTTTAGGCCTCTGACCCAATCTAGAGTATGGACTTCGGTTGTCTTCTGTTCTGATGGGAGCAGTGAAGGGTTATGGTCCCGGAGCGGTGTTCTGCACTGATGAAAATTTCTAGGTAGACATTTTTATCATCGGAAGAGCACTTGACCAGTGTACTTTCTTTTACTCAGGGCGCCTGGAATAAACTGCTTGGGCAGAAACTGAATGGCTGCTGCAAGCAGTGATCACACCAAGTGCTTCCTGATGTAAAGAAGGCCAGTAGCTTCAGAAGCATTTGCTGTATTTAAATTCCTTACTGTTTGTGTGGCCAGCTTATAAAAAGGAATAAAGTATTTATATTGCATTGTTTGGCTTCACAAGATCAGAGTATGTTTATACAATAGAGTCCTACGTTGTTTGGATTGGGAGAGCCACTGAGATAAGGTGTTTCTCTCTCTGCAGTTGATGAGCAAATGTTTAATGTAGAATATTCTCTTGTATTAGCTCTTTCAGTTGCAAAGAAAGAGTCTTGTGAAAAGATTTGAGATCTTACCTGGTTAAGTAATTCAGTTAGAGAACACTGTTTCTGTACAAATTGGATCCTAAGCTGTGTGCTCAGAAGAAACGTGTACAACATACGTGTTCCTGTGTGAACAAAATTGTATTCTGTTGTAAGGAGATACGCTCAGAATATATTTTAAGGTTAGATTTTTAGTGATACTGGTATAAATAATGGGACCTTGATGTTGGTTGCTCTATTTGAGTGCTCCTGTGTACTACAGATTGAGACACAAGCCATTATGTATTGAGAGTAGTAACAAAACCAAGGCAAGTGACTTGTGAACTTGAAGATACTCGTTTGTCTGGGACTAGTTCTGTAATTTACTGATGCAAAAATGGAAAACAAACTCCAAATATATGTGCTAGGTTCTTAAGAACACATACAGCAGGCATTTTAGGAATACATTGGCTACCAAGTTTTGTTGTTTGTTTTTTTTTTTTTTTCCATTTATCTGTGAGAAACGTTCTCTACCAAGTTTGTAAAGCAGGGAAATGGTCTTAATTTTTGGTGGCAGAACTGTTAACGAGGGGCTGCAGAGAGCCTGCCTTCCCCTGACCCCAGCCATGGGCAAGCGGTGCAGTTAGTGGTGGTGAAGCAGCCTTAGTGCTGTAAGGGCGCGTATACCCTGGTGTGAATTTCACTTCTGAGTGGATATATATCAAAATATATCTTAAACATACACCTTGGCTAGCCATGTTGCTGCCTGTCAGATGTGGAAGTAAAAATAAGCATGTGAAGAACCAGACAGAGTATGAAGTCTAAATCTGAAAACCATGTCTCCAGTCTATTCTCCTAAATCCTGGACCTTGTATATACAGGAGCATATATATATATATATTATTATTTTTGATCCACAGTATTTCCTGTAGGCAAGGAATCAAAGATCTTTTCAAGTTATAAACGACAATAAGTAGGGAAGCTGAAATTTCAGATTGCTGGTGTTTTGGGTATGAGTAGCTCTTTGATGTCCAGATGGGAACTGGAGGAATGTCTAAAATTAACAATGAAATATGTAAAATTAATGATGAAACACAGAACGTGGAAGAAAACAGGCAAGGCCAGGCACTAAGTGTGGTTTGTGGGGTTTTTTTTTTCTTTTTTTTCCTGAGTAATAATTTGTTAGGGCTAAGACACAGAAAGAACACAGTTGAGATGCATAAATCCCAAAGTAAGTTAGTGCTCTGTAGGCAACTTTGATTTAGATATTTGTGTGTGCGTAGGTTTACCTGTAATCAAACATCTGCGCAAAACTTAGTACACGTGTGATTAATGGAAGTTTTCTCATTGGCACTTCAGATGCAACTGGATTTAATACCTTCATACCTTACTTATTTTTGTTAGAAAGTGTTAAAAAGATTAATGTTCGATTGAGAAGAAAAAAAAGAGAAATTCAATCTGGTTTGCATCTGAAAGCATCTTTGCGTACTGTGTCTATAAAGCAGTGTGACCAGCGTGGCCTTACGCGCAGGTTTCCACGTTTTTCAAGCCTATTTCTGGGCAGTGAGATGCCTTGTTGGTACCACAGGCTGGCTGTGTCAGTGATGCTCAGGGGTACAAGTACGATATTGCCATAAGTACTGTGGGAATGTTTTCTGCGTGGAAAATGGTCCTTAAAAAGGTCACTTTGGCCGCGCCTCTGGCAACAGAAAACTTGTGGTGATTGTGGTCTTGATGAATAAAATGCTATCCAGAGTACAAGATTTTTCATAGTCATTATTAGAAACTGTCATTGAGGGAGAGGAGGGGGGAAACCTCACACCCTTTGAGTTTAAGCTTACGTAGCTGGATTTAGATTTAATTATGATGTGGTCTTTTATCCCTTCTCTGGGACGGAAGATTTCCTGAATTGATGTTCCGTGATGGCTGTTACTCACCCTGGCAGAATTCAGTGGTCAAGCGTGTTGGCATGAAGGATGGAGGCCTCACTGTTGCCATTTTTTGTTTTTCTGAATGTGAAAAGATAGAGAAGCTGCTTCTTCAGAGAACTGAGGTTTTTGGTTTGTCCTCCTAAAGCCTAATAAAACCCATGTAATAGAAACAGAACTGTTATAAAGCCGTTATATGGATGAACTTCCAGAATACCGCAAAGTTTTGTGCATGGTGTGCAAGAGTAAATGTTTGGGAATGCTGAAAACTCAGTACGGAGTGAATAAAGTCCACGTTGCAATGTGAAAATAAGTGGTGTTTGCTTGTTTTTTTTTTTTTAGAAATGTCTTGCCTAGTGCATGCAATTAAACAAGTGATTTCTCAGAAGCACTGTAACTTCCATTATTTAAAAGCTAAAATCTTAGCTGAAGTACAGTTCCTCATTTCATCTGATGCTCAGCATTGTATTTTCTATATAACCTTCTGCTTTGATACTTAATGTACAAATATTCCAGAAAAGAAAACTTCAACAAGTAGGTGGACATATTGTATCTCTTATCTGCCAGTTGTTTTCAAGGTTTACACAGGGCATATGCTGTAAAATTACTTTGCAGAATAATTAATCCAGCAGTGTTCTGTGAAATTCCCCGTTTTGCAATTTCCCAGATAAAAGTTTTGCCGCTCACCTTGTCTGTCTGTTGGATTGCAGTTTAATCCGGTAAATCTCTTGGTATAACTTTGTGTTTTGAGAGAAATTAAAGTTCTCCAGATAAAAAGTAAAAACTTCTTGTTGACTTTAGAGAATAGTGTATTGTCCTGATTGTGCTTTAAGAAAACTTTAGTGAGAAATATGCTTTTGTTATCGTGAAGTCAGTTTTCTCTGTTGTTATTTAATTGTAAGGGCAGGATTTATGGAAATGACTGGTGGTGCTGGCTTAATTAGTCATTATTTCTGGCAAGGCATAAAAAAATCGGTCGTTCTTGTACTTAAAACTAATAACATGCTTTGTATTTAACCTGTAGGTCTTCTGTAAAACAAATTGCTGTGCTAGTAAGTGCAAAATACACGTATTTAAAGTTCTTATAAATATTACTTGGTATGCTGTTCCAGGGGAGTCATTTAGGTTTTCCATTGATAGTTAGATTTGCGAAGGCATGCTATCTTGCTCTGGAAAAAAATGTATTTTTTTATATATATCCCTTTAAAAAAAGTCTGTTTTTAAAGGAATAGTAGTAGCTGAGCTGGAATTTGGAATTGAATACGGTTTTCTACTGGTGTCCATTCAAGGATTAAATACAAAACACTACAGTGCTTTATAGAAGTGCTAATACCTATTACAAGTTTTTGCAAAGAGTTTTAGCATTCTCTGTGTGATATGTTCACCGTTGGGCTGAGTAATGTCCCTCATGAGACTTTTTTTAGCTTTACTGAGATGAATTGCCAGTAATTGGTAGTTCACCCAGAAGTGACCCAGGTGACTTAGGGAATTCCACCACCTTCAGTATCCCTGTGCATTTGGAATGGCTTTTCTAATCAGGCTTAAGAGAGAGGAGCGTTCAGCACGGTAATGATTGAAAACCTACCTTTAAAAAAAAAAAAAAGGAAAAAAAAATTAAGAAAATCAGCAGAGGTATGTGACACGAAATGTTCCTCCATGCCTTTGCCCTCTTGTGAGACCACAGCTTACTCTGCTTTTCGACATCCAGAATGACCCCAGGACATCGCTGGGGCAGAAAGCTGCTTCGCATGTTCCTCTTTATGAACCTGTTTTCGTGATTAAACTTTTAAAAGTCACACCCCCCAACATGCAACTGCAGTTTCATGGTAGCTGTGACATTATTTTACTATTCATGCTGTGAATTTCATTTTATAGTAAAATGAATATTATATTGGCCTTTTTAGTTGGTTGTCAGTGGAGAATAGGGAAGCTACACTTACAGCATCTGTATGCAATCTTGGTGACAAGTAGGACCCTCTGGAAAGCTGTTACTGTTGGGGCAGAACTAATCATTCCTTGTGAAATTATATAAGGAGAATTAGCTCTGACTCTACCTCATTTCCTTTCATA
Source organism: Tetrax tetrax (assembly GCA_009806455.1). Lineage (NCBI taxonomy): Eukaryota > Metazoa > Chordata > Aves > Otidiformes > Otididae > Tetrax > Tetrax tetrax. Next base: position 106,590 of record WHYT01014565.1, read on the forward strand.
CTGCTGTGAAAATAAGCTTAGAAACAAACCTCCTCTCCTTATTTCTTTAAGTACTTTATTAAATACTCCTTTTTATTAAGGCTTATTTATTGTAAGTGCTAGAAACAAAAATAACTATCTGTGTAATTTCTAGGTGCTAATGGGATGTGCGCCCTTGTCCAGTTTGGCAGTTCAGATTTCCTTCTCGGGACCGGACTCCTGGGATCGGTTGCCGTTGCCTTCTCTGTATTTTGACTTTATTTCCCCGGTGGATCATTCAGAGTGCTTGATATTTAAGGTAGCATGCTTGATGTGATAGAAAACTGTCAATCACATACTGCCTTGGCTATTTAGGGAAAAAGAGAGATCAAAAGCCTGCTTGGAGCTCTAAGGAGCAGTCCAGTCACCTGCTGATTTGCCTGGCAGGAGCCTAAACTCCTACAGCCTTCAGGTTTAGGAAAGAAAACACACGTCTCTGGAGGTCACCGCTCCGTGCTAAGGCCTGTGCTGGATGCATGAGCATATAGCGTTCATCGTACAGCCAGACAGGCTGTATAGGTGGTTTCTGACCTGTTAGTCTTAACAGGTCTTAAAAACAATCAGTGAAGATTTGTGTAACCCCTCCATAACGTAATCCATTGTTTAACTATCCCTAGAGGTAGCATATTTCTTCTAATACTGTTCTATTTTTTTCCTATCCCATTAAGCTTCTTGGTTGTTATTTTTTTTTTTTTTCCTTCTGTGGATATTGCAGTAGTGGGACACGATCATCATTTTTGTAACTACTTGTTAACCAATTTTGAAGCCTACACCCTCTTTATTTACTAATCTTCTTTTCTGTACTCAGCAAGTTTGTTTCCCTTTAACTCTGCCTGATTACTTAGGGTTTTTTGTGAGCTTTTCTAGGTTTCTTACATCTGTGTATCCAGACCTGAACATACTAAGGTTGTACATTATCAGTGAAGAATAACTAAATCTTGCTGTCTTTTGTATATGGTTCTCCTGTTAATACAAGTTTGAATTTAGTTTTCCACTTTTTGCATTCAGTTCAATTTCAGTAAACCCCCAGTTTCAGTTCTGCTGTTAATCACTTAGACCTACTTTTTTCAATTCTAACTCTGCTTCCTCAAGTGCTTGCAGCCCTTCCCAGGCAATTTTACTAGAAAATTTTACAACTGTATTGTTCATGATCCAAGTAATGAAAACATTAAATAATTCTGCACTGAAAATCTTGTCTGCATTATGATGTGAGGGCCATAGAGGAGGAAGTATATTATGGTTGGACTCTTGCAACCTGTGCCTTGATGCAGACCTGACCTTTGGAGATGGAGTCATGGAATGACTGGATTGTGCTCAGACTCCTTCATTGGTTTTGGAGCTGTTTGCTGGTCTTGCTTGTCCGTGTCAGTCTTGTACTGGGGAGCCTGGAACTGGACGAATTCAGTCAGACATCTTGTAGCTATAGGTGTTTAGAGAGGGAATATTTAGTGAGATAAAAGAAAAAAAAACAACTTGTAGAGTGTTTAGATGGATCTGCACACCTGGGTTGGTGGTGCTACAGTTCCTCAGAGTGGGGTATAAGAATCACTTGTAATTAATTGGATAAATATGTGCGTGCTTCTGTGTCTGAATAACTTGAGATGTGTCCATACGTGAACGGTCATTCTTCATGGCTGCTAGATCAACAGTTAAAAAAAAAAAATCTTTGATCAAACAGATGTCATTGTTTGAAATAAGTGTTATTTTGTGAATCAAGTAGACAGGAGGGGAAGAAAGGTTATCTCTACTTCAAAACCTTTTCTTTCATGCTATTTGGTTGGAACATAATCTGCAGGCGTTTTTCTTTTATGTTAGTGTTTTGGTATAGTTGATGTGATCAGAAACACTTCAGCTTATCCTCTGCATTGATGTTTGCAAAACTGGAGCAACTAAGAGATGCTGCTAGAGAGTTGGAAAGTAGCAAAGACGGTGGCTTACAGTTAAGGCAGATGTGATTGTGGCATCTACGCCCAGGAAAGCTGCATTCTGATCTGCCTTCTGTCTTCAGGATTTCTGGGATTCCGGGAGCAGAAGTGGTGCAGATAAGACATGTCCTTTGAGGTTTTGAAATGCTTCTGCTTAGACTGTGAAGTTCTTCCTTATTAGGCCCACAGGAAGCACATCTTCTGTAGCACAACTAAATTGGTATTGTTATTAAATACAACTTCTCAGACTCTCGAGTGATAGCTCCTCTCTGTGGTGGCATTATTTGGGAAGAAGAGCCTCTATGGTTGCTTCTGTGTATTGATTAGCTGAGTATGTGACCTCAACGTGTAACTGTGCATGGCAACTTCTGGCTTGGAAGCTATGATGGGATCCAAAGAACAGTTTATAGAGATTTTTCACCTTTTTTCCTTAAATTGAACTCTCCAGTGCTAAAACTTGAGGCTTCTAACTTGGCGTCTTCATTAGAACACAATCTAAATAATAGGAAGAAAACCCCCAACGCCTTGCCACCAGACAAATTAAAATTTGTTTTCTTTAATGATTCTGCCCTTTGCCAGCCGTGTTCTTGCAAAATGGATCTTTCCCTTGGTTTATTCCCAGTGCAGCAGCCGCGTTAGTTTCTGGGTGACAAAATTCCACATATTCTCTGGGTTATTAAGAAAACTCTTCCCTTTTTCCATCACCTCTGAGCAGAAGTTGCATGCCTGCTTTCTGATATCGGGACTCTCCTCGTGCTGGGGCTCCCTGCTTGGCTCTGCTGTTGCGACCTGCTCTCGAAGGCTGTGCCAGGTGAGATGTACTTGCTTTTCTTTCCCCTTTCAGGAGAGCTCCTCTGGGCCGCTGCGCAGCCTGTGCGAAGAGGCAAGCCGGTGGCCTTCCTCTGCTCCAGCGATGACCTTTTTGAAATGACTTCGCTCGATACAGGGCACGGCAGGCAAAACAGGTATGCTCTGTGGGGGTTCCGCAGCAAACACGTCCTGCAGAAATGGAAAAATACGCTGCTGTAAGTTCACAAATATGTTCTGCAGAAGAAACAGTCTGTTAAGTAATACATTAAAAGAGGAACTGGATGAAACAGGAAGACAACCTCCAAATGAGAAAAGCAGGTGGTTTGCATTATTTCCTTCATGTGTAATTTTTATCTTGGTGTCATCATAACAATACATGACAAATGAATATGCTTTTCTCTCAGTGAGGTTTAAAATTTGATTACCTGAATATTTATGTTGTCCAGTATTTAGAAATATTTGAAGAGTTTTATTCTTCACTAGGTTGTAAATAAGGTAATTCTGGAAGTTGGACAGTATATTTCATTTCAGACTACCATAAAATAAGGTCTTAATCATTTGGATGTATTAATATTACATTTAAAAATGTGGACTTTGAAAACGTAGTTATTAAACTCTGTTCAAGAACTCTATTTTGTTTTCTAGCATTAATTAGGCAAGTTTGAAATCCTCAGTTTCATTTAAAAGTAGGGCTTTTCATTTGTATGTAGCTGTTGAAATAAATTACCAGCACAAGAAAACATTCTACTAATAAACGAGGGGTGCCTGGCGTTGGCTCTACTAACTGAGACAATTTAATTCATCCATCATCACCGATGATGTTACTCAGCAGCACAAAGTATTTTCACCCGGGGCGCTTTCACCAACTTTCACATTTTTCTTCAAATACAGTCTTGGTCGCATTTTACGTGACCTGAAGTTCGTCCATCTGTCCTGAAGCTCCCAATACTTTTCCGTTCCCTCCAACGATCAAATGATCTGATATATGGTTTATTTTCAGCTTAGCAATACGCAAGTTGACTAGAGAATAATTTTGTATGTCAGACTTTGCAAAGAGTTCTGGGAAATTATTCGTCGCTGTGTATAGCAAAGCTAAAAGTTATTGAAAATGTTATAGTTTCATAATAAAACAGATATGAAAAATATTGGCTTGGGAGCTAACTAAATGCTTTCTGATAGCCATAGCCTCAAGGAGGTTACTTGGGTCATTTGTAATAAAAGGATATCTTTGATATCTTTTGGTGAATTGACTAGTATTCTGCTTAGATCATAATTTATGGAAAAAGTGGCTTGATACACAGTGTTACATTATCAAATTGTTTGGGTGTAAGAATTGCCTTAATGTATGGCCAGGGTTTTCAATGTTTATTCTTTTAATGTGGTCTAGGAAATCAGAAGAAGCTGTTGATCCGTTAAGACTCTACCTTTGTTTCTTGCTTTCCATTTTTTAACGCGTGTGAAGCTGATTGGATTAGCGTAGTTACCGCCCAGGGTTGCTGGGGAGGTTTGGCTTGCTGAAGAAACCCCTTCAGGTATATAACAAGTGTTACTGAGAGCAAGCATCTTCCAAATGCAGTGTATTGTTTTGCTTTGAGAAATAATATGTATGTTGATTTTTAAACTGCTCTGAAAACTTCCTTAGTTCTGTTATGTGAATAGTGGCTGAGCCTCTGCTTCTGTCTTGCTTTGTGAGGAAAAGTTTTAGTGGCTATAGGATGAAAGCTTCTTTATCAGCAGTGCGTAGTGATAAGTGTTTGAACAACGTTGTGATGAGTTAACTATTACCTGCTTTATTTCACAAAGGTGTACAGAAGTCATTTAAATAGCCGGAAAACAAATTACAGAAATACTGGTTTGATTCTTCCTCATGGTTTAAAAAAAAATCCTATGTTGCAGCTTATGTAGTCTTAACTTTATTTTACTGAGTTTTCATATACTCATGTAAAGTCTTTGTACTGGTGGTGTTTTAGGCTGTGTGTGGTGGAATACTTAGGGGAGTCCTGAGAGTTGCCAGCAAAGTCCGTGCTTGCTTTGTCGTTTAACTGGATGCCTTTCTGTAAGGATGACGTGTTAAAAGTGAACTCGCAAGTAGTTCCTGTGTGATTTCAAGCTAAATGGCTCTGGGTCTCTAGTTGGTGTTTCTAGGTCTGGGACACTTAATTCCATGTCCGGGCTTGAACATTGTGTTTGATCACCATTTCATACCCTGGTGTTAGTGTCCAGCATCTTGCAAGATCTCCAGGTGGTTCCTAGAGCCCTCTGAAGAACCGCCTACGTTGGAAGCTGCTTCTGTTACCCACAGCAAACAGCATCTGAAGAAAGGAGAGAAAGAAAATCTCAGTAAAGGGTTTTGCTAACAACAGGGGCTCTAACCTTGGAAGTATCTAGTGTCAGGTCTTTGAAAACAGCAGCAGTCACTTATGTCTGATGTTACCTTTACGGTAGCTTGCAGAAAGGTCAGAGCTCTGTCTGCTCCCCCTCCTGCAACATTTTGTGGCATGTGGTGACAGACTATCTACATTTTCACCTCTGCCTTAGCAACCTAGGATCATCTGGGAAGCTCCAGAATCAGTTGTAGGCTCTCCCAACCCCTTCAGATGCTGCATAGAAAATTCATTGCTTGTAGGAGCAGCAGCGTTTGCAGTCGTGAAGGCTCCTCTAGGGACTTGGACAGCTGGATGTCATGGATGTTTGCTGAAGGCTGTGATAAAATAATGTACCTGTGGTCACTTTGTAGGACCTGGATTTACATCTCTGTATATGATATTTTGTTCTGTGTTGCTATGTGTGTCAAGACTGACTTTAAAGCTGGCAATACATTTTTCAGAAAGTACGATTTCAGATTTAAAAATATAGAAATCTCTTCATTTTTGAGACTTTGTTTTTCCCACTATAAAACCAGCTTCTAAATTTACAGAACTTACAAAGACTGCTGCAGGCAAGTGTGCACAACCTGTTCAAATAAGAAACCAAACTGCCCAAATACTCTCTAGAAATTGGTCTAAAATTCCTGTTTCGAACTTGTTCGAGATACTGGATCTTAAAACCATTTAGCACACGTTGATAATATCCAGTCTCAGGTATAAGAACAGTTTAGTTTTGGGGACGGCTTAATTTTGGGGTAGAGAAATGAAGAATTCCATAGGATTCACAGGCAAAATACAGCTCTCTGCTCTGAAGTACAGGAAGCGATGCCGGTAGAGATGCATCAGTGTAAGATGGAGAAGAGGGCAGAGGGCTTCTAGTAATTTCTCCTTACCTTGGGTCCTTATTTAATATAGCAGAACGGTTCCTTTGGATATGCAAATAATAAGAAAACGTTACCTGCGCGTGCTGCGCAGAAGACAATTGTACTTTTAAACCACAGCCTGCCCAGCTCGACCGAAGCAGCTGCTGCAGTCCTTGTCTCTTATCGCTGCTCCCTTTTTTTCAGCTGGGGCTTCTGCCAGTAGTCTGTGCAGTTTCCTGTGGTTGGGTATAAAGATGTGAAGAATTGATGAAAATTATCTTTTTGAAGGTGGTAAAAGGTCTGGAGTAAGCCTAAGAAGTAGGGATAACTTGTAATGAGGAATACACAGTGTCAGAACTGTTGTAAATTTTCAAAAACTACTTTTCATCTTCCTCCATCCGTGATTCAAATGAAGAACGTTCACTTTGTGGCCTGCAGCACAATAAAAGTTGTACTTTGCTAGCTTTTGGTCAAAGTGATGAACGTATTATTTGAATTTTAGGAAGGACAATTTGAAAATGTACTATATTTAGGATTTAGTCTTGAAGTTGTAAGAATAACTAGTGGTTTTTGCTGTTGTTGCAGCTTTTAATGTTCATGTGCAAAGAATGATGTGATGAGAGTTGTCACTGGGAACATTTAGTTTTTCATGCAAAGTATTTTTGGGCAGCTCTTATTTGGAAGAACACGAGATGGAATGGAAAAGAACTAGTCTAAGAAATTACTGTTTGTGCTGAAAGGTCACAAATTATAATTGTTTGGATGCTATTTCTGCAGTTAGTCTATGTGAAAATGGAAAAGGTGAGTGCAAACTGGTAAGGCTAAAGCATCTCTCAAGGTGGTAGTTTGATTTTGGGGTTCTCATTTAACTGAACTGTGTCCTTTCAGAGACTCAAGAACTAAATGATTTTATTCTAATTAGGACTTGGACACAGTTATGAATGAGAAGTCACATGTCTTCCTGTACACAAAGTTTTTATGCTAGCTGTGTTTGAATGTAACTCACTGTGTGAGAGTTTGTGTGAAAGCAAATGGGTATGGTTCCACTCAGTCTGTCTCTAGTACGCAAAGCTATTTTGTGTTGTCAATAAAAATCATAAATTCTCTACATCACTGAGCTTTCTTTCCAGCCAAGGAGTAATACATGCAAGTATTATGGGATACTGCGTAATTAATTGCTGTATTTTTGTTTAAGTCTGCGTTTTGAGTGTGTGTGTCTCTGGCCCTGACTCATGAGAAGGCCCAGTGAGACAAGCTCTTCCAAGCAGGTCTTTCTGCTGAGCAGGTTATGGGGGATAACGGATGTGGGAGAGGTTGAATCTCCAATGTTAGTGACTGTTTTGACACACAGTAGTGTAGCGCGTTACCAAGGAGGAGGACCCTGCTTTGGATGTGCTCCTTCCGTTGTACCTCTGTCGTATGGAGTGAAAGACAAATGTTTGATGATGTTTCAGGCCTTAGCTGGTAGCCCCTGAGATCAGAAGTGTAGCTGGGTCCTTAAGTCCCAGTCATTCAAGAGATCTGGAGAGAAAACACCCTTCACAACTTGCTCTTGTGAGATTGTAAGGTAAAATTGAGAGTAGTAGTGGTCATCTACAGCTGCCAGCACGTAACAATGTTTTGTTCTTGCCCTCCTGGCTGTAGCTGTGTCTCTTTTCCAAGCGTTGCATTGTATATAAGGTCAGAGGGTAAAACACTTTTGTGTTTTCAGCCTTCTGGTATGAGCCTTCAGTCCCAGCCTCTATCCCCCAAGCTTTTAATACCCTGATAACCACTTTTCCATGTATAATTTTATGAAACTTGATTACAATTTTTCATAGCCTCCGCTTTAGTCAGTTAACTGTCTTCAGCTGAGGAGGTCAAGCTTTGATTCAGCTAAGTCTTTACACCAACAAACTACGAGGACACTTATTTTCATATTTAACATACTTTCCAAACTCTGGATATTTCCTGTATTTGCTTGACAAAATTTTTTCTGTACTCTTTAATAATGCTGTGATGCTTGTGTCCCCTCTGCCCCAAATCTTTTTCTCTAGCGACTCCTCATACTTTCCTTTGTTTTGAGAGTTGGCAGATATTATGTCCTATTCAAAGGAAGCAGTTTTGTTTTTGACACAGTCTCAAAATGTAAAAACAAAACATTGAGCTGGTTTTACTTAAATGAATTTTGATTGAGGTGGAAAAAGTTAATATCTTCAGAATATTCAGGAATTTAAGTAAAAATACTTTGCTTTGGTAACTTTTTGAAGCCCTGTGTAAAATTTTGAAGCCTGTTTTCTTAGTTGTGTTTATTATTATTACTATTTTATTTGCAGAGGCTTCTGTAGATGATGGGATTTACAAGCCTAGGCCAGGCTTGTTTTACAGTGCCTGGCAGTGTAACATGATGTGACTTGACTGGTCTGATTTAAGACAATTGCAACCCACACCTCTCTCCTTCCTTCCCACAAATTATGTATTTAAAAAAAAAATAATCTGTCAGTATTGCTATTTTAAAATGGGAAAGATAGAACTTTTTCTGTGTGTATGTTACTTTGAAGTAAGGGTGGTAGGCTGTTGCCTAGGTTGATGTAGACTGAACTCTGGAGTAAACACATTTTTAGAGCATTGTGTGGAAACTGTATAGGCTTAGATACTGCAAAATGAATTTTTGGTCTAAATTTCATATTCTAGGAGAGAACTGACAGTCTTGAGGAGAAGACTCTCTCCATGGGACAGCTAGTGTGGCTGTAGCTTGTGGTAAAAATAAATAATACAGGAATTAGGCAGCTGGCACTCCTCACCTACCTTTTCCCATCCATACTGTGTGGTTTAGTGGTTAGTTTTTTTTTTTTTGTGTGTTCAGGGCAGGCTGCAGTGAAGATTCTTTAATGAATTGCAATTTGTCTCATGAGCGTAAGACTTCAAGAACAACAGCAGAGCATTGGGAGGCTTCTTTCTGATTCAATAAGCAAGTCTTCTGTTATAAATTAGTTTCAGAAACAAACTTTTGGGATGTGTGTGTATATATGCATATATATGTTTGTATATT